>JBAMNC010000683.1:1800000-2146948 GCA_037902135.1 Cetoscarus ocellatus
AAAACTCTCTATCCTTCTCTCCTCTCGAAGTTCTGTCTGCAGCCTTGTGCGCAGCCAGACTGGAGGCATCATTTATAACCCCAGCCTGTGTATGGAGAGGAGCCGCCGAGTATGAAATTCTTTTCCTTGCCTTCCTCCTACGCCTAGTTTTACACTTCTGAGGGGCTGTGAGTTCCCGAGGAGTGTTTTGCTTTTCATTCCTCTCTCAGGCCGTTTACAACCATAACATTTGCGGTCATAAATTCTGGCCCGCGGTCCACACTGACAGGTGCAATTGTTATGCACGGCGCGGACTGCACCTCCTCGAGCCACCAACGTACAGTACAGGCCCCCTTTGATATTTCTGTTGGCTTACAGCGGTGACGCGCGTCTTCATGTTGGAGCCTTGAAACAAATATAGATGGTTTTATAAATATCACAGAGAATAATTTAACTTTTTATTGATCTAGAATTTTATTTTAAAGTTTGGCTTGAAGGTAAAACAAACGTTGAAGGATCAGAGGCAGAAAACCAAACGAAATGCCAAAAATATGGGTGAACGCGTGTGTTGAAGGAAATAAAATATCATATCCAACACCATCCCCACCCACCAACCCCACACACACCCACCTCCTCCATGTTTACACCAGCCATAGACATTAATAACAATCAATGGAGAAGATCGGTTTTGAGTTTCTCCCGTGCGCAAACATGATCCAAACTCATACGCGCACGGCCTTGGTGGGCTATATTTCTGCCATAGGGAACAATGTATGACGGCCTTTGTCAGGCCTGGTGATTAGTGAAAAGGGTATTGTGTGTGTGTGTGTGTGGGGATGTGTGTGTGTGTGTGTGTGTGTGTGTGTGTGTGTGTGTGTTTGTGGAGGGGGTGTGTGTCAAATGCTGATTCAGCTTATTTCCGAGGGACTCCTGAAGCCTCCCAGAGAGTCCTTTTAGCGAGAGTTAAATTTTAACTGTTTCTGTGCCAGAAATGAGTCACGCTGCAGCCTGAAATCTGGAGCGTGGATGTACGGCACTGTGGTGATCTCTAAATTAATGGCTGCTGTGTTTGCCTCTAGCTGCGTTGAGTTTTGTTGGCCAAGCGGAGAGATTTGGATGATTTAAAGTCAAGCAGGCTTGGAGCTTTAATGTGGAGAGAGGTTGTCAGAATGTTGGACAGTAAAACGACACAATTTATTTTTAATTGAATGATGATAGGATTTAAAGTAGAGAAGCCTTTAAAAATACATCTATTTTATTGGAAAGATGTGAAGGACGGGTGTGTGTCCATGAGACTTTGCTGGGAAACTTTTGCGCAGTGTCTGAGCACGCCAGCAAGTTTCCAGCGTATTTGCGCAATTTATTCAGTTCATTCAGTGAGTTTGAATGCATTTTAAAATTTAAAACCTTATATTAACCAAAATTTGGCTCCCGGGATTTTTATTTTGGGTTGCGTCTAAACATGTAAACATGTCGTTTAACCATCACTGTCTTCTTTTGGAGCTTAAATTCTGGTAATTTTGGGGAAGTTGCAGCTTTGGGCCTTCCTCACGACTCTAATATATTTCTTTTACAGGTCACAGACTGGAGCATCGGTGGGAAACACCAATCACGTGAATAAACCCCATCAATGCCATTGGGTCCAGTCGCTTTGGCTTATTGGCTTTGAATCCCCAAAATGCAGAAAGCAACCTACTACGATAACTCTGGACTTTTTGGAGGCTACACCTACCCAAAACCCGACTCCTACAACTATGCCCCCTCTCACCAGTCCTACAACCCCTCCAGCATCGAGACTGACTACCAGACCTCCGTGTGTCCCATCCAGACCTCCGCTGTCAGGCCCCCCACCCTCAAAGACAGTGACCTGAACGGGGACTGCATGCGCCAAAGCGGCAGCCAGAGTAATGGCAGCAGCAGTAGCAGCAGCCAGGCGAATAGTATCGTGGAGCAGCAGGGGCCTCCTCTGTCTGCGTCCTCCCCCAGCTCCAACGGGTCTACGTCCAACAAGAAGAAATCTCCGTCCAGCAGCGGCTCCAGCTCTGCCACGCCGGCTCTGACAAAGCAGATCTTCCCCTGGATGAAGGAGACGCGGCAGAACGCGAAGCAGAAGGGCAACAACTGCGCGGCTGCAGGTAGAGATCATGATGGAGACCCCTGTGAGTGTGTGCGGGGGGTGGGGTGCACTGGGCCTTGTTGTTCTCACATTTGTGGTGCTTTAGTATTTTTAGTAGTGTGTGTTTCATGTACATACAAAAAACACTTTTCGTTCTGTGCGATATAAACACAGTGTTGCATAGCAGTGTTTTTGTTATCATCATTTTTTTTCTGCATTACCTGCCGTGTAACACTATACACTGTGCAGTACACATTGTTTTTCTCCTCAGTTAATTGGTCTTAAGTTGGTTTTAGTTGTGGACTTCATGTTGTGCAATTTAAAGGGATATGTCAGTATTCTGAAGTGGTGCCTTGGAAGCTTCTTTCAACATTAAATGCATTTTCCACCAGGAAAATCTAGTTGCAGGGCTAGAGCCCTGCAACTAGACAACTGGCTCTGAAGTAAGTAATATCTATGCAAACAGGACCGAGAGCTCTGCATAAATGACTGAATTTTAAATCTAAACAACCATTTTTAAAAATGAATGAGGTGGTTGTGCTCTGTACGGGGTCACTTGCAACCCTTGTTTTTTTTGCTAACAAGCCTCTTTGTTCTGGTACCATTTCAGCACACTGCAAAGCCCTCATGTTCTTCCACTTGGAGTGAAAATGCACCAACACAAAATGTCTTGTTAGCAGAAATATAAAGTGTTAGATTGAATGGTATTAGATTAGAATAATGCTTGGTACTGTATACAATCACCCCTGTAAATTATTAAAAGCTCTTGGTCCCATTCGCAGGTCCAACTTCTGGCTCTTTCCTCACAGCAGCAGAGCTGATCAAAATCACAGTGGCTAATGTAGCCTATGTAACATTGAAATGAAGCTCTGACATACCTGCTCAAAAAACACTGAGCTATCCCTTTAAAGTGAACCTAGCTCACTAAGACACGTTGACTTTATTGGGGTTAACATTATTGTGGTGTGTTGGTTGAGCAAAAACACAGTAGATTTCTACATGCTGGAATAAAACATGAAGGCTACCATCGCTGTGCAATGCATTCTGGGGTATTGATGTCCAATGGTTTATGCTATGAAGTGGCATCATAAAAGCTAATTTCGATCTAAGAACAGTTCTGTTGAAGAGGGCAACATGAATAAAGAAAAATGTAAAATGAGGTGAGTATTTAGGTATGTGAGATGCAGCCGTTTGACATCATTACCCAGCGTGCATTGCACAGCAATGACAGTCTACATTAGAGGTTTATTTTTTTTTCACAGAATTTCAGATTTTTTTTTTGGTTTTACTGTTTGTAAAACTATTATTATTATTATTGTTGTTATTATTATTTTAATTATTATTTGAAAGAATAATCATAACTTTTAAAACATTTTTAACAGCAGAAGTTAAATGAATACTTTGAGAGACTTAAAGGAACATACAGAAGAACAAATCACGTTATCATTATTACTATTCAATGATAAGAGTAATCATAACTTTATTGATACAGCACTTTATCAGCAGAGGTTTAATAAGCGCTTTGAGATATACAGTATTAAGTATAAATAAAACACACAGAAGAACAAATCACATAGACCCCAAAATAAAACACTCATAAAAAGGCAAAGGATTGCAAACAAACACACAAGTATCCAAACACAATGGAAGCCAAAGCAATACATTCAAAGAATAAATCACAAGAATCCGGAAATAGGCTATCTATGCCACAAAAGGTGAGACCATCAAACGTTAAGACTATGAAACAAGCAATCAAAATCATAAAAAATTATTATGTAATATAAAGGACCATGAGATATATACACCAGTGTTAACTCTATAATGACACCACGTCTTGATGAGCAGGTTGATCTCAAGGTGAAGCATGTTTAATGCAGTTTTAAAATGATTTAATGATATTGAGGGCTTTCTATTTTTTATTTTCTGTATTTTAAGAACCCTGAAGTGATGGTGTTTTCCCTCTACAGGTGGAGAGGTGAGTGATGAGAAGAGCCCACCTGGTCCAGCCTCTAAACGGGTCAGAACTGCGTATACCAGCGCACAGCTGGTGGAGCTGGAGAAGGAGTTTCACTTTAACCGCTACCTGTGCCGCCCTCGGAGAGTGGAAATGGCCAATCTGTTGAACCTCACCGAGCGCCAAATAAAGATCTGGTTTCAAAACCGGAGGATGAAATACAAAAAGGACCAGAAATCTAAGGGGCTCGCACACTCTCCCCTGGGGCACTCCCCTGATAGGAGCCCACCACTGAGTGGCCCCAATCACATTGGATACTCTGGTCAGCTCCAAAACAGCCTCAGTTATGACGCGCCCTCGCCCCCGTCCTTCGCCAAACCCCAGCAGAATATGTACGGATTGGCTGCCTACACGGCGCCCTTGGGTGGCTGCATCCCGCAGCAGAAGAGGTACCCGGGCTCCGAGTATGAACACCACGGCATGCAGAGCAACGGCGGCTTCCCCAACGCCAATTTGCAAGGCAGCCCCGTTTACGTGGGGGGGAACTTTGTTGATTCCATGCCAGCCTCGGGCCCCATGTTCAACCTGGGCCACCTTCCCCACCCGTCATCCACCAGCGTGGACTACAGCTGTGCCGCTCAGATCCCGGGAAACCACCACCACGGACCGTGTGACCCCCACCCCACGTACACAGACCTCACCTCTCACCAAGCGTCTCAGGGAAGGATTCAGGAAGCGCCTAAACTCACGCATTTGTAATATGTGGTTCCTCTGTGTGTGTGTGCGTGAGTGCGTGTGCGTATGTGTGTGCCAAATTCTGTTGCGCTCTTTTTAATACCTCACTAGTCTAATAACTACGCTCCAAGCGAGTCGTGTGTATTATTCCAGTATTATTGATATTACTATTAATGCTATTGTGTAATTATTTTCTAAATAATCCAGCTTTGTCCACTTCTCTGGAACATTGGGGGACGCGCAGACGCAGACTGGATGTCAATTCATTTTTTTTATTTCTCAAGTGCAATGCGTAGTTTTTGATTGAATATTTCATGGCGTTACTTGAAGGTAAGTCGTGTAGATCACAAAAATAGAAGCTCATGTTAAGAGAGAAGGACTTTTAGGGAAAATGCTCTGTCTGTTTGTCAGGATCTCATTCTTCTCACGGGCATTATTTATTTTCTATTATTTTGCATAATCTCTCCTCCCTAGCATATTAGCCCTATTTATTATTTAATAACTTTTGTATTGCACATTATTTATCGTTTATATGCGAGTATTTATACGTATAAATGTGGATTATTTTTAAGATTGGACACATCAGTGCACTTGGAAAACAGTGTTGGTAAAACAGGGTTTTTTGGAAAATGCTATGACTCGCAGTGTATTGTCGACAAACGAGCATTTTTAATTGTAAATCTGGCATTAAAGGGGCATTTGATAGTGTATAAACACCATTACATGTCCATATCTTTGTGTCAAAGCTTAAGCAAAACGTAGACTATCGAAGTATGAAATATTATACACACCAGCATGTCATTTCGTGTAGTCATTGCTATTTTTATTTGTCTCATTGTTATTCCATTCAGTTGGATACCCATAAATTTATGAACCCCCTAATGATATTGAAATGTTATATTTTATTGTGTTTAACATTTTGTAAATAAAGTGCTCAAACTTGTATTCTTTTGATTGCATTTTTTGTTTGTTCAGAGACCCTGCAGAGCTCACCCTCTGTTTGTGATTATTTAAATTCGTGATTTATTCTCAGTGAAACAGTACACAGAGGAGGATTATTGACTCCACAGCTCTACTGTACAGTCCAAACAGGCTCAGCTGATCAATAATTAGACACCAGGATATCTGAAACTCATCAGACTGCTCTATGCGTCCAATGCAAAGTGCATTTCAGCGGAATAAAAGCCCCTGTGCGTTATTGATGTTTTATATGAGGGAGTCTACTGCATCTCCACTGTGTCACTTATTATTTCTGAACACAGCGTCTGCAGGGGGAAGAGAATGAGCTGCATTTTCCTATATAATCAAAGCTGTTTAATTGATTAGTGCGCACTGGGAGTCAGCTTCAAAATAATATTCCATAAATTAGAACAGTAGAAGAAGAAAAATCTGTCCTTTCATTTACTGATGGGGGAGGCAGAACAGATTGGTGACAATAAAAACAAAATAAGAAAAATATGCTTTGACATTGGGGATGATGCAACGCTGGGTGTGCGTATAAATGTGAGAGGGAGAAAGAGGGAGGGAGAGAGGGAGCGCAGTTCATCCTTTATTGCTCCTGGAGAGCCATTTCAAAGCTCATTAATCAAAAACTCGTCGCTTTTCAGACTCCTCGCTGATCCCTCCTCCTCGTGAACAAAGCATTTGCATTCAAATCCAAGGAACACATTTCAAACCGAGCTGCACCAATCTTTAATGGTGGGGGAGATGGTGAAAAAAACTCCACTGTGTTCACATTTTATAAAATGATAAATCTCTGGATTGAGGGGAAGCATCAGTGATCAAAACAGATACAAATTCATGACAGTGAAAACACTAGAGATTTCCTTTAAAATCTGTCCACGCAAAAGAAAAAAATAGTTTCTGCCAAAAGAGTCTCAGCAGGCATGTTTTCTCCCATCCACAGTTTATGAGCTGACTTCATTTATGAATTTTGGCCTTTGAGCTACCACAATACAGGCTACAAATCAGCTCAGTGTGCAGTGGATGGCGGCCATTTTAACCCTGAGAGCAGCTCTTTCCTTTCATTTCCATTGCAGCTTCATGCACATAAACAAGCCCTTTGTTCAGATCCCACAGAGTATAATTGAGCTTGATCTTTTTTAATAGATGCACTAAAAATTGTAAACACAGTTTAGAATTCATTAAAATATGCATGAAGTCTGAAAATATATATTATGCTTTTTCTGCACAAACATCATGAACATATAATATTTAACAAAATAATATCCAAATACAAATCTGAAATAAAGAAGATGTTCTGAATCTATGAGCATGGAAAACTGATGATATCTAAACAAGCTGTAGGTCTGGTCTTTGCAATAGTGTGTAAAAGGTGAAATAAATGCAAAGGTCTGCTTTATGTAAGAATTAGAAAGAGAAAAACATACATTTCGTAAAAATGTAGTGAGATAATTGATCCTTAAAAAATCAATCTGTTTACCAATATTTATGCTATAAGCATAATAATTGCAATTAAGTAAAAAATGTATGATCTACTTTTTTTGTTTACATGTAAAGTAACTGCCTAAAATAAAGATAAGATGGTTTCTCAGATGAATTATTGTATGTTGCAATGATTCAACAAAGGAAAGTATTGAATTTTGAAATTGATTATTAGATATTCAGGCACCCTGATGAATACTCTGAAAACAAAAACTTCAAATTTGAAAATGATTTGGGGTCTGTTGTCTAACAAAGTATCTGATAACAAAATTATATAGAACTGATATTACAAAAAAAAAAAAAAAAAAACACCAATCTGCGTTTACTGCACAAAAGGTTAGTAGTTTAATAAACAAAAACTACCATGGATTATAGATTGAATTATTACATTTTTAAATACTATTAGAAATTTTGGAGTTTTGCTCCAATAAAGAAGTGATTCTGGTGACAAAATATATAGTTTTATGCCAAATGTATGGAGTAAAGAAAAAATAAATACAGTATATAATCAAAATTCTTTTTGCACTGAAAGTAATTGGACAGAAAAAGATGAAACGAGTAGGGTGAGGTTGAATTATTATTTCTTTAAATGGCTTTAGGGGAAAAAAAGTGTCCAATGTCAAATTTGTAAAAAGAAATATATAAAGAAACAAAGAAAGAAAAGAAAGGTAAATAAGGAGAAATAAAAAGCAAGGAAGGAAGAAAAAGGGTTTTAAAAAGCTGAGATCTTTTCCCCTTAAGAAATAAACAAATTATAACATTAAAATGAAAAAAAAGTATAATATCTATCTTTGCTACGATGGATGAATGCACCATTAAACAAGGGAAAACCAGAAGCCTATCTTACCGCTGTATCTTTGGTACATGAAATCAAATTCAACAATTTGGCTTAAAAATAAAGGAAGTTTCACTCAATTTAAAATAACTGCAGCATAGTTCCTCTGCACAGCAATAAACCTAAAAGTACAAATTAACATAGTGGGGTCTGGTTAACTTCAGTAGAGTAGTTATGAACACATGCTTTTCAATCGTCTTATGATGTCACTAATGAGGCTGAGTCGTGTTGTTGGCTGCAGGATGATATTTATGATCACTGCAGCAGCAAAAATAATTTAATTTAGATTATTGGTTTAAGGCCTGTTCTGTGACTTGAACTTCGTTTGCAAAAAGCAAACTGCATTAATAAAGGGCAAATATTAATGATTAAGGATAAGTAACATGTACTATAGTCTTTCAGATGAACATAAGGTGGCCTTGGCTGGAGCAGACGTTTAGATGTGTTAAGTTTCTGTGATTAGATAAAAGCAGCTCAGACCAAGCCCACCTGCATGTGAGGAAGAACCTTGCATTAGGCTAATAAAACGCTCTCTTAAAGGGACTTAAACCCACATTAAATGGAGGTATTCCGTTTTCAGAGTTAAGAAATGAATCTTCTGTTTTTTTAAATGTACTAGATCATTGTGATGGACAGCCATGGAGATTTCTGTTTCTCTTCAGGGAGAGAGGAAGCTTGTTATTCAACATACTTTAATAAGAGCAGTGCAGCTGTCCCATGATTCCTCGTAAACATGAGGGTTTTTGCCCGTTTACAAACACAAGACGATTTTTCACCAGTTTTCGTTCAAACTTTGAGTTCCCGTCGGCGCTGGAAGGACATATCGCGATAACTCGTCGGAGCAGTGAGCAGCATTCATCTCCATGATCCCAGGAGGGCTTTATTTTGATACACACGCTGCACGGGAGACCAGAGGGAGCAGGACGAGAAGACACGGTTCAGAGAGAAATTAAAACTGGAGGGAAATAAGTCCCTTTTAACGTGGTAGGACTTAAGCGAAGGGGACTTTCTGCGTCGAGCAAACTTTTGTGGGATTATCGGCAGATTAGGACTGAATTTCATATCAACGCTGTGAACGGAAGTGGACGGAGAGAGGATTTTGTTGACTGGTGTGAAAACTGGAGATTTTTGTGGGAAAATAGGCATAAAAGAAGGTTTGAGGTCTGCTTTAGTGTTGCCATAGCACGACTGAGATTATATTGCCTGTTTCTTTAATTTGAGTTATTTGTATTGGAGTTGATTCGACAAAACTTCTCATAAAATTTTCGTCTCTTGACTTTAATGTAACTTTAATCAGATGTTATAGTTGCAAAAGCCATTTTACTCACTACAGTTAAGAAGTCATGAAGAATATGAGATTTATATTTATTTAACATTTTCATTATTTAAAACCACTGGTCCAATCAAACTTCAGGCTGATGGGAGACTTTGCAGACTTTTATCTCTTGACAGTCTTGAATGTCTCTGTGATTCTGCACTGTTCCTGGCCTTGTTTACTTTTTTGAATGGCTGGATGCGAAGGTTTAAAGGCTGAGTAGCATTGCTTAAACATTTCTTATTGCATTGATTAGAGCCTTTAGTTTATTTGTGAAAGATATAAATATAAACCGTTATTCACTGAACCTCAATGTGTTAGAGTTAAAACAATAACAACGATTTTGTGGATTACTAAGCAGAAAAGTTGTAATTGTAATTAAGATTTAAGTTGTTTGAAGTTGTAATTACTTTGATGTTCCTTGTATTCAACACGGTTTCTTAATTCATTTTGATTCTTAATTTTATCATGTTCTTTATTTGCAGATTGTCTTGTTTAATGCTCTCAATGACAAATTATCTTGTTGTAAACCCTAAAATATGGCAAAAAAAAGTTAGTTTCATAAAGTATGGTAGGTTTACTTCAGTGAAGTGGTGATAAATGCATGCTATTTGTTGCCATATTTTTTGATCATAATGTGGTTGGAATTTTGTGTATGCATCTAGGATTATATTTACATTGCTGTAACTTAAAAATAATGTATTTTAGATCAAAAGCTTGAACTATGATTTGCTCTTTGAAGGATGTACCAGCTGCAAAGTGTATAAATAAAAAAACTGTTACCAAGGGTAAAGCATCCTATTTTATTGTGTTTGTCTTATTTTTATTTTTATTTATTTTTCTTTTTTTGCACAGTGTCATGTCTTCAGTGCCCTCAGTAACATAATGTCATTGTTCTAACCTGGTGAAATGCTGTACATATGAATAGTGCTCTGTTAATACACTTGCATGGTCTTGAAATAGTACACAGAGTGCACATTTTGTTTTTAGATCTGAATTGTTTGGTCTAAAATGAATGTATTCTACTTTTTACTCTTCTCATGCAGTGCCCCATATAAGTTGATATTTCGTCATTTGTTTATATCAGACATAGGTAGATAAACTGATCAGTACCACAAACCATGATCTTTTGGAAACACTGATGGAGGATGTGAATGTTCGAGGACACCGCTGTCACAGCTCCTCCTTGTTCTCTGGCCTCAGCTGTCATCAAGGATTCAACACAAACAGCAGAGTGGCAGAAAGTCTGTCCATGGAGGGGGCGTCTGATTGTCTGCCAAGTCATAAAGTCTGTACTGCATTCTTCCTTAGGGAAGCAGTTCTGCAGGTTGACATCACATCCAAACACCTTTGATCTAATTATAGCTCTGTGTTTGTGGTTAAAGATTTCATGCTGCATGGGAAAAGTTTATCCCCACACAGTGGCCAAAGTAAATATTTCCATGATTGTCCAGAGAAATCGTTTGTTTAAGGCAAGAGGCATAAAATATGACTGTATCACTGGATGCATGCACTATGAAACAGCTGACCAATGTTGCACTAGTTATGTCTCAAGCACCCAAAATGAATACTCCAAACTATTCCCTTTCCCATTATGCTCAGGCAACTGGACTCTGCAGAACACTAACTGGACATAAAGGAAGGTTCCCAGCAGCCTTGATCTTTGGTGGGCCTAAGGCACGCTCTTAAGGCACATTATTCATATCCATGCAAGGAAACCTTTTCAATACATGCTATGCTATCTTATCAGTCTGTACACATTTGTATCTACTAATGCCTTCAAAACACTGACAACATGTCACTTGTAAAATATGTCAAACTGTATTCATTTAGGTTTCTCACCAAAAATTGCTGTTTGATTTAGATATTAGAACATACAAAGCACAGATAGAGTGAAAATTAATTGATGTAGATTTGGCAGAAACACATGCGATAGTAGTGCCAGTTCTTAAGGCACACCAGTGTGCCCAGAGACACCATTTGAAAGCCAGTGCTTTATGCTATTGTTAGCAGATGAGTAGTTTAGTTGGGAACATTTTGGGATTTAATGTTTATTAACAACACTGATGGGAAAAAAAAAAAACTACCAGGACACATTCTTAATTTACTCAGAAATTTGGCATTCTCTATTTATTTGGTCAAATGCAGTGTGCTCATACAAAATTATGACGGTCAGATGTTGTTATACTATCATACAGAAACAACTCCTTGGCTCATTTCTGCTCTTGTTGATATAGCAAAATATACACAAAATTCTGAGTACCTTAAGTATTTCAATTAAGTATATTTTACTTTAAAAGAACAGAAAGTAAAATATTAAAAATGTAAATGTATTTACAAATGTATAAGCATTTGCGAAGTCTTTCCACCCTGTAGTGCATGTTGTAGTGTGAAAAGAAAGTATGATGACTTTTTTAAAAACTCATTAATTTATTTACCTATGAATTCACTATACATTTACTTAGCTCACTTGTTAAATTTAGTTTAAACAGGAGTAGATTATATTGATATCTGGGACTATTTTCAGTAGGGCAATAATCCACATCCTCTGCTATTTGCTAGCAGCTGAAAACCCTCTGTACAAAACAGAATAAGGTGACATAAGAACAGTAAAGACCAAACAGTGTTTAGTGTCCAGTTGAATGAATTGAATGAATTTGCTCCAGTATTTATAAAGCTACAACATTACAATTTGCACATAGGCTGATAACCCTTAGTTGAGGTGCTGCTTTCCCACCGATAGCATGCCCTGTAACAGCAGAGTGACAGGTAAGTGTTTAAATCATACAATAAATATGTATGTAGGTTTGGTCCTGTAAGAGCATTTAAAATAAGTAATCTTCATCATAAGGGCATCTTATTTTTTTCTTAAATTTACTGACTGAACATTTTATGTTAGGACAGTCCATAGGCCTGCGTCATTAGGATAAATTAAATTCATTACCATAGGAATATGCAATTGTATCACGCAATTGTATCAAGAGAACACATAAGAAATAATACTGAATAGTTAAAGTCTGTATTAATTTTGTATTAGATTAAGATAAGTTATAAAGGAGAATTAAAACAAATGATCTACACTAGAATATAAAAGAAATTACAAGTTTCTTAAAAAGGGATTACACAAAACAATTCACTGTAGATAAAATAAAAATGTATGTTAACATTTCTCAGTCATAAAATTTACTTTATTTATGCTATATTCAATCAAGAATGCACTTAAGTTCTGCAAAAACTATAAGAATATGTCTTTTGGATAGGGAATGTATCAAACATGAAAATGTATCTCAGATTCATATAACTTCTTTAGGTATAAATGACCCTTTGTCAAGTCCCACTCTCACATGGAAGTGTGGAAATGTCAAGTCCCACCCACCTTGTTCACAGTTAAAATGGAAGAAAAAATTGATTTCTAGCTCCTTCCAATTTGAAATGGTCAAATTCTCTGAGATTTGACAGTGTTTTTTAAATGTAATTGATTGAATACTTTATTAAATTTGTCTTTAGTGACAGAATAAAGGCAAAGATACAGTATAGGACATATGAGGATAATTGCTAAGACTTTATTCAAATCATTAATGATGATACAAGTAATGTTAGCTAACAAATCTGCGCTCACTGTGGCACATCAACAAAGTGTTTGTTTTGCAAAAGTGGAAAAACAAGATGTAAATATTCTGATGTCTTACTAGTCTAGAATTAATGTTTAGTTTGAAGATGATGCCAGTGCCAGAAAGCTAACGCTACAGATGTAAGAAATGCAACGTTAGAATTTCATTATGCTAACACTCCTAGCATTAATGCTTGTAAAGTTGTTGTTAACCAACATGATAGGCACACTGTATAACCACCACCTGTTTTCAGTATCAAACATTTTTCTCTTACCTTGGAGCATGTGTAGGTGTTTTTGTATTTGTCCATTGTTTCAGCTGCCCTAGTTTGGGAAGAGAAATACCCCAGGGTTACAATGTGGACATCCTGAGGCCCTTTTAGTTGCCCAGCAGTGATTGTTATGAGAGGGAGCTCCCTGGTTGGTTTTCTGCATCACCATGATGTAAGGGATAGTTCAGTATTTTTGAAGCGGGGTTGTATGAGGTCCTTTCAATGGTAAATACATTAACCACAGCGATTTTGATCAGCTCTGCCCTTGTAGGAAAAGAACTGGCACAGAAGTTCAGCTGTACATTGATGCAGATGGGGCCAAGAGTTTAGGGTTATTTGCTGAATTTTGGGTGAAACAAAGTGTCTGTTTCAGTAGCTGAGTGTATCATGGGATGGAGACACTAAGTGAGGGGTGGGTATTAGACCCTGTCCACACAGAGAAGAAAATGTTTTCATATTGAAAAATTTCCCTGTGAAGACAGCATTGTTTAATGAAATGTGTCCTCCCACACAAAAACACTGACAACGCTGTTGTACATATGCCAGGCCTGTAAGTGGCGATGCAATGCTGCTGCAGATATACAGCAAAACCAGAGAAGAAGATATGGAGCATTTGCAGACATCGTGAGAAACGTGAATGCTGTATGCTGTTGTCTATGTCCTATTGCTGCTCACAGTGGTAGTAGAGGAGCAGTAGATTTTGCTTTTAAATTCATAACACGCTCAGTAGCCCATGCAGCACGAACTCGACACCATATTCCACCGTTGTTTCTGTTGTTGTATGGGTTTGTGTGTGGTTACCCAAAAGGGTATATCGGTGAGGACAAAACACCAATCTGATTAAAAACTTGTGTTTTTTTAAATTTATTTATTATTATTATTATTTTTTTTTTTTATTATCAATTTAAGGGATCATAGTGATGTCACAGTGAATCCAGAATCTGACCAGGCTGTCACAGTTTATGTTTTTAAACATAAGTGGACCATACACAAAGGACTGAGTTAGTTTATTTAACATTTTGTAGGTTATCTGATACTCCAGATGCCTATGTGAACGTGCTAAAACACAAACTTTAAATGATTGTTTCAAGTGCAGTATTACAAAAAACCCCATTTAAAATCTGCTTTTGCAAACTTGGAATTACTGCATGCGTTGGGTGAATATTACATAAGATATTAAAACCCTCTCTTGGAAGGGATATAACCAAGTCTTTTGCCATTTAATTTAACTGTAAGCTCCAAACGGCTTTCGCCTTTGAGTAAAGTCTTATTGAAGCTCCAAACTGGCATGTGTAGCTAAAAAACCCTCCCACATTGATCATGCATGTTGTCACAGGCTCTGATGTGCGTGGATTTATGGCAGCTCTTATGTGTTAGTGATATTGATATAATTGTAAGTATAATAAATGACTCCCTCCTCTGGGTATGATTTAGAGGGCTTGGTCAAAACCCTCCTCTCCTCCTTCCTCGTGTGAGAGAGATAGCTCAGTGATGTGAGGAAACCTGAAGTAACTCATATATTACCCGAACCTTGACTACAATGCTCCAGTATCAAAAAGTATTAGTGCCTCTACTCTTCTCTCTGATGCTCATATGGATTTCTTTCACGGCATTTTCTGTGCGAAATTATGAGTGAATAAATTGCATCTTCATTTATCTTGGAAAAAGCCTTCTGTGCTGACTGCGATACTCAGCTCTCAGCGCTTTACATAATTATATTAGTCTTCTGCTACACCACCAAATTGATTGCCCAAGAAAATGAACCTGGCTTTGCTATAAATTACACCTATGGATCATAAGAAATGTGTTATTTTGTTTAAAATAGTACCTAATATAATTAGAGCTCTAATTCATGGCGAGCTACAAGTGTGCCTATTACAGTAACAGGGTTTGGAATTTAATCTGTCTGCTGGATAAAGAATGATCCTGTGTGGTTTTCATTTGTAATCCAAGACACATTATTTCAGTAAAATAGTCTGTGACTTTTAGATATGAGAGATGGATCATTGAATGAATAACTATATATTCATAAGTTTCTTTATTAAAGTTAACAATTTATGCAGTGAAGGGAGTTTGAACATTCGACCCACTGTCTGTCCTGTGTGACCTTTCCCTTAAGGTGGACACCTGTATGAAACTGGATCCAACTTCTTTAGAGATCTTGGCTCTGCAGAGGCTGTAAGGTAGTGGTTTAACACATTACATTTATTCTGTGTTCTTCTGTGGGTGACAGAAACAATATTCTAAGCAGGGGAGTACAACTTTTTCACAAGGTGTCACACACAGAAAAGTATAGGGATGACCTGGTCACATTTACACACATTACCTTTGTTCTGAAAATGAGTAAATCCATTCTAATATAGGTCAAAGGTCCCATGTTTCCCTTCTTTTCTTAATATATTTACAATAGTTCCAAATGTCCCTGGAACATATTTGTAAAGGTTCTATTTGTCTATCTAAATATTTCACTCAGATAAAAGTATTTCTTTGACCTATAACCCCTCTGTTTCAGCCCTGCTCAGATTCACTTGGCTAAAAGCTGAACGACCCAGTCAGGGGAAAGAGGCGGGAGCTGCAGACATGACGACAGAAGGTAGTGACTACATGTCACTGTGAAGCAGTCTCTGTGGATGCGGCAATATCTGCAGTTTTATCAGAAAAGGACTCAATTTCTTCTTTAAAAGAAGAGCAAAGAACATCACTTAAATCTTTTCTTACAGGAAATGATGTTTTTGCTCTTCTCCCAACGGGTTTCGGTAAGACTTTGGTCTACCAACTGGCTCTTCTGGTCATGAACAAGATGTGAAGGACTCCAGTGTGTCTAGCAGATCAATCGCCCAATCACCAGCTGCAGTTATGTTTGAAGGTTATGCCCCTGAAAACATTTTCGAACGGCTCTTTCCCAGATGGACTAGCAAAATATTTCCGTGATGGATATATGAAACTGTCTGTGAGGCATATCAGGTCAGTGTCTGGCAACACCCCTCTCAAGAGGTGTATTTGCCTTCAGCTTTTCAGAACTGTGCTCTAGTGTTTACTGTGGCTGCACAAACATGCCTGGACATGTTCCTTAAACTGGGGCTGGCTGTGGACTGAACAAAAACCAGTCTCAGGGAGAGTCTCCAATGTGGAGGAGGTGGCATTTCCTCTAATGATGTCATTAGGGGAACTTTTTTCAGATGAACTGTTTGAGCACGTTGCTGTAAGGTGAGGGAAGCAAAATGAGAGAATGAAGGGAGTTAAGGAAGAGGTTGTAGACAGGTCATGGGCACACATATTTGTCTAAAATACATAAAAAGATTGTATGACATGTAACTTTTAAGATATGTCTAGTAATGGAGTATGCTAAAAAAAAATTCTCTCCACCAGTTTCTTGTAAAGGCAAATCATCAATTATTAGGAAGGAATAAAGGCTGTCTGTAGTGTTATTTGTTTTTCATTTAATAAAGAAATGCAGTCAAAACAAATTATATAAAATGGCTACTGAAGCTGTTAGCATTTATGCTAATGTGCTGTCACTTCCTGCTGTGGTCTTGTAGCTCCCAACTCTTCCTGCTTTAAAGGATGCTGATTGGGCCATGCCACTTTTGGCCGCTTGCAATCGTAGATTGGAGCTTGGCAAGATGAATCTGTCAAACCACGCAGGTCCAGCCGCTGCGCAATGTTAAGAGTTTGCACGGGTACATTCAATAATGAACCAAGGACCGCAGCTGTCTTCCTGATTTTAAGAAAGAAAAGAGAAGGTTCAACGGAGGTGAATGATAATCTGAAACACAACGACCAACTTTGAGTAT
Organism: Cetoscarus ocellatus; assembly: GCA_037902135.1. Classification (NCBI taxonomy): domain Eukaryota; kingdom Metazoa; phylum Chordata; class Actinopteri; order Labriformes; family Labridae; genus Cetoscarus; species Cetoscarus ocellatus. The sequence continues at coordinate 1,817,056 of JBAMNC010000683.1, forward strand.
GTGACACTAAAATCTAAAGAAAATGACAAATCTCATAATGATCACACACAGTGGTGTTAGTTTGTCTCGAGAACCACAAATGTCTACTTGATCTAAATGTAGAAGTATATATCTCTGATGAATTTTTAAATCATGTCAGTATACTCTGATTTACATTAAACGACAACAAATTCCTGAAAGTGGCTAGGTGCTCTTACTCCTATTCCAACAAGGATTTGCTGAAAGGTCATTGCTTTTAAAAGGGATTTTAAAAACAGTATTTGTTCAGGGGACTATTTCCTCCAGCAGATCCCTCCTCTCTTTCTGTTGCTTAATCCAACTTTCAGAAAATATGTCCCCAAACAGTCTGAATATTTTTCTTCAGCGGTGGCATCATGGGATATGCCACCCTCCAAAAATAGAAGACACCTCAGGCCAGGTAGTGTCAGGTGTTCAATCCACTGACACTACCTCCAATCAGCCGGATTGTTTCCCCTTTTAAAGCCAGCCAGTTCCTGTGGAAGGAACATATTTGCACATGTGAAGCCACACCCACTTCCTGAGAGGGCCGCAGTTGTACAAAGCTCATGAGGATTTAGAGGTACTGACACCAAAACAACTTGTTTTAAGCAGGGCTGAATCAGGGGAGTTCATAGGCATGCCATAATCCAGCGTCTGAGTGGATTTCAAGGAAAAAAATGTGCTGTGAGGATATTAGGAGCAGTATAAAGTTGCAGAAAAGATGAAAAATGTGAGACAACAGACCAGAAAAGAATATTTTAAAGTTTTTATGAAAACTCTCAGTGTACAACACATTTTATTCATTAAATCTTTCATTTTTTTTTTTTAGCATGTTGGCTGATACTTCGATTAATAGCAAAATTTATCTACAAATGTGTCTGGCATGTTAAGTTAATGATGATATTTTCCTACTGTCTCAGTTCTTTGCAGAGAGAAAGACAGACTGATGCTGAGCCAAAATTGACTTGGAGAGGGTAAAAGCCAAAGTCTGATCTCTGGATTTGTAAGAGTAGCACACAGAAACAGGTTCTTCTTAATGTTACATCACAAAACAATTCCATTCTAAGCTTAAAATCTCTGCCAACCTTTGCCTCACTCCTACCTTCAAAGGCTACAACAACACAATGATCCACTTCCTACCTCTATTGTTCTCCCTCCTACAAGCCCCTGCATTACAATCTGAAATCCAGGAGCCCAGTGGCAGCGTGCAGGGTTAAGTAATTCTGCACCACTGAGAAAGACATTTGATTTCATTTGTAGTGTGTCTTGCAGCGGGCGGAGGTGAGCCCACCTTTGGCTGCGGGAGGAGTGAAGCGGCACACATATCTAGTGCAGGGAGACACAAAATTGACAATGCATTTATCTTTGAATAATGTAAATGTCCTGAGAATATGGTGGCAGTGGTCCTGGTGTGTCCGCTGAGGGCGCAGGGCTGTCAGACACCGAGCTTTCTGGCCCTGCTGCAGCATAATGTAGCCTCCAGCTCCCCTGGAGCATCCCGCTGCTCTCACTCTGCCTCAGGCCCACATTCCTGCTCCAGCACACTGCTCTAGCTCCCCTCTTAATTTACGCTCTGGTAGGAGAGGGAGTTAATGCAGAGAAGGCTGCCAAGAGGAATCTTATCTGCTCTCCCTCTCAGAAGCTGAGTGAGTCCGGAGCACAATGGAGGAAAAGGAAGATTATGTTTTTTTTTCCCAGCACATCCTTTCCACACATTTTTATGTTATATATTCTTTAAATCAAAATTCATTAAGCATAAAATTGATCTTTGCAATGACAGAGCAGTGTTGTTTGGTGTTTTTAGGCTTCTTTTATTCAAAGTTGGCTTAACATGAATGGTTTTATGAATTCTGTTATTGTTTCCAAGAAAATGTGCAGCATAGTGACTAAAATGTGTATTGTTTAAAATGGATGGCTCCTGGCAGGCTGACAGTGCTGTTCAGTGAGGCAAAGTGCCAGTAAATTGTTTGTCTTCTGCAGAGCTGCCCTATAATTCTTCTGGGATTCGATGGCATTGTGTTTGCCAAAGAGAATAATGATAGATGGGATAAAATCAAACTGCAGGATTTTGGGATGCACTCTGACCACCAGGCCAAATCTGAATACATTTTTTGGGGGGAATTGTGTGTCTTTCCTGCATCTTGTATGTCCCAGCTGGAATTTAATTTATGGATTATTTTGAGTTTGTGGCTCTATTAATAATAATAAATGTTATATTTTTTTTGTTTGACTACAGTTTGTCTAATATGACTGACAGGGGCAAACCTGGCAATTCCCATAGGATTACAATCAGGAGAAATGTGCTGTTAATCTGCATAAATAAACAAAAGTCCAAAACAAGTGAGCTACAAATGTAAATGTACTAATGTACTAAATGTACTAAATGTACTAAATGGAAATGTACTACAATAAACAAAAATTCCATTAATCCTAAAAACAGAATTCATGCATTGGCACAGTGTTACATTCTGTTGTCTGATATAAACAGCTAGTTTGTGAAGCACACTCTCTGAGCTCAGAGATGGAGGTCATGATATTTGAAATGCTGTCTTAAACTAACTTTCAGTCAACCTAGTAACAGTCAGTGAGGTTAAACTGATTTATGGAAACAGCTATGATACACCTATCTGTCCGTCAAATCCGCCACACCCCTAATTATAAAGACGTATCTCATTCATTAAATCAAATCAGCTAAAGTAAAAGAGAACTCGACCCTACCGTGTATGCCCTTAAAAACATGAACTACAATGACAAAATCTGTTTCTTTCTGCCTTAGAAATAGACAGTTGAGAATGGGTTTGTTTTCAGCTTCATTCACAGTGCCACTTAGAGCAGTAATAGAGTGGTGCAGTCCGAGTCTGAGAATGTGGAAGTGAGTTTCCATTTTAGCACTTACTGTTCTCATGGTCAAAAGAGTATGCAATAATAGAGTAGCTTTTCAGATAAATGCCTAAAAAAGGGTTCATGGTGAGCACATGCATATCAGATTTGAACGTTCAACTTTGCAACAAACTGTATATTGCCCTGCTTTTCTAATTCTGAACCATTGTTGTGTTTTCAAAAGGATGGTTGCTAACTAGTTGCAAACAAGGACTACAAAGATGGCCAGTGGCCCTACTGCAATAATTTCTGACAGTTTTTAATGAACAATAATACATAGCCACGACCATGAGCTTGAACTTGATCAATTCATTTGATGAAGAAGAAATTCTAAAACAAGAGGTTCCAACATGGCCTAATACAATGAAAGTGATGTAACTGCTTCTAAGTCAAACCGCCATGCTTGTAGTTCCATAATAGCTTAAAAGTAGCTTTTTACTCTCACTGATTTTGTTTAAGCCTAAAAACTTGGTGTGTTTCTTGAGGATTATAATGATGGAAAAAAATGTATACGTTTCATTAATGGTTTTTCTTTTAATGTTTTTCTCACCACAGTCCGTATTATAAGCAATGATCCCAGAACACATTGACAATCCAACTGACCTTTAGTCAAGGGAACCAGTGAGATACTTACTTCTTGGATGGCCTTTAAAAATGTCAAACCTGCACCACTCACCCCTGTGATGTTTGGCCTCAACTGTGAGGACACAAAATGACTGGACTATTTGACCCCCATCTATTCCATTGGCAGAGCTAGTATCAGAATATCTATGTGTGTATGTGAAGCTCACACTGTGCTGCGCTAACTTCAACTTCCCCAAAGTCATATCTCATTGCATATTAAAAAAAAAAAAATGACATTCTTGCAGAATCAGTGTTCAGAGGCGAAATAGTGGCTGACATTTGTTGTGGTTGTGTGAATGCACTGTGTATAAAGGATTGTCATTTCTGGGGTGTCACAAACCAGCTTTAAGTTTACTTTCAAATGACTGCAGCTTTTTTGAATTCCTCATTTGCTTCCTTTTTCAACCATTAAAGTTGTCGCTTAGTCTGTCAGTTGGTAAACATCATTGTCATGTCACCTTTTTATCTGTTTTGCAAAACATTATGAAAGTTCTAATAAGGGCACCCCTATAGGCCTTGACCACTTCTGTTGTGATTACTAGCATGCAATGATTTGTCAAAGTTGTCAACAAGATTTTATGACAACATTTTTCTGCGATAAATTTAATTTTTGATCTACAGATTAAGGCACAATTGCCTATTTTTGGTCTCATTCATGGCTATAACATTGTTTTTGGAGCAAAGATTGCAGAGGAGTCCCTCTTGAGAGCAGCATCAGCAGGCAGCAGTTGTGACACAACTGCAAAACAAAACGTACTAAAGCAATGGTCACCAGTATGACACTGATGCATCTTGAAAAATATGTATTTTCTGGGAGCATTTTACCTTCAACACAGTTAATAAAGAAGCTAAACAACCCTCACTGACAGTCCATTTTGTGGCCAGAATGCATAATGGACACTTACTTGTCTGCATCCTGGCCAAAGCTTCGAGTTAGTTTGGGGCCAACAGGGATGACCACATCATTTTAACCTTCCAGCAGCAAGCACCAAAACAGAACAGAACAAATATTCTCCATTTAGTTGACCAAATCTTTCATTAGTGTACTGATGGTCGACTACCAGAAAAGTTATTAGTTTTGTTCCTTGATTCAGGAGGGTGGATGTAGTTGTTTGGTTGGGAGAGACAGGAGCAGAACTGAGGTCATAAATTAAGGGTGTGGTGTCTGACTTGATAACTTTCATTTAGCTTTACTTGCGGCTAAGTCCAGTGGAGAGATGCATTTAAAACATGTCTCAAATGTGAGGAGTATGTCATGAGGCACAAGACACTGGAGAAAATTAGAAACTGAGTTAATAGTATTTAGTTTTCTTAATACATCATTATACCACTGGTCTATGTTACACACTTTTAACTAAGCCAACCAACAACCGAGAGTGTTCTGGCCAGAAAATAACCATTGTGGATCTGCAGGGGTGAGATTAACACACACCACTCCCTTAGGCAGTTTACCTTTGCTCTCATTTAGGGAAGCTTAGGTAAGACTCTCATGTTATTTGGGGGTAGTGTAGCAGAGTCACAATATTTTGCTGCTGTAATTCGTTTTAGGGTTTGTGCTTACTGAACCTGCACCTATTTTCTTAATGCATTTCCTCTTACTTTTTTTTACATTTTAAGATTTTGTCAATGTTTATGAATGCATGTCATTTCTGAACATCTATAGATACAGCTCTATAGATCCCTTTGGGCCAAAACAAACGATTTATACCAGGAGCACCACACATTTCTGCTCTAATATGTATGGTTATCTAGTGTGACTGCCTCAGACCATATCTGTTGGCTGCAGTGATGCATTTTACTGCATATAAAACACTGGTTGTAATGTCTCTGGTGCTGAGGCGTGAATGTAAATGTGCGATCTGCCTGTTCAAGAATCCTGTTGGCCCTACAACAGGAGCACGTCCCCATCTGTTCTCTCTCTGGAGTGCCCAGACAATACATTCCCCCTGCCAGACCTTCCCATTTGCTGGAGCAGAGGTTTCCCAGGCATTTCTGAGGTTACAAGCAGGGTAAACGCCTCCACCATGTGCTCACAGTTCTCTGATCCGAACTACTTGGTCCTCATTTGCAGATAGATTTGGGCTAGTTTTACTGATGTTGAGAAGAATTAAATATGCTGTCTGTGTTTTCCAGGTGCTTTTGCTGCTGCTGCTGCAGTTCCACAGGACGAGAGCAGAGAAAGACAAGCGTTGGCTGTCAGCAGAGTGTGATTTGTTGCAAGCCCAGCCTTGCCAACTGTGAGGCACTGAGGTGTGACCACAGAGATACCGAACATCTTCAGTTGCCTCAGGGCCAGCCAGTCAATTACACAATACTGTCTACCCTGAGCAATGACATGTGCTCAATAATGGACCAAAGTCAAAGAGGAAACACATCCCAAACCAATTCACACCAGTGGCTAGACTATTTTCAGAATAAATGCATATTTTTTTGTCCTGGATTGGTGTTGCCAGGTGCAAAAATGTATGACTTACCTGAGTATTTGTTCCTATTCACATTTGGGTTGTGATCAAGGAAATGATAAAAAATGGCAGACGTGTAATTGATAACACATTGTTTCATTTGTTTTCTCCCAAGTTTCCATTCTAGGAACGCAATATTTTGCCACATTAATTACCCAATTATCTAACCTAATGGTAACCATTAGGCTGCTGCTGTATTAAGTTTAAGCCAAAAAGTAAATGGTTTGTCTAAACTTTTTCCAAAATTCATAACATTTTTTTTAGGAAATAAGCAGGGACTTTACTTACTGAAATGCTAAACAGTGACCACATCTTGAAAATAAAAACCTTCTCCCTGTGTTTTTTGTGTGCAGTTTATTACTTAAGGGCTGCATTCCTTTAGGGTTTACGTGGAACAGAACAACACAGCTTGAAGTGTAGAAGGTTGCTGGTTTGACCCCCTGGTTGGCAGGGCCTTTCTGTGTGGAGTTGGCATGTGTGTCCTTGCGAGGGTGTATTTTCTGCAGGCTCTCCACTTTCTTTCCACAGACCAAAAAATATCTATCAGGTTAATTGGTGGCTCTAAATTACCCTTAGGTGTGAGTGTGTGAGTGGTTGTTTGTCTTGACATGTTAGCAAGGCTGTCTATAACCAGAGATAAAGGGGAAGCTTTCTGGGGCCCAGAGTCACGTAGAAGCCCCTAAACATTTTTAAAGGCATGATCAGTCCTAAATTTAAACAGTGATTTCCTGTTATTTTGAACCTATATACTCACAATTTAATTAATAAGGCAAAAGGGGTAATTGCCCGTTTCAGGCTCCCCTCTTCTGATGGTACAATCCTTGCTTTTGTGATGTTAATGTTGTGAATGGAGCGATTGAAATTAACCCTTCGCACACTAATGTATGGTGTGGTCATCCATGCTATAACATGCAACATTTTTTTGCCAGCTCCAAAGCTGCCCCGTGGGTTAGTTCACAGCACTAATGCTACTTATCAGAAATATACTTGTTGAAAATTGTATTGTCTTGTTTTTGTTGTTGCATTATTTATTTAGTTATTTATGTTTTGCTGTACTGTACTGTACTTTATTTGAGTGACAGGGAAGTAGACAAAGTTGAAAGCTGGGAAAAAAGAGTGTGGTATGACACACAAGCCACCTTTAAACTGGGTCAGCCACCTCCAAGGACCACAGCCTGTACATGGGGTGTACAAATTAACCGTGACACCACTGGCATTTCCTAAACATTGACCATTCACAAGTCCTTCCAGGGGCCCAGCCATTTTTGTAGTTGGGCCTATATGTAAGCCCTATGATTGGATGGTGAACAGTCCAGGAGCCCCCCTAAACACATTAAATAATAAAATCAAGCAATCACAGACATATTTCTGATTCACTTTTTTGTCCCTGATATACATCCTATCATTTAGGTGACTATAGTTATGCTAAGATTTCTGGTCTGTTTTTACCTTCACCTTGGAGGTTATGTTTTTGCTGACATATCTTTGTTTGTTTGTTTGTTAGCAAGATTACACAAAAACTACAGGGTGGATTTTGCTGAAATTTTCAGGAGACGTTGAAATGGCCCATCTTAAAAATGATTAGATTTTGATGGTAATCCAGATAACCCCCATTAGCGAACAATCATTTTTGCTCGATAAATGGCAAACTAATAATGATATCAACATGTTCCAAGTGCTAGGTGTGGGTTTTCAGGGCCAAGGAATCATATTATGATGGTAACTTTATCATGGAACTATTGCTTATAGATGTAACAGCAATGTGTGAGCTACGTTGGTGGAGGTTTGCGCTGTCTGAGTGCTTTCTAATCTTTGTTTTGCATCTGCCAGCTCTGCCCTTAATGACTTTCAGTCCTTCTCCACCTGTGGGCTCTGACAAAGGGATGTAAGGGCCCTGTTTACAAGAGAACGTTTTCACCAGAAACTGAGAGATTTTTCCTTTGTGTTTCAAAAACGACCCGCGTTCAGATGGACACACAAGAACGACTGAAAACGTTGTAGTGTGCATGCCAGGCCAGTAGATGGCGATGTAGGTTTGTAGAGAAACAGTGGTGTTACAACACACGTACGCTTTCCAGTGAAGACAAACTTTTCACAAACAACAATGGCAAGTGGATGCACAAAGATGCAAGCGTTTCTTGTATGGACAGCAAATCGGTAGACAGCTGAAGCTGTTGTTGTTGTTGTTGTTCCTGGTATGCACGCTCAGCCTTCATGTGAAAGAGTACTGCGCATGTGGTGAAGTCACATGGAGCCGGATAGGGATCCATTTTCAAAACTTTCAACTCTGGACTCTGGTTTCAAAAGTTTGCGGTTTCAGGCACTCCAGGCACCATTCTCATGTAAATGGGAGGCTAAAACGCAATGACAAGTCTTCGGATTTGGCCGAAAACGGAGCCGTGTAAACATCACCTAATTTACTGAATGTAAAATAAATTTGTCAGCAGTGACAAAGTTGGAGACTAGACACCAAATTCAAACTATAGTCTGCTGCTGCATGTATGTTTTAAAGCTTAAACCACTAGATTTCTGTTACACTAGAACTACCGTAGAGGTTATTTTGACCACTTTAATAAGATAAATCCTGATTCTGAAATACCTATATATAGCCAGTATTTCTTTATAGTAGTTAGGTAACATAATTCATGTAACTTGTGACTGCATGTATGTTTTCCCCAGACTTCCTCAAAAAGTAACATTTTGGTTTTGTCTTTGGCTCAACTATTTATGAAGACCATGTGTGAGAAACTCCAAGAGGGTCCCCTGTTCAAAGCAACCTGGCTCTCCTTTGTGAAACACTTTATCGTGTGGATGCAGATGTGCTTTTTGTTGGAACCTTGCACCTCATCCATTACCCCAGCCTGCCAGGGAGACAGCACAGAGTGAATCCATTCAAAGGGACTATGACAGAGGCGGCTGCTTGGATGAACTTTCCATGAACTAGGCTCCACAGCAGGATCCATGCATCAAAAAAATCAGTAATTTCTCTTTGTTGCTCTGGCCTGTGTTCCATACAGATTGCTACTATCAACACGTCCGACATGCTCATGTATCAATCTGTCAATCTGATATTCTTCTGAGCACTGACTCTGTCTCTGAAGATTCAATCCAGTAGAGACTCAGAGTGAGCTGGGAGTTTTGTGACCATCATGTCTTGTTGAATCAAAATTTTTACTGTGCATCCTGTAAAGATACATAAAACACACACATGTAGGCGCTCAGTGTGTCAGGGATATGGATAAATGGCAAAAACAGACTCTGAGGTAAAGGAGGCTTTTGTTTGATCTGGAGAGGATTGATGTTGTTCATAACTAACTATGTGTTTTAAGAAAATACTTTAAATAACATAATAGGCTTGTTTTACAAAGTGAACACAAAACAAATGCAAGCCTTATTGCTATTTCCCGTCCTGGCTGAATATCTGATTGTAGCTAACAGTCTTATTATTTTCCTGTAGCTACACAATGAAGTTTGGCGGCACTATAGTTAAGAAGTCTGTTATTAACTGCAGTTAGCATGAGTTTGACATATCCAATTTACACCTATCTTTTTTATCCTTTAAATATTTTGAAACCTTTATCTTACTTAGTTGTAGGTTGCACAATACAGAAACTATTAGAACTAAGAATATGAGACTAAAATAAGCATATCCTAATGTCTACTTAAAACAAAACTAGGTTAGCTGTTCCTGGTGTTTGCTAATCTTGCTTACCTAGTTGTGTTTTAAGGGGACAATAGGATTTATCATGCTTATTTCAGTCATATATTCTCAGTTCTAATAGTTTATGTATTGTGCAACCTACAACTAAGTAAGATAAAGGTTTCAGAATATTTAAAGGACAAAAAAGGATAGGTGTAAACTGGAGATGTCAAATTCATGCTAACTGCAGTTAATGTTAGGCTTCTGAACAACAGTGCCACCAAACTCCATTGTGTAGCTGCAGGAAAATAATAAGGTAATCAGTAATTCAGTCAGGACAGGAGAGAACAATAAGGCTTGCATTTGCTTTGTGTTCAGTTTGCTAATCTTGCTGTGATCTGACTGAGTATCTTACAGTATCACTATTCACCAGAAAAGTATCAGGAATACTGAATGTGTAAGTTTAGCATCAGTGACTTCTCTTGATTTGTGTTGATTTTTTTTCCAATGAACAACTTAGGACTCTAAGTAAATAAGACAGGCGGAAAATAAGTAATGAATACAAACAGTAGAAATTACAATACCAAAGAAATTGTCTGCATTACACTTCATGATTAATGTCCTAACAGAAGTGGAAAAAAGTTTGAACTTTTCTAATCTTACGCTGTTTTCATTGATAATTGCTTCTCTTTTTGTATAACGTACGTATACATACGGGTATTCATATTACCAATATATGCAAATATACTCACACATGCACATGTATGAATATACACATTCGCATAAATAATAAAACCATTTATTCCTTAAACTCAGTCAAAAATCTGAGATTTATTATTTATGTATATGTCTGTCGAAATATAATTGAATACCTAATGTAAAAAAAATCTGAATGTATGTTTTGAATATTTATCTAAATCAAAATGTGGGCCTGTATGTCAGCCCTATGACTGGCTGGTGACCAGTCCAGGGTGAATCTCACAGCTGAAATACTCTTTATCGAGGAACAAGGTTCAAGAACAGGACACAAATGCTCACACTTCTCCGGTTGACAAAGGCAATTCGGTTTATTGTTTAAACAGACAAGGTCCGCTACACAAAAAAGCAATCAGACCAGACCAAGGTATCCAAGACTTGAGGCAAAAGACTAGATCAAAGCCAAAACAGGGTTATACCAGCAAGACGCGACAAAGCAGAGTGCTGTGACGAAGACTAGAGAGTGCGACGAACTGGTAATGAGACAGGGGAAGACATGAAGTTAAAAGCATGAGGTGATTGGAGGTGATTAGACACAGTTGGGGAGGAACAATCAGGAGGAAGGTGTGATGAGACATGGACAGGAAGCAATACCTACGAACAGAGGCAAGAGTTAGACATTTTGAAATAAAACAGGAAGCACAAGACAAAACATGAAACATGGAAACAAAAAGGGGAACTTAACAAACAGTTAAAGTGGTGATCATGACACTCTCAAGCCCTGAATCAAAATGATAAGTTAAAAATGTAAATTATATACATATTTGTATGCATATGCATATGTATGTTGATATGCAGCTTGTTCTTTTTCAGAAAAATGCAACATAATGTATATCTCTATGTGAGCCTTTTTCATTTTCTTGAGCAGATTTTTATACATTTATAAATTTATAAATGCAATGATCTCTGAGCACACCTTGTGAAGTTCAAATCCTTGTTCCTTGTACTTTCTGAAAATCACCCTATACTTATTTCTGAATTGTTTTATAATTGGACATTGCTTGAATTCTACATATAAACTTCTTTACAAGTGTACTATAAATGTTTTAGAGGGAAGCCCTCAAGGTCTAATTTTCTACTATACATAATCCCAGAGGGAATCCTAGTTTTCGATTAGGGGACAACAGAGCCATAAAATCATGACAGACCACACAGTTGTCTCTGACGACTCATAACAAGCATTGTGAAGACATTAAAAGAGGGACACTAAGAGGAGGGCTGAAAAGACACATGCTGTGCTTACAGTACTACACTACATTTTTCAGTTAAGGTTTAGATAATCCACACTCTAGCTTGATGCTTCAGCATTTCTCCCTTGTCAGTCTGGCATCATAGTCTGTAAATAAAGGCAGGAACGTTGTTATCAGAACCCAACGTACTTTTCCTCTGATGTATAGTTCCAGCTTGCAGCTTCAAGTTCCCGTCCCTGAGAGGGATTAAGAAATTCTTTGAATATAAATCTGAACAGGAGCCAGGTAATTGTTCATATAAAGTTTTAAAGTTGGTACATAATATTGAAGTATGGATGATAATGTAGATATTAGTATACCTTAACAGGCGGTGAATCCTGGGAGATGCAGACTACGAATGGAAAAAATGTCATACTTTCAAAGAACACATTATTAAATTGTATTTTCTCAGTGCAGTTGTAATCAACATATTTTTCAAACTATTCACAAGTGTACCCATTAAAGGGTTAGGTCAATATCAAAAAGCGTCCAGCTGTATCTCAGCTATAGTGGATCTGCTGTTTGTCTGGTAGCTGGTGCTTGTGGAAAGTCCTGAATACGCAGTACAATAAGGTCTTTAAAATATTGTTGCCTGACCATTGAGCAATTTAAAAAAGTAAAATATATACATTTCAGTTTTCAGGAAGCTAGAACAGAGAGACAAATACAGGAGTAAAGTGATCTCTTTTCTTGGTTCTTGTCTTTTAGCAGTAAGTCAACTACTTCATTAGCATCCACCACTGTTCTAGCATTAAAACTATCATTTTGACAAGAATTTATGTGTTTCCCCTCATAACTTTTAAAGCATGCTAAGTATGTGGTGTACTGACTTAGTTAAATCTGAAGTCATGTGACACTTTGTGTAAGTGTTAACTTGAATATAAACATCAAGGTGAATTTTACTGGATGCCATTCATTACCATCTGCTTTATAAAGAAAATATTTTCTTTTTCTTTTTTCTTTGTACTTGTATCTGCTGATATTTCACTTAAAATGTCATGGGCCAGATCTCAGTGGTTCTTTTGTTCTTTTGATTTATTTAGACTCAGTGTTAATAAAAAGATTGTGTTAGTTGTCTTGAGGGGATGTTTTATCTGTGAGTAATGATGTTTTTGATTTATTTGAAATTGCTCATGTGCTCAGAGATAAAGGAAACCGAAATGCTGACATGTGGAGTATAAACAAAACGCCTTTCTTTCCTGCTCAGTAATGCAAGTGAAACTCCAGCACTATTGACATAGACCTTGGGTTGTTATATGAAAAGTCCATGGACACAATTTAATTTCTGTCACCAGTCAGGCTCCACAGCCACAATGGATTTCTTTTATGCCCTCGCCTCTGACTCTCAGAGAACATCTGTGTGTGCTAGAAACACAGTTCCCCCTCCTCCACCCACTGCCTCTGCCCTTAAGGTGCATTTCATCCACATAGAAAATGAAGTTATATCTGAACTTCGACCAATAGTCTTGCTAGCCCAGGGGAAAGCATTGGGAAAGGAAGGAGCTCGCCTTCGTATGACCAGGCAGCAGGACCGCACAAGGCTGCACAAGTCCATCAATCTCCCTCTGTTCCTCACTGCCTCTAATGACTGCATACATAACAAAACCATCTCCTCCAGCTGGGAAGTTCTGCTGATGTAAACCTGTGGGTTTTTGCTGGTCCACAAAATGCTGAACAGTGGTATTTCAGTAGTTATGTGGTACTTAGTCGGTTAAATTGACAGGGTCACCATGATAACAGATGTTTCAATTTCCATACAATTACGATAAAAATCAGCTGATATCTAGGTTTCAACATGGAAACAAAAGTCATAAATTAACCATCTATGGATGTCAGTGATAAAAAAATGTATGATGTTGCATATTGTCTAAATTGCAGCTTTGGTTTTAGAAGCTATTTTAACTATTTAAGTTTTGTACTCAGCCTAAGTGAAAATGTAAATTAGCTTCAGTCACGTCTTTGTCAGTTTTGACCTCAACAGCTTTGCTGTGGTGTCACTTGGGGAAAAAGTGTTTTAGCAGAGTTATTGTCAATTAAAAATAATATTTTAGTCATTACATTAGTAAAATGATGTCCCTCTTTTAACTAACTTTAGTAGCCAAATTGTTGAATTAATGTAATTGTTGAATTAATGTAATTGTATTTCACACATGTCCATTCACTGTCAATACTTATTTATCAAGATAATGAACACACCAACAGAACCTGTTTCTAACTGAATTCACCTTTTTAAGGGGTGGGGGGAATAAACACCTTTCAGCAAAATATGGATTTTAAATGTTTTACAGTCCACTCCCAACATTTTAGGGTCACCTTGTCTGGACGACAAATAAATTAAGCATTTACATTTTGTCTGAGTTTAATCATAAAATGATCTTTTTCAGCAAGCTGCTGTCCCATTTTGCACTTAAACAGGTTGTCAATTAGCAATTGCAGTGACCAAATCAACTCCAACATGTTGTATCAATACATAGGCAAAATGTTGTCACATTTTTTGATAGATTTATTCATACCACATCTCTCTTATGAAATTAATACTGTTGATCATAAAAATAGCAGTATCATTTTAAACACATGGTATTGAGTTTTACATTAAGTAGCATACTAGCCTATCATAGAGCCTACTTTGGCCTCCATATTTTTCAGCTTCTGTAAATTCATATCTCTGGCCTCTGAGAAAATATGTGGCATGTGGAGCCTTTTACCTGTTTGTTTATTTTGTTTTAGTAAACATTTGGCTGTTGGTTTTATGTAAAGAGCAACGTTATTAGTAGTTGAAATAAAATCTAATTTTTCTAAACTGTATTTAATCAAAGGAGATATAACAAAAAGTTTTTAACAGTTCCCAAAGAAATCATAAAAATGACAGTAATATAAAAAATAATTCTTATGTGATTATGACAATAATGCGCTGAAGCCTGACATGTTATTTTAAGAATTTTTATTTATTAATTTCTTTATTTTACACATGATTTGGGAGATGCCAATGACAGTTCATAGTTATCTGCTTGAATGTTGCGGGGAGGGGGGAGAAGAACCGTTTCTAGTCATATTATTGATTAATTTACAGATGGCATTATATTAAATACTTAAACACGATACGAGGACCTTTCCACTCCTTGCTTTGATTTGGCTGTGAAATGATAGAGGGCTGATCATTTCAGGATCCGTGATGGACTAACTTCAGCTACAGATGCTACGTGCTAACATTGTTGGGGACTTTTGCATTGCCCTAAATTGAGGAGAAGGAGGACGTCGAGTGGGATGGCAAGGACAAGTAAGGCCAAGAAACTGCGTCAACTCGGTGAGTAATCTTCTTAAGCTGAAATAAGGCTGATTGTGCTTAAAACTGGATGTTAATGTTAACCGAACTTTAGCACAGGGCTAACAGCTAGCAAGTGCAGCAGGGAATTAGCTTTTCAGAGTGGATTTTGTTAACAGCAGTGCAATGTCTTTTATGTATTTTACGACTTTTCAGAAACGTTTTGTTGAGACTTAGATATTTTATTATTTTTTTATTAACATGGTTTTCCTTTGTATTTGGGTGAGGGTTGCTGTGGTCCCACATTTAGTTCTTCTCTGGTTGTTTTTCTATGAGGCTTGATTGAGTACATCCTTAACAGTTTAGCAAAATGCAGTAAAAACAAATGCCAAACTTACAATCTCAGAAATGACAAAAGTGATTGTTAGTCTAAAAAAAATACTGTAAAGATAAAACATAAATGAACTACAAGTGTTTCGATAGCTCAAACCTCCGCCAAGGCATGTCTAACTTTGACAAGTAAGTCATTGTCAAAATGAATTGAATTGAAACTGCTCTATCTTGTATTATTAACAAATCCTTAAAAAAAAAAATCTGGAACTACGTCACAACCAAAAATGTATCACTACTCCCTTGTGCCATGACCAACATTCCCTGAAAATTTCATCAAAATCAGATGAAAAACTATTGAGTTATTAAAAGAAATGCCTTATCTCGCAATATTAACAAATCCTTAGAAAAATCCTGGATCTGTATCCGGGTTTAGATAACCACCAAAATCAAATCACTTTATTTTTCTGCCAAGATAAACATTTACTGAGAATTGTATCCATATCTGTTCATTAGTTCTTTTTTACAAACAAAACCTGACAAACTGGCAAAACATAACCTCCTTAGCAGAGTAATAAAAACTGAGATAAAGACATTAAACAAGGGAAATATTTAAAAATAAGAGGTATTTTACATTCCCGGTCTTGATATATGTTTTAAACAGCTTTTAAGTATGTATTGTATTCTTCCTCATACTAATTATTTTCATAATTTCATCTTATTTTCACATTCAGTGGTGAAAACTGGGCTACACTGTGCCAAGATGGTGATGATTTGTTGCCATTTTGTGTTCTCATTAAGAATTATACCTTTAAGTAAACATTATTACTGTTAGCATTATTTTCTACAGCTTAGCAGTAATTTGGTCTCTAGACATTCATGAAATGGGATTTGTTTATTGATGTATTGAATCAGTTGTGCTTGCATGTAAATTGAGTTCTGTTAATTTTGATTGCACACCAAATAGAACTGAATCTTATTGCTCTATTGCAGAAATATCATTACATTGTTTGTCAAAGATCCCGACTCTTGATCCCACTTGGTTTCTAAACCTTCAGCCCCTGAAGCAGCATGTTAAAAGGTTGGACTATGTCCAGAAGCCTTGTTAATGAATAATGGGTTGCTGACAACCTGCATGCAGTAGCTCTTGAAAGTAGGACTGTTTCTCATTGTAATGGCATGTAGCCGAGGAGTGTGTTCATGGTGACTGACAGCACTCTGGCCAGCTCTGACTGACAGGATAATAAATGAAGGGATTTTCTTCTCTGGAAGTGCTGACATCAGACTTCTTTAGTCAGAGCTTGGATGAATGTGATTTTCTACAAATGTTCTGAGCTATTTCCTCACACTGAATATGTGCATCTTGCAACTCCACATTATACTTTGTGCCACTGAGCATGAATTTGTCATGCCCAGTGTATTCAGAATATGATCAGCCTTGTGCTGTTGGAGAGGCTAGCCAAGTGTGTTTGCAGTTTCTTGCTCATGGACTCATTGAAACAGCCACATCTGTAGAAATGCATGAAAACAGCTCCTTTAAAATATACTTATTTGAGGTACAGTAATGAAGCTCTGGAGAAAGAATTTAAATATCGTGCCTTTTAGGAATGACTTGCATAACAAAACCACAGAGTATTATGATATTGCTTATTATGTATGTCTTTAAACCCAGTGTTTTTGTTTCAAAGTTAGTTTGCACAGTGTTTGCAGCTGTTGTTACCTCCACCAATGATGTTGTGTTTTACAAAGAAAGACCCAAAGAAAAATCCTAGTTAAATGACGGTTATCACGTATCATTCGTCACAACCATAAAAGAAAAAAGTACTCCTTGTTTTCCTCCTAGAGCTTCTCTTTGATTAGACTGGCAGTGACAAACCAATAGTGACAAATGACAACCTTTTTGGATGTAAAACACTGACTCATATGTCAGTGTTTAAATGTGTTTCTGATAGAGCATGCCAAAAAATCAGCTACTTGACCTTCTTTTTGTACATCATCACAACAACAGTATCTTATCGTGACCTCACAAAATAGTTAATCCTTTCTGTTTATATTTTATATATATTAACACTTTTATAGATTTGTGTTTTTTATTCATGTTTTTTAAATTATTGTTTTTCAAACTGGTATTACTGTTTAAGTATGTGATGCAGATTATGTTGTACTAATACATAATCATGTTGGATTTAACCTCAGTGTTATGAACTATATTATCTTGAAGTAGGGGTGGGTTATATGAAAAAAAAAATCACAATTCGGGGGTGTGGAGGACTTGCATAAAAATGTGTTGCTTTCAGAACAATATGTTGAACAAATAGGGGCATTTTTGGCAGAACTTTAGAACTATGTTTAGTTTAGTGTCTTCTAATGTGTCTTAAAATCTGTTTCAGTGATTTTCTCACGTATTCATTACATGAATTTTAAAGAATGTAGACTTGAAAATATTGTATTTCTTCACTTATTTAGCCATATGAATTTGTACATTTGTAGCTTTGTACAGAGTCTATACAATATATATGTAACTTTGTGTTAAATACGAGAATGTCTTTAATGAGATGGGTTATAAAGGCAAAAAACAACATTTTTATATTCATAACTTAAATATTTTTTGATACACTTAGCCGTGCAACAATGTGAGAAGATAATCGTATTTTAATAGTATTATAATCTTGATTTTTATTCATGGAGGGGTCGGGACTTAACAACAGGCTTGCTGGTTGCTGGTTAATGTCCGCTGTAGGGATTGGAATCGAAAACCAATTCCAGTGAAGAAACACAAATATATTCCATAAGGAATCAATATCATTAGCCTTTTCGCCTATCAATTCCCTTATCAAATCCTTCCACTTTGTTCTTCATGCTTTGCAAATCATGGATGTCAGGCGCCCATGAGAGGCAGTCAGCAGAATCAATAACAAAGAAGTCATAAATCATAGCAGACAGAGGGTAGAAGTGGTCTTAATTTTTGTCAAAAAGACACTTACTGCGCAACTTTCTCTTAGTGGAAACACCAGAATTTGCAAAAGCATTTAAACCAATATAGGCCAACTTTTTCCCACACAGAAAATCAGCAGGAATCAATAAAGGAATTGTTAAAGGATGGGATTGATAAGTATATTCGTTAATGGCAGTGGTATTAATAAAAAGATCACTTCCCATCCCTAGTCCACTGTGCTACCTTTTAACATTTAAAGTTGTTTGTATAGATTGTCAAAATAAACGCATTTGCATCCTGTAAGTGTTACAAGATGTGTGGGCATATAGTTGAGCATAGAGCTGCAGTAGATAGAACAAGACCTACAGACAGGACTAAGATCTCTCTACTTTGGCAGATTGCTGATACATTCTAGTTCATCATCATAACACACACCCCTACCTTGAAGTAGATTTTTATTCTTTGAAATTTCAATTTTAAATCCTCTGGTTTATTATCATCCTGGACTTAGACCAGAACACTATGCTTTAACTTTTTAAGCATACATTTTAAGCAACACTAAGGAGTTCGGCCTCAGATACTCAGATTGTGGGTTGTAATTCAAGGTAAGATGTTTTATAATGTTTCTGCTTTTGCTTTGTCAGGCTCTATGATCAATGCAGTGACAGTCAATAACAGTGGTAGATTTATGGCTTTGCACACAAAATTCATCATATTGATATGCTTTTATTACTTATGAGAAAAGTGACACAGGTACTTTTTGTTAGGATCGAGTGTGGCTGATAAACTGTTTTCAATCCTGTCCCAGCATGAGACAAACTACCTGTGATAGTAACAGCCAAGATTCTCCTACTATTTCATTTTGAATATGTTTTAAGTAACTTGTTGGTATTTATTCACCAGAGCTAATTAAAAATGTTAGCTACAGGCCGGTGCTCACTCCTGGACCTTTAACTGTGCTTTTAAAATTCATTGATGTAAACTGAGATGATGAGTTCAAAGATAGAAGAACTTTTATGAGGTGCAAATTGCAAGTGGGGGTCATTAGAGATGATTGAGTGTGATCTGATGAGTTTAATGCTCACCTTTCTCTAATATTGGGCTATTACCCTCCACCCAACTAGCTTTTTAATGTTCTTGCCTTTCAGCCTTCAACGCAAATTAGCTAAACTTACCCTGACCTCAATATCCCTTAATCTTCAATAGTGCCGACCTTCAGTGAATAGCTGATAGGTCAGCTTTAAAATACATTTAAAACAAGGTATCTTTTAATTACAGAGCAAGGTTGTGTTTTTTTCTTTATCTGAAACTTCGTGTTGAATCCCCTTTTGGCTCTAATAAGATCACATTTTTGTATGTTTTGAATTTGTCATTGTGTTGCAAATCAAGTTATTTTCATTTTCGTTTTAAATATGCGCAAAGCAAGCTGTAAATGTCCTGCTAGTCTCGAACCTAAGCTTTAGAAAGCTTGTTATTTACTTAATTGCAAATCACAATAAAACTGGACTTTTTGACTTTTTGAATAACAGTTTATAAGTGTACATGCCAATCACTATATCTGGGACTTTAAGGGTCATGTATTAATACAACACATAAAGACTTTGTCATTTGTTTATAAAGTATGCTTACTTTGGTGAGATTTTTTTTTATTACAGTTGCTCCAAAAGTTGTTCTTAAGGTTATTTGATCACTTTAGATTGAACACAATTTTAAATTCTGTCTGTTTGTCAACTAGTCTGAAATTTAAAAAGATAGTCAACATTAATCACAATAATTAAAGGAGACTAATCAAAAGATCACTGTGTCAGCACACAAACATTGTCAAATTGTTCTGCTAGTTGTAGTCAAAGTAAGCAGTCAATCAATCAATCAATCAATCAGTCAATCAATCTTTATTTTCATTACCCAAAATCATAGCATATGTTATCTCAAGACACTTATTAAGAGTAGGTCTAGAATCCACACCCTTCATTTATTTAATTTTATTATTTATTATGAGGGTAGCAAAATTCAAGGAATTTTCAAAGATGGATACCTTCCCTGGGAATTAACAGGAATTTATGGTAATAAATGGAATTAAAGCTGTAATTTACAAAATCAAAGGTTGGTCCTCAACAGGGACTTTAGATATAGATGGGGAAAATATATTTTAGCAGAGTCTCGACCAAAACAACCAGACTGCATGCCAGTATACATGAGAATTTCTGAGGTATTCCTCAATTGCATGCACATAGCACATTGCTAACTGCAAGTGCATTGAGGTCATGCCCCCCACATGCACTGTACAGATGATTCTAGACCCTGGACTATTGAGACCACATTTGTGAGCCCAGAGTACAGGACTACTGAAGCCACATGTTGAAGTCGGTGGACTACAAAAAGTGAAGTTGCACTTGATTTTTCAATATAATAATTAAAACTTGATAAAGTTCTACTAACAAATAAATCTGTTGACATGAACTGTTTTTTTAATTGTATTCTTTGCATGGATGTCTGCCTGTAACAAAACAAAATGTATGTTTTGGATATGATACAGTTCATTTAAATACCCCCCAATTTCCAGTAAATTCCCATAGTTCTAATGGAAAGTTTACAATTTGGAATATTTCCAGAATTCCCCATCTTAACTTTACATGGAAAGTTTCTGGAAATTTTTCTGCCCTTGAAACCCTATCATTATTGTTTTATTAATAAAGACCCAACATATATACAACATGAGCACAGTACTTAAAACGTTAACCAGAAGTAACAGTAGCCAAAACAAAACCTCTGTTTGGCAGGCAGGGAATCTTAAGCAGAGCCAGGGTCATGTTGAGTAGCCATCAGCTGAAGCTGTGTCTGAGGAGTAAGAGGATGGAGAGATGCAAAGAGACGGAGGGGCAGACAGAGACAGGGGTACCAGAATGAAAAATCTATGATAACACTAACTCTGTGGCTGCCATGACTAGTGCTGTGTGAATGATTGAGTTTCAATTACATGTAGAATTTTGCCTCCCACGTTCATAAGAGCAGAATAATTGGAAAAGAACAGTGACAGTGCTGTATGCAGTGCTGGTTCTCTCATGTGTGGTTATACAGCTGCTTTGTATTTTGAAGAGCTGCTGTCCTGTCAGAGTTTTCAAGAACATGAAGAACTTAGAGGAGATTGTCCTCTTTGAAGAGCATCACTTGTGTTTGAAGACTATAATGCTCAGTGGCTGTAGGGAGGACTTCAAGATCAGACCTTGAGTTCCATCATTTCATGTACTTTCAGGGAGGGTGAAGGGTAAACCTGATGAAACTCAGCTACACAACTCTCATTATTTGTAAGGCCCGCTCATATGTGTTCACGTTTCCCTTTAACTCAGAGCGCGGGGGAAATTATAATTAATCTGTTAATGACAGTCGGGGCTGTCATAGGCTCTGGGAGTGTATAATAAATTGCTGTAATAAAAATTAAGATTGCATGCATCATTGAGGCCTTCAGAGGGTTTGTTTAATGTAGTTACAAAAATGGTAGCAGCTGATGTGGCGTCCACTGCTCTACCAGGAGAACGCTAATTTCTGAGTGACACTTAACCTGCTGTAGCTCAACCGCGGCTGAGGGAGGTGAGGGGAAACCTAATGAGTTTTTCCTGTGTCCCATTTCAAGAACCACTGAACTGGATGGCCTGGTTTGTTTCCAGAGGCAAAAAAAGAAATAATAACTTGCATTGTTCCGGGCAAAATAATTAAACTCATTGAAATTAAGCTAATTCCAACTTCATGATTGTCAGGGAATGATTGGTAATTGTTTCTCTTGGCTCAAACTTGGGACAAATCACCACATGCTCTGACAAGTGAGGTCAGGGTTAAAGGTTGGGTTGTTCACTTGTCTCTCCTCCTCCTGACTGGACATGAAAGATGTTGCATCATCTGTGTCGTGCACTCTGCACAATGTAGGACTTCCTCTTCTTTGATGAAGACAAAGCTCTCTCTGTGATGTAGGGCCTTGTTAGAGTAGAGCCCTTGGTTTCTGCTTTATTAAACCTAAAGAAGAAACCATGAGAGCTTTTTGCACGTTAAAGGGATAGTTTGGTATTTTTGAATTTGGGTTGTATCAGGTACTTGACAACAGTCAGTAAACTGCTCCCAGCAGTGCTATACCTTTAAGGAGAAGGAGCTAAGACCACCAGTAAGGTACACTGCTGTTATTACAGTGATTTTGCATAATTGTGAGTTTTACATGAAAATGAGCCATGGAACTATGTTGGATCGAATGTATGATGGGGCAAAACATTTTTAAGTGCATTATTTTTCCTCTACTGATGAATGATGATGATGAGCCTTTTACTGTGGATGCACGGGCTAACCTTTATGAACCAAAGAATACTGAAGAAAACATTTTTCAGAATGAGATTCAAGGGGCTGAAAGAGAGAGGGGACAAACTACTTTGGAAACTGAGGGGCAGGAGAGATCTGGAGTAAACTGTCTATGTGCAGAGACAGTAAGCCCATATCCACAAACCTTTCTGTTGTTAGGTCTAAATTAGAGGTAAGCATATAGAGCTATCTACTATCTAATGCTTGCAGGCAGAAGAACACACAGCCATTCCTCCATCATTAAATAATGTCAAACACAGAGACTTCATGAAGGAAAAATAAGGCCCCATTTACATGACAACGCTGGGACCAGAAACGAAAAGGTTTTTCCTTTGTGTTTTTAAAAGCACTTTGCGTTCACACGGAGATGATGTGAAAACGATGAAACGTTCACACAGATCCATGAGAACAACTGAAAACGCTGTAGCGTGCATGCCAGTAGTTAGCGATGTAGGTTTGTAGTGAAACAGCGGTGTTACAACATGTATGCTTTCTGGTGAAGACAAACTTTTTACAAACAACAATGGTGAGTGGACTCACGAAGACGCAGGAGTTTCTTGTCTCCACAACAAATCTGTCTGGATATTTCTGTCTGGACAACAAACTGTAAGTAAGCAGTACACATGTTGCTTGATAGACAGCCGAAGCCGTTGTTGTTGTTCCTACGTGCGCGCGTAGCCTTCATCTGAAAGAGAACTGTGCATGCACCACGCCTCATTGTTTACCTTGAAAACGCTGATTCCTGTTTACACAGAGACGGATACTAAAACGTTTTTAAAATGTTTCACCCTGGAACCTGGTTTCAAAAGTTTGCGGATTCAGGCACTCAGGGCACTGTTCTTGAAAGGCGCAAATGCAAAGAAAACTCCCCATTTTCGTTGTCGTGTAAATGGGCCTAAAGCCCTCTGAAATTATTCACCCAGTCATACATTCTACTCTAGATAGATCCATAGCTTGTTTAGGGCCCTGTAAAATCCATGTTATTTTTTCTAATATTCCGTTTGAGTTTTTCCCATATTCTGTTTTTTTTTTTTTGTTTTAATTTTTTGAGAATTTGGGTTTTAGTATTTTATGCAAATTTAACACTGAGACACTGTATAAAGTAATGAAATATAATCACTCACTCTTAAGGTGGTCCTCACATGTATCTTTACTGGTCCTGTCAACAGTATGTTGACAAAATTTGCAGAACATTTGATCTCCTGACACATAATAATCATTGGGAAACTGCTCTGCCCTGTACTTTGGAGACAGCTGGGAGTTTCATAGCTTCTTTGCCAACTTAGCCGGTGTCTCAGGCAGCTGCTTCAACATGTTTGCGTTGTTAATGAGGGGAGGGGGAGGAGGAAGAGGAGGGGAAGTGAAGCGTGCATTGTCTCCAGCCTTAGTGACCCCCTCAGAGCACTTTTCTGAGAGAAATGTTCCTTTTTATTCCAAAAGAAAAAGAAAAATGTTTACGTATAATGTTGGCCATTTCCATGAAATTCCACATTTATATTGAATTCTGCTTTTACTGTCCAATTCCGTGATTCCGTGATGGCGGATTTTATAAGGCCATGCTTGTTTTCATGGAAAACTCAAACAATTATGTGAAAAAATGTACCCATTAACAGCAGTGTACCCT
Organism: Cetoscarus ocellatus; assembly: GCA_037902135.1. Lineage (NCBI taxonomy): Eukaryota > Metazoa > Chordata > Actinopteri > Labriformes > Labridae > Cetoscarus > Cetoscarus ocellatus. The sequence goes on from JBAMNC010000683.1 coordinate 1,841,139, forward strand.
ACTGGTTGCCTCAGCTTGTTTTCCTGAAAGGTACAGTGCTGCTGGGAGCCCTCTCAGCCACTTCACTGACTTGTCAAGTACCTGATACAACCCAACTTAAAAAATACTGAACTATCCCCATAAAGGGTTTTCATCTTTTTTTATGTTTGATTAAGTCACCTTCTTAAGTACCTGTTTTTGCAGTCATGTTCATGCACACGCTCCAGTTCAGCGGCTGACATGCCAAACACAGGTTGGCTGACCGGTTTCCTGTCTAGTCGATGTGGCTGTGTCACCTCTTCTGGCCCTTTCATCCTCAGATATTTGTCACAAAGCCGCCTTGGAACCTTATCTTTGGATCTGCTGTTTGGGACACAAGGGGCCTCGTTCAGGGTTTAGCCTGCGGGCAGGCTGCTATATCGCACTTGTAGCCTGACACCAGTTGACACAGCATAGTTGCCCAGGTCACCCTACAAAAACATGGCTCCCACTCTGGATGAAGCCTGTGAACAATGGAGATATTTTTGTTGACAGACAGCTCTTGGTCACTCTAATTGAGACTAAGCTCACTTGTCTGACAGAGTATGGTCTTGGATTGAAGTTTAAAGCGATAACATCCTTCCTGTCCTCCCAGTCAACTTGGTTGGAGAATTGTTCTGCCAGAGCAGTGTTGAAGCCTTTAAATCTGCCTTCTGCTAGCACCAGTTACCAAATAGTTAGTAGACATAGAGGATACATGGAAAGGTACACAGTGATTTAAGATAAGCACTAGCTGTACTTAAAATGTATCTTTTAACTGAAAGAGAACTTTAGTTACTTCATGCAGCAGAGGGTTATTTTCCTCCTGTTCAAAAAGACAAAAAGAAGTCTAAAGGGGGCATAAACAAAAGCTCAAGCAGATTCTACTTCACTGTCCGTTCTGGTCCTACCCAAATGCAAAAAAAATAAATTCCAGCAAACCAAAGCCCCCTTTTCTTTTCCCTTTTCCTTTCACCCCATGTTTTGAGCTTGCTCGCTGTGTTGAGCTGCCTGTTACGCACAAGCAGGCTTCTACTGCTGTAAGACCAAGAATCATAGCAACACGTCTGTGCCATTAATGGACAATGTTTTGGTCCTTGCATTGACACACTAATGAAAGGAAGAGGCTATGCTGATAGTGGTTAAAGCTTTAGTTAAGATCTTGCTGTTGCAACTAACTGTCTGCTTTAAGCATCATGTAGGTGTGTCTGTGATGGCATCAGCATCATTTGCAGCCTAAACATGCCTGTAGGAGATGCACAGACTCTCCATGTGCTGTGTCCAGTTCTCTTATTACTGATAGTAATATCAGGTAGAATATCATAGATTTTCTGTCATGAAAGTGAGAAACTTGTTGTTTTTGGCTTCCATGAAACAACACAGAGGTGTCAGCTTGATGAGCCTACAGGTCAAGTGACTAACATTTGAAGTTCTGTGATGTGAGAATTTCACATTTGTCATTCAGCCACAGGATAATCTGATTGAGGTATAAACATGCAAGAGAATGTTGTTTCAAACCACATTATGTAGGTATGTTAGTCTGACTACAGTTTCAATCAGACTATTATGTTGAAATGCACTTCAGACCGACCGATCAGCTGGCAGACAGACAGACAGGCAAACAAACAGATAGACAGACAGATACTTTTTTTATCCCCTTGGGGACATTCATAGGAGACAAGAGTGGTACCAGCCACCGAAGGGGAACAAAAGTTACATAACAGAGCTATTTTTGACAGAAACCAGTGCAGATCGATCCCCATCTTGTTTCACTCTGACACTAATAGAGCAGAGCCAAGGAGACACCCACACACACGGATCACACACACCGCCTTCGTCCCCTGTCAGACTCAGAGTGTGACTTGAATCATTTTAGTACAGCAATTATTTAAACGTGTGTTCTCTCTGTTCCAAATTTTGTATGATCAAAAAGCAGCAACATTCGAATTTGTAGATGTTTATAGCTTGTTTTTGTCGGATGGTGTGAGGCATTGACACAGGCACTGTGCTGCAGGACAGACATGGTTACACCATTTCTTACCTCGTTAAGCAGCGTGATTCTCCAAATTCCATATCTGTCATCTTGCAAAGCCTCAAGCCAACATGATTATTCCTAGCCAGCGTCCCTTTTAAGGACAAAAACACAGTTGCTACACATGTGGTTTAGTTGTGCTGAGAGCCAGAAGTGACTGCAGACCTCTGACTGGCCTGTGATGAACATGACAGACAAAATATTTGTTCAGTCAACTTGCAGCTTTCTTTTCAAGATTCTGCCCTTACCAATCACTTTCTATAGGAATTTGCAGTGAATTTGATCTCTTGGTGGTCCATCTGGTGTGTCAGGATAAGTGAAACATCTCCATCAAAACTGCTTTAACAACTATTTAACTATTATTACCTCTGCCAAGGAGGTTATGTTTTTGCCGGCGTTTATCTGTCTGTCTGTCTGCTTGTTTGTGTTCAAAATAACTTGAAAAGTTCTGAACGGATTTGGATGAAATTTTCAGGAATTGTTGGAAATGGGATATGGAAGAACTGATTAAATTTTGGGACTGATCTGGATCACCTTGGTGGAGGTCTGCGCTCTCCGAGTGCTTTTCTAGTTATTTAGTTATGTTCATCTGTTCTACTTTAAGCAAGTGACTTTGTTTTAAGTCATTACCGTTGCGTCTTTGCTTAGGATAAGTTACCTTAGTCGTTAGTAAACACATTATTTGTTGCAAAGCTCTTCACAGTAAGGTCATCAGCTTTTGTAATTTTCACATGCTATTATTGAAACAGCTACATCAGGAAATGGAACATTTCTATAGACTTTGCACACAAGAGAAATGTAACTGAAAGCCATAAAAGCAGTTAAATTACAAGTGCTTTGGGAACTGAACTTCACAGAGACTAATGATAATATCTCTCTCTAATTTTATGCACTAACATGGGTTGAGTATGACATCACAGACATGTTTAGATGGATAAAGGACTTAGGGCCTGGAGATCTTTATAAACTTTGTATTATTGCGACACTATGACCTCAGGGCACAAACAAAGAACACTGTGCTACAAATTTAAGATCATGACGTCCAACTCTAGAGTGAATTAATCCTCTTTTATTAATGACTTAATTCTTGCTTTTAATTTGTTCTAATATTTAGTTTTAGCTTAGAAATTAGCTGGGCAGCAGTCAGAAGTCTGCAGCTTTAACCTGGAGCTTGTGAGCTCAGCCTTATGAGGCCTCAGTGGAGTCGACTGCAGCAGGTCCTCCTCTGTGACTCATCCTTATTGTTCTGCAGGTTTGTAACCTTTTTCTCAAAGAGCCCATTGCTCCTGAGGTTCCTGCAACAGTTACCACTTATTCATATCTCAGTACGTATGGTAACGCTGTGTTGTTATCTTGATTTTATTTTCTCATCTTCATCATCTTTGTATTTACCTTTTGGGCTGTGCCATATCACTTGTATACAAACCTGTGATGCATCACCCACCGACCATGAAAGATAATTAGGGACCAAAAGGAGCAATGGGCTTAATTTTCCAAATTAAGTGAAACTTAATAATTCTCGCCTAAGTGCTGGCAGTGATTAATGGCCGTTGGGAGACTAGGCAAAAATGTTATGTACATACAGGTCAGCTGCTTTTTTTAATGCTGCATAAACAAAGCATTGTTTTTTTCTGAATGGTACAGCTATTAATAGAAACATTAACCAGCATTACATAAAAACATACATGAAAGTAATATGGCTATACGTTATTATATGCCTTGTAAATTTATTGAACATACAGGTTTTAAGGGAGCATGCAAGGAACAAAAAGAACAATATATTGGACCAAAGCAGCTACACCCCCAGCAGACCATCTACTTTTTCATACATTTAGGGAAAATATAATCATTCTTTTTAATTACTGCACCTAGGCACTCTATTAAAATTCTAATTCACCTCATCCACCTCGATTGATCTGTTCACAGTGGGTGGCTGTGGTGAAATGCACTGTATAATATTCATGCTGGTACGCCTTGGTTGTGCTGTGTGTCAGAAGCCATCTTGCAGCGAATCCCTCACCCACCTTGGAGCGCAGCCTGTGGAACTGATGAGGTGAAGAGCATTGCTCTGCAGCTCCATGCTAGTAATCACGGGACTGAAGAAACACATACATCATCTGCCACACAGGTTGGCATGGCGAGTGAAAAGCCTTCACATCACGTAAGATGTTGGACAAATGATGGCCATACGCGTGTTTGTCTCCTCACAGATGGCTGTGCATCTTCAGTCAGGAAAAAAGCTGAGCCTGGCACTTATTCCCCTCCCCCAACCCACTCCTCTCGCTCCCTCTTCCTCTCTCCCTCCATCCGTCTTTTGTAGCACGTCCCTTTTTCCCTTTTTTCTGCTCCTCTGCAGGAGGTTTGATATTGGCAACACAGTTAGTGCCTTCCACGGAAATAACAGTGGAAAAGATGACATAAATTATTTGCCGATTGTTTGACACATGCAGGGCATTGTCCTTGCTATAATCATCAGCACTGTCACCTGAAGGTATGAGCGGTGCCACTGTTGCTTTGTGTCTCTGTGTTAAAACTCGGCCTGTGTAGGGCTCCTGTTCTCTCCAGCAAGAAGTATACAACACAGCTTTTCTTCAAGCAGTAAGGAGAAATGAAGGCTCTAAAACCGAAGAGTCTCCATTAACATTGTAACATTATCACCTGTGTAACATTCACAAGGTCAGTCCAGTTACAAAGCAATGGAGTTAACTATAGGAACACTTAAAAATGATCATCTCAGTTCTGTTGAAGCACTGCTTATTATATAATACCATGAACTCAAAGAGCTGCAGGGGCAAACAGCCAACATACCTGTAGTGTGGTACACCGACCCTGTGAAGGAGCAGAGTTCTATTCCTCAGTGATGCTCTGGTCTTAGAATATTAAAAAAATAAAAGAAAACCTCAGAAGTCTTAGTTCTTGTTTGCCAGTCTTTAAGCATTTGTTTTATTGTGTAAAGCAAGTGGCCATTCCTGACATGCAAAGTGCCCTTTTTTATAAGGCATGTACCTAGACTTATGCAGCTACACTACCCAGGCTAAAGAATACATCCCAGGGCCAATCAGCCTGTGGTGGATGAGTGCAAAGCCACCCTGTCTCTGGGGTGCTGTGTATTTTTTGTGCACCCCATGCAGCTTTGTTGATGCAGCAACCAGCTTGTTTTCTGATGAACCCAAAATTGTGGATGCCCTTGGCAAGAAGGCTCTCATTTTTTGTAATGTAGAGGGTGCTACATAACATTAAATCTGTATGGAATAGTGATATGTGGCAAAACCTAATAACGTTAACTCAGTCTCCAGTGTCTTTCCACTCTTGGAGTAACTCTCGTGTGTGGCCTCATTTCCATACAACACCCTCTCCACAACTTTGCCACAAGTGAGGTTTAAGAAAGCTAATGAGTCGAACACCTAACCCAATGAATGAAGTCAGTGTAATCCCTGAGTCAGCTCACAGCCTCCCGAATGTCCTACCGCTATAAGATGATGACAATGTCTCATTCTTTATTTTACCGTCAAACAAACTGCCACAACTTGAATTACAGGAAACTATATATCTTATAGAAAATTAAAAAAATTTCACTATTTTAGAGAGAAAAATTACAGAGCTATTTAAGCTATGCAAGCATAATGCCTTTTGTTACCTTGTCAAGAGGATAAATAATAACTCCTTCCAAACCTTTTTATTTAAAGTCAATATATGTGCCTGCAATAGGATGTAAATATCTTAATATAAATTCCGTACATTTCCGTACAAGATGTCAAGCCCAACGACTGTTTTCGAGGTTCTCCAAATTTGTCATGTTGTCTCTTTTTGATTAAAACATAAAGCAATAAACACATAAAGGAAACATGCTTTTTTGTATCTACAGATAATTTGCAAAAGTTTTGGCAGTGATCCACGCTCACTGATCAAAGTTTTCTGTCACTACAATCTGATGTGGAAAACAAAACAATGGGAAGTCTATGTTTTTCTTTTGTATGTTGTAGTGTGCAACTTTATTTACAGTATCTGAGGACAATAATAATCCATGTGGTGCAAGAAACCCAAGTCATGAGTCAGGTCAAGCACACAACATGACTGTGCCTGACCTGACTCATTGACTGACTCATTGAACTGACAATAGGTGATAAAGCACAGCAGCAACCACCTGAAAGTAACGCAATATTAAACATGTTTGAACAAGGTCATTCAACAACACCTTTTATATAGCAATTGGTTTCATATGCTAGTGTTAGCTTTCCTGTGGTTGACGGTGGTCTACTTGTTCTTTACTTGGGCCTGTTGCTTGTAGTGTCTGTGTGGTGAAATTACACTAAACATTTCTAAATAGTTTTCCCTTTTTTTCCTTTGATCTTTAGATCTGAAAAATGTGATAAATATAGTTAACTACTTATCTAACAATGTGATAATTACTGATCTACTAATCTCTAATGCATGTGGGGAGACTTTACTGACTACCTAGATATACAGAGGTAAAGGATTGAATTATGACTCAATTATAATGAGGTCTAGCTGAAAAGCTGAGAGAATTTATCTATGAACACATTTAAAGATTAAAAAATGACCACGAGTAATACCAGAAATATCTCAAAATAGAAAATTCTGCCTTACATTTTCCCTAAACCCAAAATATTCTATGTTCTTTTTGTCAGCAATTTCAGCAAAGTGCAAAACTTGTTTGTGGCTAGACCATATCAACTTTTATTTTCTTGGTCTAATTACAAATTCTTCTAAAAGCTTCATTTGCGTACTGCAAAACTAACTGTTTCTCCCAGGAAAGGATTCGCCTATAGCCAAAACTCTGTGTTATTTTGATGTCACATTTTTAATCTCTGACTAGAGTTAGCTAATGTAGCAATATCTTCAAAAGCTGATAGCTGTTTGAATGAGTACAATTTACGTTTTTTTAAACAGTTTTCCAGACGTTCTTACACTGAGAGAAGCCAAGACGGTTATATCTGTTACCCTTGAGCCGAAACTTTTTCAAAAAGCAAATGTTTTAGTTTTATGTTGAGATAAAACCTTCTGTTTAAAATTACATCTACAGTAAACATGAGAATCACCAAGTGGCTTGTCTCAAAAAGGCTCTGGTGCATTGCATGCACAGTGCACAACTTATTACAGTGCATGAATATGAGAAATTGTCTTGGATCAATACATGATTTAGCAAGATGAAGAATGATATGCCGCTCAGAGTGAGAAAATACAACAAGAGACACAAACGGTCCCCTCCTCATGAAAAATGCTCATTATCAATGGGGGAGGTGTTTTGTCTGGATGTAATGAGATACTGTCATGCTGTGGTACAGTGCAGAACAAGCAGAGCCACCCCTATGCAGCCTGTACCATTCTATAATGTCCTTGCCCTTGATCAGTTCCCGCTGCCTTCAATTGCACTGAAAGCCATTATAAATTAATCACCTCGTCTCGCAATTTGCATAAAACACACACAGCACCATTTCCATTCACCTCCATCTATGAACTGGATTAGGAGAAACTGCATTAAATGGCACATTAAAGGAGAGGAAGCCGATCTGTAGCAAAAGGCAGTAATTCGGTGACAATAGCAGCCGAGCAATTCTTGTGAGCGCTATAATTAATGTGTGCCTTGCAACCATACATGGGGAACAGCTCAGTGCATTTGGGAAGAAATAGAGAGAAATTTCTCCCTTGAGTCCTTCAGTTCCCCCTTGAGTCCTGCAAATTCTTCTACTGTATACAATTTGCAGCCAAGCTTGATGATGGTTAGCCTCATCAGTGCAGCAGAATTACACTGATTCTTTTTTTTATTCTCCTGTCTAGACCAGGGATGTACTCAGAGTTCAGAAACAGCTGAGGACTAATAAATGACAGAAGATTTAAAAATCTGTTTAACTTATTCTTCTTTTTTTTTTAATCGATGTAGGCCTGCTCTCCTGGTCAAATGCACTGAACTAACTATAACTTACACACCTGTCATTAGTAGCCTTTGCAGCTCCAATAAATGCCCCCAAAATCAAAGGACGTTGAACTTAGGGAGAACATTGATAGTATTTCGCAGGGACAGTGCAGTTTGGCAGTAATTTTATTGAGACAATTGAGATAATAGTATATGTATTTTATGTTTGGTTAAACTTGCATACAACTTTTTGACTCCACATTCAACACAAGGCCTGTTGACCTGCGTGGGTGACTAAAGAAAAATTTGGAGTTATTGTGACAGTTTTATCAGTGGCTTGATAAGGCAAAGAGATAGTTTATGTAAAGGATTTTAGGGTGTCCAGATTTTAAGGGGCCTTGTTTGGCCTTGGCTACCACTGAATATGCTCCTGGTCAGTGTGAGAGATGTACTTGGTCCAGCGGAGAAGAAAGATGCTGACAGCTCTACATTCAGACACTTCCATGAGCAAACTCGTTAGGGCTTCCAAGGTTCATGGAAGTGTCCATGCTTGAAGATGATTAGCACTATCTTGTTTGTAAAATGGACCCTTACGATAATACAAATAGCACAGCACAAATCATGTTGTTATTAGGGATGGGACAACGATGGTGTCAAAGTTGACCATTATTTTAAAAGTCATGTTTTATTATTCCTTTAGGCTCATCAACGCCCTGTTTTTCCACACATATTGTAAGAGACCAGAATCTTGTTTTTGACTCTGTGCAACCTGCATGGACTGCTAACAAAGCAGCACTGCTTTTCCCAGCTTCATCTGCCCTCTTTAGCTCCTATGCTTATTCAGGTTTCCCACACGTCCTGGAAAACCTGAAAAATGATTGACCAATTTTCCAGTCATGGAAAACATATGGAAAATGAGGACAAAAGTAAAATGTCCTGGAAAAGCTTGAATTGTCCTGGAAAATTATTTATCTTCCTTCTACTTCGTTAGTGAACAAAAACCAAACATAGGAAATGAAGTAAAAATGTACTTGGTAACTTATGCACCGTTAGCCATAAAATATCAGTAGATAAAATAATGCAAGTTAAGGAAAAAATATAAAAACTCAAAACAAAGGTGACAAAAAGAAATAATAAAAAATGGCAAAATAAAATTTAGGCTACTTAAACAGTAAATTAACAAAATGTATTTATAAAAAAGCATAGTTAATGAAGATAAAAAATAAGTATAAAGCATAAATTTATAATAGTAAGACACTACATAAAAGCCAGACTAAAAAGATAACTAGCAGACAATGTCCATGCCCAAGCGTAAGAAATACATAAATTTTAAGGCGGGGTAATAACGTCCTGGAAACGTCCTGGAAAATGATTTCAAGAAAAGAGTGGGAACCCTGTTTATTAGTTTAATCCTACTGAGGAACCAGGCAGTTGGGCGTTGTATCCTTGAAAGACATGAGTAAAGTCTTCTGTAGCAGAATGGGTACAATGTATACCATGGATGATAAACCCCCGTCTGCAAAATTGCATTGGATTAAGTACTGTCTAATATTCAAAACACATCAATCTCCACGTAACATTTCACCTGAGCCACTCAGCACTGCACAAGAAAGTTAGAGTAACACACAATAAGAAGTGACATCACGCTAGTGATGGGTTATTTAACCAAAAGCTGAGTTTGTCAAGGATGAGTTTGAAAGTGGTCACAAGCAACAGCCAGCAGTAAATGTTTATTTCCAGTACAGTTAAAACAAATGGTTTTAACACCACAATACACCCATAAAAAAGATAAAATGGGTCCTCACACACTTAACAACTAATCTCACATTGGTCCTGTCAGCATTAAAAACTCAACATCCTAAGTAAGAAGAGATGAAAATACCAATAAAACATCAGGACCTTGTGGACTCACACCAGTTTACCTTTAGATTGATTTAATTGTTAATCAGTTATTATTCAGAGTGGACTGAAGATGATTTCAAAGTCTATCATTATTACTGAAGAATCAACTAAATCAACTAAAACAATAACCAGCAGGAATTTCTCATGTTAGAGGTAAAAGTAGAGTAATGATCAAATCAAGATATCAAATGTGAACAGCAATTACTAGCAACAATACTTAAGTTTATTAACCAGGGTAAACAATTTTAAAGCTTTATAAAGAAGGGTAGGTTAATATAGTTTAATTCTGAAAATGTATACTGATAGTTGTTAAAATCTAAATTTGATGAAATTTGCTTAACTCACAATTGTATCAGTTATCAGTTTTGCTAATCTTTACCACTTTCCACTGAATTATTTTATCACTGTTATTTCTGTAACAAATTTTGTAACATTTAACACGTGAAAAATGTGTTAATAGTTTTTTCATATGCTAGTTATATCATAAAACCTAGGTTAATTTTTTAATTTTAATTGTGGCAGCGAAATTTTCTATAGACCCATTCTTAGTTGTTATTTGCTGTCATGATTCATTTGTCTTTAGTTATTTTTAGACAAGGACAAGCTTCATGTCAAGGTGGTCCAAATTTGATTTTATACTGTGAAATTGCTGTGGGAGGTACAAAAATGGACCGTGGGCTGCTGTTGTTCCTCTGTCTGCAGTTTGGACACCCTTAAACTAGCCTATTGAATACAGTTTTAAACTTCTGCTCAGTTGGATTTGAAATTGTCTGCCTGGAAATATTGTGTATAATCATTCGTCATAGTTGTGGCCCCAGAATGTAGTATGAATGTACCTTCTTATTTAAATTATTACAGATTTGCACATTATAATCAGCAACCCTAAAATACAGAGCTATAGCTGAGAAATAGAAAGCCAACCACTTACTGAAAAACCTAAGATTGATCACAGAGTTCTTATTTAGACAAACAGGACTTTGAGAAAAAGGCAATTCATCTGATCTGTCTGGAGTTTTCCCCCTATGAATCAGCAGAAAACACGGAGGCCATCACTGACTTAGATTAGAAAAAAAAGCATAAATCACGTAATTATGTTGTCAAAACAACATCTGATCTTTGCACACACGCATTTGTTTACCTTAAAAAGTATTTTTATCTCTCCGCTCTGTAAGGATGTACCTGATCAATCTAGCTTTCATTCTCAACAATTGCTGGAATTTAAAGCAGAGCATGAACTCTGCATGCAGAACTAATAAAAATGCATTACAAATGTTTTTATGTTTCCAACACTAATTATTTGCTCAGCAAGACGTTTTTATTTGTATTTTTATTACTGCATTTCAAATACATAAATGATGCACAGTCTTGTACTCTGTTTTGGGTAGTTTCTGTCATATTTGGGGCTTAAAAAACGAGGGTATAGTATATGCAGCCTGATTATGATCTGGCTGGGTAATGGACATTAGGCTTGTAAAGCTGCCTGCCTGACAATCGAGTTTGGCAGTGAGAAGCCCATATTAACAGCATAACAGTAGTTATTCTCCCAGTGCTTCCCTAAATGTCACAGTTTGCATTTGTCAGATTGCAATGTATCACTTAGAGGGGGGTGATGGGAAACCCTCCAAGAGTAACCTTGAATGGCAGCCAATCGGCACGGGACCAATGGCCTCTCATTCCTCCTCTGCTCTGTTGCATTGCACTGGTGTTGCACTGTACAGTATATTTAAACACACGCAGACACCCAAGAGGAGGAGAAATAGCACCTGACCTCCTGAAAGTGATATCCTCGCAAGCTAGGGAGAGGGGAAATTGTTTAATGAAGATGGATCACGGTGATGGCTTTACATTTCATTTCTTAACAGCGGGCATACGGCTTTATTACAGCCACTCCTCACCTTTGTCCTCTCTCTCCCTCAGTCGAGGCACTCAGGAGGCTCTGTGCACTCGCTTTGGTTTGGTTTTTGTAGCTTTTGGGGGAGTTGTGTGTCTCTGCTTCTGTGTGTGTGGTTTCTGTTGCCTGGTGGATGTGAAAATCTGCCTGCATTGTGGATCTTGCTTAGCTGGCTAGTAGACAAGGAAATGTTGACAATTCAGCCTGGTTCCATCTGGCCACATTCTTCCTGGTCTAGTTGCTCTGTGAGGTCTCCTGTGAAATGATGTCCTCTATCAGCAGTGAATGTCACAGGCCCTACACCATTATTGCAGAATAGGATCCCAGCAGACTGTATGGAAAGAAAGGGAATCGACAACTCCTTTGTACCTGGTTCGACTTATTTCCTCCCCCACTGACTGGAGGGGAAATACTTGAAATGCACCAATAGCTGTGTTGTTAATTTATGGAAAATGCCTGCTCAATAAGGCTAAAAAAAGGAAGAAAAGCTTGAAGACATTGAAGCATTTTTGATTGTTAACTACTTTTTCACTGACACATTTTGAAATGATGAAATATCTGTTTTTTTTTTTTTTACATCTGTCATAAGCACTAAGGTTTCCAGAGTTTTTTTCACAGCAGCAACAGCTAAAGAACTTGAACACATGTTGACACCTCCACACAAATGTGCAGACAGGTTTAGGATGTACCTTTTTTGTGGCTGTAATGGCACTTTCCCAGGATACTGTCAATATTTGTACATGGAAAAAGAAAATGTCTTATTTTTGTTTTGGCCTGACAAAACTAGGCATGTAAGTCCAACTTAAATTGCTCTTTATGGAGGACATAGACGTGAAGTCACAACGCAATGGAGTGGCACTGAGTGGCAGAAGCGTAGACTGAAAACAGCAGTTAGCGATAAGTAAGCAGTCAATTACATAAATTCAGAAGAAAAATATCAGTGCATTTGTTTGTTAATATTATATACAATGTTCACCAAGGGCAGTGTAGATCCTTAGATGATATTACTGAAACATTTGGAGATGTAACATCAAGTTTATAACGAAGATGAAGCCAAGTTGTTACAGCAACAGGTATATCACTGAACATCCACACATTCATGTAATAATGAATATGAACCCCACTTCTTTCTCCTTCTCTTATCTCAAGTTTTTATTTGAAGAAAAATCAAGACATTAAATTTCAGCAAACCAATTATAAAATTAACATCAGTATCTTACATGACAAGGCACTGAGAACCACAAGTTATGTTTTCATGCTTGTAGCCTACATAAAACCTTAAGAAGTTTGATTACAACAACTGGATTGACAACAAACTATTTAAAGATAGTTAAGTCCATATATTTTAACAAAAAAAAGTCACACAAATACAGATTTATAGTCACTACAAAGCTTCATCCTATTGCATATGCAAATTAATGCTGCATTATAAACATTACTTGTGGTTTCAGAAGTTTATTTACCCATTTTTGAACAGATCTAGTCTTAATCAGACTAGAATATACATTTTCTGTAATAAGTATCATCAAAAACGTATAAACCTTTTGAAAATGACTAAAAACACAGCACATTTTAGGTGAATTAATGCATTTCATTTTTTTTGCTATTTCAATGAAAAGTCATTGCTCTCTGCCACTCAGCTAGGTGGAAGTGCCAGACTGCACACAAACTGAACATCAGTGCATACCCTCTATTGAACTCAGATTTACATACCAAGATAATGGAGGTGTTAATTGGCAAGACTCTGGTAATATGATACGGTTGCAGTGACAGACATAACAACAATGAACATAACAGAGAGAGGGAAAGTCAAATGGCTGAGTTTCTGCTGACAACTAATACCCAAAGGCTGCACTGAAATACAAAATAAATGTCAGGAATTTATGTTAATTATTAAATAATAAAGCACCATGATATTGCTCTAGAAATATCAATACAATATTGTGATGCAGTATATTGTGATAAATTATGTTTCAGTATTCTTATACGGTATATTTCTTCTATCATTAACTTTAGCTTTGCTGAAAGCACTTTGGTTTTGGACTGGCTAAGGTGGTTTTCACACCTACTCCTCAATTGCCATGTCCCGATTGAGTTAAAGAAAATGCAACAATTGTTCTATTTCTTCTGGAACGTTTGATTTTCGTTACGTTAGTATTTTGAATAGGGCAGAGTCCAGGCCGAATCATACCAAAGGACAGAGCTGGCCCTAAGTCATCCTGTGTTGCATTATAGGAAGGAAGCTAGCATGCTAAGCTACACACGAAACAATAATTAAACTAGAAAGCACTCGGAGAGCGCAAACCTCCACCAAGATAGCTGACATATTACTGTTACATCTATAAGCAATAGTTTCATGATAAAGTTACCATCATCATATGATTTCTTGACCCTGAAAATCCATACCTAGCACTCGGAATCATGTTTATATTATTATTATACAGTTATTTAGCAAAAACGATTGTTAACTAATGGTGGTTATCTGGATCACCACTAAAATCTTATCATTTTTAATTTGGGCCATTCCCAACATCTCCTGAAAATTTCAGCTAAATCTGTCCCGTAGTTTTTTGCATAATCTTGCTAACAAACAAACAAACAAACAAACAGACAAGCAAACATACCCCGGCAAATACATAATCTCCTTGGTGGAGGTAATAAGCTACTGGAAGCAAGCCAAGACCACCTATTTCAGGCAAGCTCGACACGGTTCTTGTATGGAAACAGGGATCAAATGCTTTGTTCATACACATTCAAGTGAACTGCCAAATGATCTAAGTATGAAAACGACCTAAGGCTCATTCTAGCCACATGCTGATTGAGTTTATCTTCTCACAGAGTGTTCCATAGTAAAAAACAAATGTTACTTAAAACTGTATTTAACTGCAATTTAATTTTTTTGCCCTTCTTTAAATATGTTTTTTTTTATTGTTTCAGAATGCATATACTCAAGTCATACCTTTGCCCAGCTCATTAGCATACAGAGTGATGTTGTGAACGTCAGAGTGTCAGAGATGGAGCATAGTCTGCACCTCTGAACTCTGCACTAAAGGCCAAGGGTTCAAATGGACAACAGGACCCTCGGGCAGATACTCTGCGCCCTTCTCACCTCAGTTGACAAAACTAAAATGCATCAGCAGTGCAGTATTTCCCTGAAACTGGGCCAGCCGCTGTTTGTATTGAATATTTTTACATCACACAGAGATTTTAATCCACTTATAGCACCATACATTTAGAGTATTTGAGGCTTTGCTGCAAGGAAATTTAATTTAGCACCGTGGGTAATTCATTTTTGTCTGGTATATCGAGATATAGATGGACACACAGGTTCCTTATACAGAGGGAAGTGAATTTTAAATGAAAGTTAGTGGAAGTTTTAGTCATCAAAAAGTCTGAAAAGCATGCACTCATGAACCAGAGGGAGCATTTGCCTGGTATAACAAAGATATATGAGTCTTGCAGTACACAGCTCACTGCTCTTAATTTAGGTTGCTAGCATCAATTGGGAGTTGTATCATCACATTTGTATGAGCTCCACAACATGCTCAGCCCCCTAACCTTATACATTTATGAATTCCAACATTAACAGGGGCAAAGAATACTTAGAGAAATAATTAATGCCGAACTAAATTGAGTTTGAAGAGCCTGTGGTTTACCGTGTCACTGGTGCACGCTGTCAGCCAATCGAGAGGCTGAGGGATTGGGAGGGTCAGTGTGTAATGTCCGTGCGATGAGTAGTGCTTCTTTACGACTTCCATTTCCTCCACTGCGGGCAGCCTTCCTACTGCTCCTCACTAATGACTCCTCTCTAATGCTGCATGGAGGAGCAGCGGAGGGTAATGTAAGTGCAGATAGGGAGCCACTTGGGTAAGAATTAAAACTCCATAATTGATAATATTTCAACGTAGCTTAACGGCATTGCTCCATATCATGTTCAAGTGGATTATCAATGAATAATTAATAAAACACACACGCATTCTATAATTGAAACATATGGGAGTTCAGTGTTGGTCGGCTGAGTGTGGAAGTAATGACCAAAGCAGTGGAAGAAACAAATGCTGACCATGAAAGTTAAATTATTATCAGAGGCTAAACCACAATCATCACCTGAAGTTGCAAACGGTTTGTTTGGTGAAGACGTTTGAGTAAGTGTGTTTACACGCACACTATTTCCTTGGTTGTGAAGTGTTTTTGGAGTTCCTTTTCTCTTGCTTTTAGTACACCAAATCAAATCCTGTTTTCAGAGATCGTGAAAACTTTAGAAGTGCAATCACAATGTGTTGTTGTTGCAGAAAGAGTATTAATAATAAATACATAATTAAAATATGAATTAATCACAAAAACAACAGAACATTTTTTTAAGCACATAAACAAGCAATTCTTTGTCACCTATCATCCGTGCATGCATTTACCCATTGAAAGAAGACTTGGGTATAATTCTTTCACACCCTTTTGATGCAAAACACCTTTATACAATTTTACAACACTCCTCTGAAGTCCGTCAGTTTTGTGCAGTTTGTTGTGTTTTTTGTCTGAATGTGGAGTTGAGCAGTCTGTCTTGTCTGCTTCATCATTGTCATCCTGGTGAAGGCCTGGTCATGTGGTAGCAAGGGCTGACAATTGCCCTCTGAAATCTGATTTGTCCTCTCAAATCCTAACTTTGTTAGTGACCTGTCATCCTTTTTTTCTGCATGTGGCCCTTGATTTAAAAAAAAGAAACTGGACACTTCTGGGATAATCTAACAACATACCAAAGGTATTATCATGGCCTTTGGACACCAGAACGGATTTTAGCTCAAATAATTTGTACATGATTATCTTTTTTTTAATTATTATAAATCCATAGCTAGTCAATGCAAGCTTAAACACCAGCAACATAATGTGGCGGGGTGAAACAGCAGCTTTTATTTTTTGCTTTGGTCTTAAAAGCCTATGAATAAAGCACAGCTGCATTCTTTCCATGCTCACATAACCGCTTTGTTCAGAATGGCTGGTTTTGAGGGCAGTCCTCTTCATATGCTAATGAGCCAGAGCAGAGCAGCGTACATACGGCAGTTCACGATAGAGCAGTGTAACACGAGCAAAGTGGGCGCTCCAGCCACATGTCCGTTACAGTCCTGAACACACACGAACCGCAAATTCATGCCGTCTACCAGATAACAGCGAAGCTCGTTTCCTCCAGACATTACAGGCTAATGTGCAACATGCTAACCTCGGCCTAGTCACCGCAGTGGGACTGATTATATTCAGCCAACTGTTAAACTTCTCTTGACTAAGAATGCTCAAACACTGAAATTTACCCTTCAGACTTCAGACTAAAAAACAAGTAACGTTAACATTGACAAACATGTTGTGAAGTTACCTCTGGTTCACTTCACCCTGCTGTTAGCATTAGCTCGTAGCAATGAACAAAATAAATACTACACAGCATTAAAATGCTCACATTTCCATCATCAGGTTTGGTGACGGATTGTTGGTACTGAGCCCGGATTCAGAAAAAGTCTAGTTCCCAGTCCTGTGTTGAACTGACTGAAGTTGAAGAAGCAGTCTGACGTGAAGTGACTGGCACACACATACAGGTTTTAGCCGACTGTAGCTGGCTCATTCCCTTCAAAAATAAAATTAATCCACTGGGCCCTTTGGTCTTCTGAGGCTGGTAGCCTATATGTGGAGATATATGTGGCTGTTTAGAGCCAGCAATTGAGCAGTAACAGCTTCTGAGCTTAGACATGCTAAGCGCCGATCGCTAAGAATGTAAACAACATGGCTGCGCTTCGCAGAGGAATCTCTCCAGCAGGAAGGAGGGGGGATACCCAGGTAGACCAATCAGGTTAGGTATGCAAATGAAAATGTACTGTTACGTAACAGTATATCCACAGACTCAACAGCTCGCCAAATACCATGAGTTTACATTTATGCAGCCTGATAAATACAGGTTTTGTTGTCTACTATCACATTTTGTGGGCTGGGAGGAAGGCCAAATACTCAAAAATGTGTTCAAAAGCGTACAGAAATGTTTTTTGCATAATATTTCCCCTTTAAAAACAAAATGATCGAAAACACCTAAAAACTCAAAAACATATAACAGTATTCATTAAACATAGACAGCAATCAATCGCTACTTTTTTTCTGTTTGTTTTTTCATTCTCCTGATCACTTTAATGTGATTATCAATTCCTGACAGTGCTGGCTTTTTCACAGTCATATCCATAAGACTGAATTAAATTATATTTAAGTTAAAATGTAAAAAAGGCACACAAATCTGCGTGCTGCTTCAAATCTTCCTTGTTATATGAAAAAAGGGCATTGAATAAAACACTTTTAAATGCTCAAGTACAGCCTCTGAGCACCCACTGTTCCACAAACCTGGTCTCTCATGCATATATAATGTCCTACTGTATGTCTTTCAAATGGTGTCCCTTTAACCTCCATGCTATTACCAGCTGTGTTTTCTTGCATAGGTGTGCTGTTTCATAGGTGCACTATAGAGAAGGTAATGGGTTAATAGTCATCCAGGCTGAGCTATAGGTGAACCAGCAGAGTCATTAGAGTCAACCCCACAGTGTTATGGGGCTATAGGCTCCAGCCATGTTGTACTTCGGAAGTAAAATAATTGCAGGAAGCAAGAGACCGGACTAAATCATGCCAGTCTTGGGTGAGAGAGGGCAGAATTCAGGAGCTGGACCATTCAGCCGTGATCCCTTCGAGTACATTTCCTCCACCATGCCCTCTCAGATCCAGCTGTCCCTTATATCAAAGATGTTCTGTTTGTGTTTGGAAATCAATTGATATTGTGCATGATGGATGAGCTGTTGGCAGACCTGCCCTCGCTTCGGAGTGGAGTCAGAGGTGGCCCAACTTAATGGATAGCTTGTCGGCCTCGAAACTGGAGGTACAACTATACCGAAACATGAAATATATAGCAGAGGGAGGTAGTTTTAGATCACTGATATGTCATGACACCTACTGTGACCATGAAAATGATGAGTTGTCTGAAGAATCCGCCTTTACAGAAAATGTCTTGTTAACCTGCACATATTAAAATTAAATGCTAGTTCAGATAAATGCTTTCACAATAAACAAACATCTGGGTTTTACGTATGCCGAAGGTATGTAATTGGGAGACAGTAAACACTAGAGTGATTTCTAACGTTGGCACTTGTGCTTTTGCTTCCAGATAGTGTGGAGAATATAAGACAGATAGGTGGTCTAGATTAGATAAAGCTGTGTCTCCCTGTGTGTGTCTTCCCTGTCTTATACAAATAGGGAGAGCCCAGCAATAGTCGTTGTCTGAACGTGCACTTTCATCCTGGTGCTTTTTCTTGCCTCTAGCGATGGGAGTGGATGACCTTTTACTGTCAACTTCTAACATGACAAATTACAGAGGCTGGATGACCGTGTTTTTTAGGAATGTGAGAGTTCACCGCCTGGTCAGGGCGCTAGCAGGGCAGCGGACCCCTACAATGGAGACAGATGTATTAATTGATAGATAATAGTCGTAGATATATTGACTGGGGGGCTTAGTATTTTGAAGGCAGAAATGTGATAGTAAAGAGATCCTTAAAAGGGTTTCTCTATTCCTTTTTCCCAAGAGGGGAGTCAGACCTGCAGAGAAAATAGATCATGTACCAAACAACAGAGCAAAACACTCCTGGGATGTACCTCCTCTGTGGTTTTTGTGACTTTTTCTAAATTTAAAGTAGGAATGGATACAAATACCCAGGTACTCTGGTAATTGTGTGCATCATAAATCAAGCAGCATTTCACAACTTTTACAATACCTGTGTGAAACAGATACTTCTATAAATGTTGCAGGAGCCTTAACAGTTCCTCAATAAGCACTTATACAATGTTACAATTTCATTTAGCAGACGCTTTTGTCGAAAGTGGCATACATCTAAATGCAACACAAGCAACACTGCTTTTATGAGAAAAAGGAGTGTTTATATTGGTAACGCTATTGCTGCCCTTGTGATAATGCTACTGTAACCCATAGCGTCTGGGTTTTTTTTAGATAAAGGGTTTATTAGACAGCTTCCTGAGCGGAAGGCAGAGAAGGTTCAGCATCTTAGACTAACTATGACACTTAGTGAATGGTACCAAAATGAAGTAAGGATATCTGTTTGATAGAAACCAGATATGTTTGTACTTGGAGCCACAAGATTTCAGTACCCACCACTAATTGTTTATAGCTACAACAGTTTGACTCACTCAAGTTAGATTCATACTTCTGTTTTAAAACTCTGCTACAACCCATGCTCTTGGTCAGTGAACATCTAGTGTTGGCTGTGAGGTCACATCAGTAGTACAAGTAGTTCGTAGTTGTAGTTTTTTAAAAATGCATCTGCCATGACAGAAAAGAGGAAAGAAGCTTTTAAAAACGTAGGTGAACTGTTGGTCACGCATCACACAGGGCAGATAGGTGGAGGAAGGCTATGTTTTCAGTGAAGCTACAACCCTGGTGGTTTTGTTTATCTTTTTTAATAGCAGTGATCTATAATCAGGGTGGTGCTACTTATTAAAGTGCACAAGGCCCAACTTGTTTTTTAAATGTCTGTCTCTTTTTCTCTCCCTGGACCTGCGTAGTGGTAGCATAAATACAAACACTGAATCATTTCATACAAGATGTTTTTTATTAGATTATACTGTCAACTACCTACTGCAATTAAAAAAAAGCAGTATTAGTTGTTTATGAAAACAAGAAGGGTCTTAAGAGAATGGGAGGCAGAGTGTGTGCTTATGAAAGCACACATCTCCATCATTTCTCTGAAAAGCAATAAATATACTGACCGTCAATGTGCCTACACGTGATCCCCAGATAAAGTCCATGTGTGGGACATGCTGCATGTTAAATTCTTTAGTAATATTTAGCAAACAGGCTGATGTTTGGAAAAAATCTCTAGATGTAGTATGTATGTGGTCACACATAGGTAGGGGTAGGCATGATGACCATAATCACCTACAGCAAAAAAAACTATTCAAACAAAACCAAAAACATTTAGCAGCATCGAGACAAAACCTTGCGGTAATTTCAACAAACATTAGAGTTTTGAGTGACTCCTTATTTAAATAAACAAGTAAATAAAATAAAATATTACAGTTGAGTGACAGAGGCCATTACTTGTTATCGATTAAAGGATTTGATGCATAAACTTGATGAACAATAAGATTCTGTAAATCTAAATATGACTTTGCTCATGAACTGGACTTAGTTTACTTTTTAATTCATGGCTTTAAATTTCTCTCATTTGCTACATTTCATGCACAATGATTGTAAATCTTGGTACAGAGTTTATGAATCTGCAGGCACAGATAAACTGGTCACAAGACAGGGTTGTATTTAGGCCTAATTTGAAATTAATTTGTAATTTTAGAGCCAAAATGTACACTTCTAACAGACGTTTATTTATCTAAAGACCCACCACCATTGCAGTGTTAAACAGTATCATCTTGCATTGCATCGTTTTCTTTTTCCCTGAACCAGTACAGAGAGCTATCAGTGTAGCCTGATGTGTCCTCCCCATAAATGTTATTGCATGCCAAAATGATGCAAGCTGCAAGTCTTGTGATTGGTCTGCTGCTTAGTACCTGGTGGCTGCCAGCCTCTGTATGTCTCATGCAGCTCACTGCATTGTGATAGAACAGCTGCAGAAGTTAAACCAACACATGAAGTGTAATGGTATATTGATCAGATTTGTATTTCTCAATCCTGTCTCAGTCCTATCAAGGGTTAAAACATCCCTGCCCTCAGCCTCTACCTATTTAGCAGTTGTAAATTTCATCTCTTCTGATGTCTCCTCTATATCCCTTTTTTTTAGAAAATAATTTCATTGGTATTTACTGTTACACATTAGTTATCAGTCCTTTTTGTAACATTATCGAAATGTTTCTGTCGTCATTGTGTCTCGTTCATAAACAAGCAGAGAACATGTAAAGACCAGAATAATTGCCCTGCTAACTATTGTTTTGGCAGAGTGTTGTAGAGTGACACAGACACACCAAAGCACAGGTATAAATGCTTAAGATGGCATGGGGCACTGTGAGATACGTACAGTGTGGGTACCACAGCAGTATAAACCAGGCTGATGTTTAGCATCTTGAACCTAAAATGCTTGGAGAAACCATATGGCTTATCTGAACACTACACTTGAAATCACGACACAGAATGATTAGACAAACTAAAATATGGCTGTGGTTTACATACCAGTGTGGCCAATACTCTTGAATATACAGTATAATTACAGTATAGGCACAGATAATGACTCTCGGTCACATTAATAACATTTGTTATTTCATTAGGAATTGAAATTTCAAGTGATGACAAGCAGCACACTACAAAAAACTGAGAGAGAGCGGTAAGTCAGTGTGCGGGAAACCTTCATTTATTTATCACATTTTTTGTGGTAAAAATGATTTGTGACTATTTGGCTTCTAAAATGGCTGTAATAAATTAGATGGCTGTCACCCAGTATAAAAAGATGATTAAATGATCAAGAAAATCTTACGTACTGCTTTTGTGTGGATATATTTCCTCCTTGGCTTGCTTTGGAAGCCGAGAGAGTGTGCTGTGACATGTCTTGGCTCCTGATCCAGAGGTGGCTCACATGGCCTGGGCCGCCATGTGATGTCAGCGCCCAGCTTAATTGGAGATCAGCTGGGCCAAATGCAGCAAGAGCCATGCTTTCTGACCTCATCGAGGCTGATCTGTGCCATCCATTCAGCCCACTCGCTTGCAACCACATCAGTCACCCTGCTGTCAGTTTGAGCACACAGCTAGTAAGTTTTTATTGCACTGATTAGGTGTGCTTGCCAAAGATACTCACCTGATGCTCACTGAATTTACAGCACTTCCTGTGAGGTCATAGATGGGTTTAGTGCTGACCAGCCTGTGCGATGTCGGTCATTCCCGATGCACACAGTGGAGGCTTTTGTTCCTCTCATCAGATGTGCAGCCATGTGGAAATCATTACATTTTTACTCTCAGTGTTCACTCTGTCCCACACAGATTGTATCATTACATGTCCCTCATTTGCTCAACAGCACTACTGTATTATGCAAATGCTTATTGTAATAGATTTAATCTCATAGACTCAAAATATCACTGGCATGGTTAACACATATTGCAGTGTGGCCAACAGTTAGCGAGCTGGGGAAATGAAGAAGAAATTACCCAACACCCCATTCACATTTATATATTTGAGCATTCAGCATGGTGGTTAAAATGATTATTTTATTCCTGGGGTTTTAAAACACTCGTAAACAATCACAGCTCTGCTCACAAGCAAGACTTCAAGTGGGTGATGAAAATGACTCAGGTCCTGTTGGGCTTCAGCACAGTAATATCGTACTGGAATTAATTATCACCTCATAGAAAAGTGTTTACAGTGTTGGCTGTAACTGTACATTTCATTTTACACATTTCTTTTTCTAAACAGCTTTGCAACACAATAGCTGTCCTTATATTGCATTATCACATTAAAATTCATCATTTTACTGCAGAGTAAACAGCATAAAGAAGCAGTCCCCAACCCTTTGGAGCCCCAGCCTGGGTTTATGTGCATGTGGGGCTGAGTACAACTCACCACAACCTCTGAATCAGTGGGATCCATGAGCTTGTCCCAAAACTTAACGTGGATTTTCTGTTTTCACCAGCTACTGTTTAATATATAACAACAGCATTTAGGTATGTAGAGGGCTGGAAATCACCAGTTAACACAAGGGATGGAGATCAAAACCCAGTTCTGCATATTTTAGACCTGAAAATGAATAACATTTAACTGTATCCATACTGGTAACAAGTAGGGGTGTGGGAAAAAAATTGGTACATCATAGTATAGCAATATTGGTGTGGCGATAGCATATCAGTTCACAAAAATCAGTATTTTTAATGTATTGATTTCCATCATTTAACAAAGCCTTTGGTTGGGTAAAAATCAAATTCATCACTTGTTAGTCAGTGATGGTGCTGTTGAGCCGATTTACAGGTGAAGTTAGCAGAGGTAACCTTCATTGTGCAGGAGAGAATTAGTAAATCAGACATGCCAGCTGGAGTGAAAAAAAAGTAATGCACCATCTGCATTTAAATCCAATGGACGGACCTATTTTAGATTTTTGAACAAGACAGGGAAGTAAGAGAAGGAAATGAACCATGAGAATAAAATACTGTGGACATACAGTTCAACTCACTTGGCACCACCCAGGGAAAGTAATTGCAGTCAGGAAAAGGTTATAAATCGTAATATATCTTAGTGTCAAATATCACAACACTCTGCATTTGTTAAAATAGTAAGAATCGCAAAATATTAAGATCATGACTGAAGTATCTTGTTAATATAAAGTAGGGCAAGTGATGAGTTCCACCCTACACTAACAAACATTAGTTCTTGCAGGGGTGAACACAAGCTTCAAGCGCATCCGCTTTCAGAATCGGTTTTGAAATCGGAGGGAGAATAGTTAATCAGAGCAAGTCCTTGTTAAGTCTGGAAAAAGAGGGAACCACAAGCTCATAGCACATCAGCATTGTGCATCAAACTAAACCCAAAAAACTGTGCCTCTCAACTGGTCACTTAACATCTCTGACAACTGCTGTTGAAACAGGTAAAATGCACTCACATAACACTGGCTGCTACTTTAAATATTTCCTCTTTTCCTCTCAAATTGGTCATGGATGTGCTCCTGATATTTGTACAAGTCCAGTTAATTGAAAACTTTAATCCGCTTTCAGAACTGGTTTGATAGGAGAAGAGCTAATCAGCTCACTTAATGAATTGGTGTTTATTTCATATTGTGTTTAAGGCCTGCTCAGAGACTTGATGGTTTAAAATTGTGAAAATTGTCAGCATGATGTTTAGAAATGTTATAAAATAAAAGGAAGATTATGTCTAATGAGAAACTACATTTGGATCTGTAATGGTGCAATGTTTAGTTTTCTATCAGTATAATATTAATATAACAAAACAGATTGAAACCTTTCAATATTCTTAATGCTTTTACACAGTTTTTTACCAGTTTTATTTAAAAAAAAAAAAATCCTCTCTTCTCTCCACCAAAAAGATACTAGATTGTTATGTCCAACATGGAGGTATGGGTAATTTATCAGTTCTGACCTCTGAATGGTCTCCCTCCATAAGGAGGTCGACTGCTCTCGTGTGCCTTGGTATCCCTCCGTAATAAACATCTTGCAGGGTCAAATAACGTATACTAAAATATATTTACAATTACATTCATGGCATGGAGGAGTGCGTGAGCACAAGGTTAAACATTGAGATTATCTCAGACCTTCCTCTTTCAGTCATCAGAGTGTTGACAGATACATGGAGCCAGAGAGTAAAGTCTTCACAGTCAAGCCACACTGACAGATGTGTGCAGATCCAGTCATTTACTTGAATAAAACACCTTGCTGACTGGGTTAGTCCAAAAGGGTGATAATAATAAGAATTTTGTTGGTATAGCACTTTTAAAAACAGAGCTTTAGAAAGTGCTTTCACATGAACACGTAAAAAATAGAAAAAAAAGCACAAGATCCAAGGCACAAAATAAGCCATCAAACAACAAGAAGTGAATAACAAATATAAGCAAAAACAAACATCTTATAAACATATCCAAACAATTTTAACAGCCCAAGCACAAAATAATTGGTGTCATATGTCACTGAAAGCCAGACAATACAAAGAACTTGGCAACATAAAATGGGACCACATTGCCCAAAGATCTAAGAATAAATTGAAATAAGACAAAATAGAATTAAACGAAATGAAAGATAATTTGAGACAGAAGTTGATAAAAGCTGTCAGAAGACATAAAAGCTGTAATAAATAACATTAAAAGAGTCAGACGAATCAAACTAAAATATTTAGAATTTAAGGAGAGACAGTCCTTAAAAATAATCAAAAGATTAGTAGAGATAAACAACATGATGCAAGGTGAATGGATAAAACAATAAGTAGAGCAGCATAAAACAAATTAAAATAGGATTAGAAACAGAGAAAGGTAATTCTTAAGTAAAAACAAACAAAAAACACTGGAAGAAAGGAGACGAAGGTATCTGTGAACTAAAATGAATTAAGAAGTTGATAGACATAAAGGGCTATAAAGACAGTAAAACAAAAATACAATGAAAATGACATTACATGAATGAAATATGTAACAGTGAGTTTTTAGAAGACATTTTAAAAATATCCCTGACTTTGCACACCTTACTTCCTCGGGCAGATTTTTCCAAAGTTAAGGAGAAATGATAAAATTGTTCATTTCTTTTTCTGTATGGCCAGGTACCAAATGACCCATGTCCCGGTATGGGTCCATGACCCAGTGGTTGGAGACCCATGTTATGAAAAGCACAGTTCAGCATTACACCGAAGACTTAACACACATCTGTTTGCTATTTTCACCATTGAACTGGAAAGACATAGTCCTTGGTGCTGGGAGAATGGAGAAACAAATGTTTGGCTAATAAAATCTCTCATGCAGACTGAGGGGCTCAAACGCTCTGTGGCAGTATCACTGAAGGCTACCTAGATTCATGGCTAGTCCTCCAATAAAATAAACAGCCAATAAAACATCAAGCCGGGCCTCCCCTGACAGCACTTTAACATCATTACACTTTCAACAGGCTTTCATTGAAAACTTGAATATATATTTGACTGTTGTCGACCACATGGGCCCAGACAAGCTTTTTATGGCTGTCTACTTAATATCACATATCTCAGTGCTCCGTGTAAAGCGCTGCAAGCTCAGTGAGTGCAAGCATGTTGTGGGGAGATCTGGGGCCGATTTGCGCTCAGCGTTGCTTACATTAACTCCACTTCCACCTAATCACTCTGCCTTGACATCAGTAGCCTTAGAGCACATGGAGCATATACATTTTATGTCCACAGAGGAATTCACAGAGACTTTTAGTGTCGCACTGGGAATAATATCGCCAGCATTAGAAAATAGTAATAGTTATAATAATGTTATTACTCAGTGGTAGTGGGTAAAACATCATTTTAACATAAAGTGTGACATTAAATGTAGTTATGCAATTTCAGACTAAATTTATTGAGCCAACCAATTAGGGACGAAGATAATTTAACTGCAGTGATACATGAGATGTGCATTATGCAATAATAGCCAAATTTGTCTTAATATGATATGGTAATAATTGTATTGGCAGCATCAGCGTTATTAATTTTTAAATTGTTTTTATATACAGTAAAGCAAAGACTGCCTCACAAGTAGCTCCTCTATGGTATCACTTTCTCTGGGGTTAATCCTCTTCACCTCTGCTGCTGCTACAATATTTAACCTAGTGTGTATACAAAGGCTTTCAAGAGGATTACAAAGGTCCTTAATAGGGGATTAGCTAAATCCTCATGTTGTCTGTCCCACTCTATTACATCCAGGGATCAGGCTTTCACCAATAGCTGAAGGCAGCTGCAGGGTTAGGAGGGTGATTTTAAAGACAAGTTGCTCTTCTTATTTTAATTGGAGTTAAATGGCTTGTAAGCACCACAACACAGTGTAAAATTTAAAGACTGTGAAGCACTTCCAGCTGAAATTAGCAACCACATGGGAGGCTAAGAGATGTCACAGCAGCAAAACATGAAAGACACTCTTTTCTGTCTTTTTTTAAATGCCAAAGGTGGATTTTGTTGGTTAAAGCCTGTAATTACAAGCTGATGACAGGATTGTACATTCCACCAGTGTGTGGTCTGCTGTGTGTGTATGAGGACTGTGTGTGTGTCTCACTGACATGTAGTGATGATGCCAGACTCCCTCTGTAGGCCGTCACTGGTATTTCAGGACTGCTACACCAGCAAGGGCTGCAGACTCTCCCTCTCTGTCTGTCTGACTGATAAAGCAGGTCAATTAAGAAGGAAGCATCACTGCAGATGTTTATTTTTTAGCTGAGGTTATATTATTTTTCTTTTATTTAATCAGATCAGTAGTTTTCAATTTTTTATTTTCCAAATGAAAGTCCAAAACAGAGCCAAAATCTCAAGGCACCTTATTATCAATGGGAAAATAGCCTCTGTAACATGCTATCCCACCAGCCTGTGCACTGATGGCTCTGAATTAGATCCGTTTTTGACATACCAGAATATGGTAAATGTTACATATTGTGAAGTATTTCATGTTACTTTGCACTGTAGTTCAGGCATTATCACAAACTGAGTCCTCATAACATCCCAGATGAAAAAAATATTTTATGAAATCAACTTGGTCTCTCTCAAAATGTCTCCAGACACTCATGATTCAACATTATGCTGTCAGATTAAACTAAAAATTGCTGTTTGTTCTCCTTAGAGTGGTTGCTCCAAATGTAGTTGTAAAAAAGAGACTTACTTAGAATTCAGCAGAAGATCCTTCATTCAGGATATAAAAACAATTTTGCACATAGCAGATCAAAATGAATATAGACTTGAAGTCCAAAATGTTTGGATTATAACTGTAAGATTGAGACTTAAATGTCCACAGTTGAGCCTGTGGAAATGTATATTTTTTTACATGACACTTTACATTGCAGAAACAAAATGATCACTTTACCCCTTTTTACAGTAATATCTTACTTCACTGTATGTTTACACTGCAATAAGGGGTTATTTCTAAAGCTCTCTTATAAAAAAGTGTGGCATTAAGGGCAGTTTAGTTCAACAGCTGAAAGCTATCTTTGCATATAAAATTTAGCAGTGATTACTTAAATTGAAGCTAAGACACCAGTTTCTTAGACACCTCACTAAACTTTGTGTCATCTGAAGCAACAGTTCTGCACAAAGTGAACTTAAATATAATGTTGCATTTTCAGAAAAGAACTGCAATTGTTGCTACTGCCTGTTCAAAAGAAGTTGAACATGCACCTAGGACTTTTTGTTGCTTTTTTCTTGTTGGACCAAACTTGTTCTGAGCTGTGACCCATTACTGAGGCTGGAACTGAAGAGTGAACCTCTGAACAGTTGCACCTCTGGACTTTGACAAAAGTTAAATAAAATCAGAACTTTTCTTAGGGATGATGTGCATTTCAAGGAAATTCACTATTTCCAAATGCACTGGCATTTATGTAAAGAAAATTTGAAAATTTTAAAAAATGGACCAAGATGCACGGTATAAACTTTGTCATCTAAACACTAACTCATAATGTAAATTTTAAAGCTAACACCTTTAGTAGAACTTTGTGCTGATGAAATTAAAGAAACAGCCTCCTTCCCTTGACAATTCCAAGTTAAATAGATAATTTTACTGATTATTCTCATAAGAATGTTCACTAAGAATTATACATTTTTATGAAATTATTAAGTTAAGAGGAAGTAAATTCCTTCACAACTCAGTTTGTAATCACATGTTACCGCGTTCTTCTCCTTTTGTTAATAAATGGCTGTCAGGAAATAGCTTTCAGCTGTGCTACAGCCACTGTCTTGCAGTAGTTCAGAATTACAATAACCTGGTACACCAGATGGACTGTGTTACATATCCAGGATATATACATTGATTATCCACCTGGGCAATAGACCATATTTGGTATGTGGGAAGGGAAGGGCAGAACCTTTAAAAAACTGTGGAGGTGATTGGACAAACATTTATCATGAGCCATACAGATTAAAAAAACATAAGCTTGCAGTCACTACTCTCCTTTGGCACAACAAATTGCGGTCCCTTTCACCTAAAACGCCCCAACTGGAAACAAGTATATCAGCGCAGAGCTTTGCAAGACGGATCTGCCTAATGACTGACTTGGAATCTGTTCAAACCCTGCTGCTTTGCAAGGTAAAAGTACAAACAAAATACAAACAATTGGATGAATCCATGTGATGTCAGTCATTTGATTATCACTGGAGCCTTTAGAATGTTGATTATGCATTGTAATAGAAGCTTCCATACTGTGTGTGCCATCTGAACCAAACTTTAGCTCAACCTACTCACACATGAATAGGCAGGATTGAGGAGGGACTTGCAGGCTTGACCTATACCACATCTGCACTGACTTGTAGTCATATCAATCATGTTCATAATTTCCAAAACCAAAGATCCTCAATTAAATAAAAACAGGCACAATATAAAAAATCCCCCTCAGTACAGTGAGAGCACATAGATGTATGATAGTTACCTCTGCCAAGGAGGTTAGTCTGTCTGTCTGTCTGTCTGTGTTTGTGTTCAAGATAACTTGAAAACTTATGGACGGATTTGGATGAAATTTTCAGGAAATGTGTGGAATGGGATAAGGAAGGAATGATTAGATTTTGGGACTGATCCAGATCGCCATCCGGATACTGGAATTTTTCAAAGGATTCTGTAACATTGCCAGATAGGACCATTTTTGCCTAAGTGGACTGAAGCTGCTTGGCGGAGGTCTGCGCTCTCTGAGTGCTTTTCTAGTTTTAGACTGAAGCTGTTTTTGAACAGCCTGGACCGTAAATACTGTCTGTTCCTTGCACACAATCATGTCACCTCCATGGTTTCTGCAGCCAGCTTCAAGAGGACACTTCAGGAAGTACAGCTTTGGACACTTCTGCATGGGCCTCCTTTTTCCAACTCTGGAGGTTGCCACTTGGAGAAAATACAATAAAGTTGGAAAATGGGGTAATAGCTGCATTAAATCTTTTTATATATATTTGTATAAACTGATATCTGTTCAAATATTAAAAAATAAAAAATGTCAATCTCATTCAAAAGAAACTTGAATGTTACTCAACTGAATCAGACGCTAAAGAAAACACAAAAAAAAATAACTGAGGTCATGTTCACAGTGAGCATCCATTGGAGCACATGCAGAGTCAGTTATCACATTTTTCATCGCACTAAAGAACCTCCCTAACCCCATCACTTCATACTTGCCCTCCACAAGACACCAAGAGGCCACTTTACTTCAATATTCAGCTCAGGCTGTACTGTTTGTTTGTGTGTAAGCTGGGCCAGAGGTGTAACTAAAGGCCAGCGTGCTACCATCTCCATATCATGTAAGTCATTGTTTTCTCCTCAAGAAAACACAAATAACTTAATTTGTTTTTCAGCGGCGTGTGTTTTAAGGCATCCCACTTGTCAACAGATATTTGTGGAATTTTGGTCGAAGGCTTCACAGTGAGCCTGAGCAGAGACGTGGGGAGGTTGACAGCGCTAATGGCTATAAAGATAAGTGGAAGAATGTTGACGCTCGAGAGAGCCACAGGCAACGCAAGAGGATGAAAGAGAGAGTTCAGTACTTAGACTGCTCCCTCACTATGGGGGGACACGAGTAGTATTTATCAGCTCTCACACTTCAAATTACTCCAGTTAAATGCTGCTGAATAAATAAAGCCGACTCATTTAGTCCTGCAAAAATGACTGGGTTTGATGCTCAGTATGTCATATTATGTCTGTGAGTGTTTTTGGCCTCTTGCCTGCTGTTTTGATGTGGATTCGCAGCAACATGGAGGCAGAAATGAATGCAGAGAAGACAGAGATACAGTTGAGAAATGAGATGTTGAGATTGTCTGCTCCTCTCATCCTCTGTCTTTTATCTGTCGCTCTCCCTCCCTCCATTTGCTTCTCTCTGAGGTGCGGCCAAAGTAAACACCATGTTCAGCACTCTCAATCACAGGATCTCTCAGAGGAAGAGGGGGGGGCAGTGCCCAGGCACAGTGCTGGTGGCCATGCAGGCTCCGAGAGTGGAGCAAAGGAAGCAGGCCACTGCCTTTTGGAACGTTTGATCATTCCAGCGCCGAAAGGGAATTCACATCTATCAGAGCATGTGCTTGCACACTCAAGTACTCCTACTTGATGTAAATATTTGCATGACATGGGCTGACATGGGAGATCCTATCATAAGTCATACAAAACTCATCATAGCTTATTACAAGCAGCACTCACAGTGACCACCAAGACAGACAGTGGCTAAGTAGAGAATAATGGCTGACTCCTGGGCAGGCGGCAGCTACAGTTACAGAGACATGGGATCATTCTGTCATCACGTTTTTAAACAAAATGTCATCCCTGCCATTAGATTGTCATTTTTAGCTGCTCTGTCAGGACCCTGCAACAAGTCTGGTGACTGATAGCTCTCCTGCCAAATGCCTCTTGGCGCTTGCTTGCCTGTGCTTTTTCCCACGTACTTCAACCTTTGCCTGACTGCAGCACACATCACTCTCAATTGTGCTTTGTGTGTAACAGCACGACTAAAACCTTCTCTGTTATTTTTGGTGTGTGAATGTGTCCATGAGGTGTTGTGCGTTAGAGACAGGCCTATTCATTTTACTTTTGTCCATCATCGCCTACTGTATTTCAGAGGAAATGCTGGCTTTCATGCAGCAGTGGCGGGGTCGCTTTGGGTCCATGTGAGCATTTCCTTCATTTTGTACAAGAAAACAGGCTTTGTGACACCAGTGCTCGCTTGTTTTCCCCTCTTGCTCTGCTGCTGTGATACAAAGTGTGTGTTACAGATCACTTTGGCTGGGGACCAGCACAGTTTGCCAAGCAGGTTATCCCGCTGTGCTCTTAAACATAAATCTGCCGTTAAATAGTCACAACTCGACATGCAGACAAGTTGCACTGAGTAGCCTGAATACAAAAAACACTTATGGGACTGGATTAGTGTTAGGTTAAACTAAAGGACCTAGAAGAGAGACAGGAAATGTTAGTAACATGCATGTAAATCTGTTATTTGTCTCAATCCCAGCATGAGCCTCTTTAGTGTGGTGACAGATTATTTGTTGTCAATATTCACATGTGAAGTCTGCAAGTCTGTAGAGCTTAGAATGGGATCTACTGCATGCTGGCATGGCAGGGTGTACCAACATTTTGGTGCTTTTTCTGTCCTTTAAATTTAAAATGATGCAGTATTACAATTTCCTGTTGTTTAATCCCCACTTTTAGGTCAAATAAGGCTCAGGTTTAAAGGAAGAATGTGCGATTTTTATAGCCGATAGGTGTTACACTAGAGCACCTGAACAAAATCAAAACAAAGAGGCTGTTAAGAGACTGTTAGCCACAACTCCTCCTCTCCCCTCGCCTTCAGGCAGAAGACGATGTGAAAAAGAAAACAAATAAATGCAGACATAACTGCCCGCACGTGGATGTGCTTCAAGGAACATGTCTAAAGAAGAGGTAAGTTCACAGAGCACGTACACTTATAAATACTGTGACCGGTGTGTCACTGGTTTCAAAAGTGTACCTTGATGTTGTGAGCGATATTTGTAGTCTTTATTGAGGAGTTATAATAGCTACAGCTAGTTAGCCAACACTTCCAGTGAAATATACTTTAGGTATGCAGAGCTAGAGAACAGTAACAAAACTTAAGACTTTACCGTAGTGTGCCTGAATTATGCCGACAAAGCTGAGCGGCAGGCTACAGAGGCTGGTTAGAGAGGCCATTAAACAGGGTGATACACGTCAACAGACCAGTTAAATAGCAGCTAGTAGTGCTGCTGTCTGTGTTAGTTATTGTTTTCTAGGTGATATGACTGTCCCAGTTGTCTCAGTAACATTTGTTTAGAGTAAAATATTTATTTTTTTGGCTGCTGTGTCAGCAAATCTGTCTACTTGCTTGTTGGCTCTTTTGCTATAGTCAGTTGTTAAAGTAAATAACAATGAAGTCACATCCAAGGTTTAGGGTGATGTAAAGTCAGTGTCATGTTGAGATCTTGACAGAATTTAATTGACTGCTCTTCTCCCCTTTTCCTGTTCTCTACAGGTCTTCACAGAGCAACTAATGAAACCGGGGAAGGGGCTATCAACCGAGGACAAAGTGACCGAACAGGTGGTAACGGAGCCGAGGTGGAGACCCTCATTACAGACAGGTAACTGAGCCGAGGAGGAGACCCTCAGTACAGACAGGTAACTGAGGTGTGCCATCATTCAGTGTTCTGAGGACATCACACTTTGTAATGGGAAAACGTGTGATAAAGCATAGCTATGGGCGGAAATTATAATTTTTTTATTTTTATAAACTGGGATAGACAGAATAAAACAGTTGTTCTCAAGTATAAAACATTTTTATAACCCACAAGTGCAGGTAAAATGCCCTTTACCTATGATATTAGACTAGAGATGGAATAAAATTAGAAAGACATCATTGATTTTTTAAACTCTGATGGTGCTACAAAAAATGAACTAAGAAGAAATGAGACCTCTTAGTCTCTGCTTTGAACCTGCAACCAGGCCTGGAGTCTGGTATTTTTTATTTACAGTAATTTCTCAATGTAAATGATTACTGGCAAAAGTACCTATGTTATTTTATTACACAGAGACGTTTTGTATTCGAGAATGTATATTTGTTGTAGCAAATAAGTCCATCCTCTGTGGGTGAAACATCTGAAAACCTTGCCATTGGTTTATCATCATGTAGGCCTTGCATCTTTTTCCTAAATAAATCTTGATTGGGAAAGAAATGTATCAATCATTTGTTTTTATTTACAAATGATTTGCATGTTTTTTGAAGCCACTTACTCCTATACTAGTAAGAAACTATTTTTGGTGTCTCAGTGTCATGTCAGTTATTTTGTACAAGGATGTTGTGCTGACAAAGAGCAGAAACTTGTATACCTTGTCAAGAAATGTAAGTTACAGGTATATTAATGCCCCTACTTTAATTATAGCTACTGCTGACATCAATTTTATCACTCTAGTATGCAACAAGATGTTTGAAGTATAGGTGTTATTGCATTCCTGGTGTCTTGTAAACCCATGAAGGTTGGGAACTTTGTGTGCATGACATTAATTAGGAACAATTAACCAATCGATGTGAAACATTAAACTCATTTGGAGAAAAAAAACATGCCAACTGAATGGTTCTTTATCAAAGTATTGCTGAGCAAGATAGTGAATTTATAGCTGACTGTCAGTCATTGAACTAAAGGAACAATGAAGAGGAAATAAAAAACATACTGCCAAATAGAATGTATCTGCAGTGTTTCTGAATTAAAAAAAATACTAAACTGCTCTTATTCAGTCAATCACAGTATTACAAAGTGAAGTCTGGATGTTTTATAAGGTACAACATTCACACATATTGACTTTTTGCACATTAATTGTATTTTAGATAATGTCCTTGTTTTCTTTGTTTACCTGCCCTGTCACAACATGCAACTAAATAGATCAATAAAAGATAGCAACAAGTGATGCCGAACAGCACTGGTAATGTAAAAATAATTTTTCCGTGATTAATTCATGAAGTGATTATTGCAAACAGGCGTATATGCTTTACAGTTAGCTGATGGAATTGTGTCAGTGTAACAAAAAACACTTTGGTGTTTTAAGTTTTTAGGAGCCTCTGTCAGCATGGTTTATGGTCCTCTTGTCTTGCCGTCCTTATTACAGCCGCTGTACTTGCTAGCTAGAAATTGAGTAGTAGTGTTTCTTAAAAGGAGGCAGAGTGCTTGGACATCAGCTCTTCTTTTGTTGTAATTCTGGCAGTGTTGGACCTGCAAATGTGGACAGAAAATTTTGTTCTTTAATATAATACTACTTGCAATAAAAAAGACCATACAGTTACACATATTATGAGATACAACATACCAAGACTCCTGATTCCAACCTGATCCTCAGCCATCTCTGCTGCAGGAGTAAGGGTGAATCCCAGTCCTACCCCTTAGCCCTTCCCCTTTGTCTTACCCCTTCCCCTACCCCTTCCCCTTAGCCCTCTGTTTTCAGGGCCAAGGGGAAGGGCTGAAAACACACTGCTGAGAAATGAGACACCACTCGATTCCCGCTACGTCATCACCCAGAGCCACTCGCTAGCTGTGACGTAGGCAGATGCGACAATAGCTGTAGCTACGGCTGCGAAGGCTAGCTCCTTATAACGAGAAATTTTAAAATACGACCAATAGTTCAAAACATGATTAGTATTTACTTGATGAATTAATAATTACTTATAATTAAGCGCTTCCTTCAGTCTCCGCTCTGCCTTGTGTCAGCGGTATGGGAAATTCTCATAACCCTTCGTTTCAAGTGAGGTCCCGGTCTGTCTTCGTTTCAAGGGCTGTGTAGCCCTTGGTCTTAGCCCTTCCCCTTAGCCCTACGGAGAATTGGGACACCACTTCACTAGACGTGAACACGCAAAGCCAAGGGGTAAGGGGTAAGACAAGGGGTAAGGGGTACAATTGGGATTCACCCTAAGTGTGGTGGGTGCCAGTGGTTCAAGTTTCCTGGTGACTCCTGGACAATGGGCCCGTTTGTGCTCTTATTTTCTCCCTGTGATGTAAAAACATTTGATTGCAGTGTTAACATGAACTCCTGTCTGCACAATAACCTTTTAAAGAAATAATGCACAATAATGATACACATATTTTAAATAGCAAGAAAAAGAAGTGTAGCTTGAGGTTTGAAGATAAAAATCTGAGATTTTTTGGAAACATTTGGACAAAATAAATGCTCAAGGCTTCTTACTATATTGAGGAAGAAGATGAGGTTTTCACATAAGTTGTCTTCAGGAGGAAAATGTGTCAGAACCATTTTCATACCTGAAAAAAGAATAAAGTTAGAATAATACTTTGAAAAAGTTTGCAAGTTTCATCTCTGGTCTCACTATTTTATCCTATTTTATGGACAGGAGAATATTTCAGAAGTTTTGCATCAAAATATAGTAGATAGCTGATTTTCTGTTGCCTGGTATCATCTGGTAAGATGTTTGCAGAGAGCAGCGTGGTCTACAGTAACTTAGGAGGGCAAGCTGACCATAGCATGAACAGTTTCATAAGCCATTACACAGATTTAGACCATGCACCAAAATACCATAGAGACCATTATTCTTACTATCTGTTGTGGCAAAGTTGCTTCTAAAAATCATATATTAATTGATAAGGATGTCTTTTTCTGGAAACATTAAATGCTACGTTCATATACAAGCCTCCAGCTTTTTTGTGCTTCTCCTGTGGCCTGCTATTTTCATCTGACTGGCATTTAAACTTCAAACAGTGTCCTAGTGAAATAAATTACCTCAAATAAGCTTGATCACATCAGATAAAAATAATCGACAGGGTAAACTTAGTGAGAGAGATCATGTTTGGTTTTAGCTGCGTTAGGCTGCAGCCTGCTTTGTTTAGTTGCAGGCTAACATTAGCTCAAGTTATCTTCCATGTTGGCCTAAATGACACGGTACAATCTCACATTTACAACATTAACTACCAGAACTGCATGGTACAAAGAGCAGAATTTGTTATCCATGCTCCTGACTGTGACTTAACACTAACAACATTAATGGTACTTACATATCCGGGGTAAAGCTCCTCCTCAGTCTGGTCTGTCAGTTGTAAATAAAGGCTCCAGATCAACCAGAGGGTGATGGGTTTAGCTTTTGCTGTGTGAAGCATGTGCTCAGAGAGTTACTATCATATCATATACTTTGATTCTTAAATGTGTCAAATGTTGCACACTCTTCTCCTTTAAAAAGCCTACTACCATGTGGCTACAAGCATTCATTTTCATTTCACATTTTGTAAAATGGCCTGTAATGCCACACTGAACGTCCAGTAAAAAGCGCACCGTAAATTAACTACGTAAATTAAGTGGTTCTTTTGTTTTGTACTGAGATATTATTTTACCTATCAGTCTTAATTTTTATTTTTAGTCATTGTGACTGATCTGCTTGTTTGTATCTGCTTTACTGTTGGCTTTTATGCATGTGTGTTGCTGCCTTGCCATGTCTGCTTTACTGTTGCTGTTTCTGTTCCTTTCTATATCTGCTTTACTGTTGTTGCTTCATTGCCCATCTTTGCCAGTTGTAATTGTCTGTCTTTATGTCTATATGCTGCTTTACTATGTTCGTCACTTTTTAAAACTAACCAGGGATCTATGTATATGTTGCATCGGTTGCACTCTTAATTAGATGCTCATGTATAGTCCCTGACAAAAAAAACTGAAAAAATAAATAAACATAATGCTCTTGAATGAATAAAATCATTTTGTGGGTTATGAGTATATCAAGATATTGAAAAATATCAATGTATTTTCAACCAAGATATGAGTTTTAGATTGTAATGGTACACCGATATAGTACGATGATGCTAAAATAGCTTAAAGGAAGCCACAATTTTGGGCAGTTCTTCTGACTGTGTGTTTTGCCCTCCTCACGTCTCTGCATCACAAAAACAAAATCTACAAAAATACATCAGCCCACCCCATCCCCTGCTCACTTACAACACAAGTCTGTTAGCAGTGCCAACATATAGGTGAAAGCAAGAAAAGGGGAGTAACACTACATAAGAGGAAGTGACTGGATGATGGAGTTTAAAAAAATAGTGGCTCCATGTTTTATGTTTAAGATCTAAGTTGCTGGAGAGAATGATGTTTCTCTTTTTTACTAAAAATTGCTAAAACAGATGGCATAAAATGAGTGCAAAGTGCAATATGAGGACTATGTAAAATGGTGAGCTGCAGCCCCAGACCTCAAGCTTTTGCAGGCCTCTGCTAAAAACAACAAGACTTTAAGCTTCATTAACTAAGGTTTATTTTTTTTTAAATGATTTATTTGGAAAAAAAAGTATTGTAATATAGGCCAAACATCACAATTCAGCAAAAAAAAAACCAAAAACCTGAGATATATTTTTGTCCATTACGCCAATCCCTAGTTATGAGGGCTTGTTTGAGTGACCTTTTTATAGATATCTTCAAATTAAATACATTTGATACCCAAAGACTGTAAACCAAAGGTCCTAAATACATAGTATATCACTTATTCAATTTATTTATTCAATTTATGAAATTTAATTTGTATCTTATGTTATTTGACCTAAATACTATAATTTAAACAGTTAGGGATTTTTCCTCTAAGACACTAAATAGATACATATTGATTGTATATCTAAAGCTGCACTGCCCTTTTTACATTAACTAGGTCATAGTGTTGCATATGTTCATTGCATTAGATCAAATAGATCTAGAAAAAGACTGTTGATTCACAATACCCCCTGGTAGATATGAAATTGAAAAAAAAAAATAACTTGAGGTTTTTCTCCACTTTAGACAGTCAAACTACCGGTCATAAAAGGAGATCTCCCCTTGTTGACCAACTCTTTGTGATCTATAAGATATCATGTATCAAGTATTTCTTCAGTTTCAAGCAATTTTTGGTATCAAGTAATGTAAGAATTTGCATTTAAGTACAAATATTTGTAATATGACAGAGCTGTTGCAGGCATTTATCAATAACTATCACTGTGGTCAGTTCATATGGCTTTGATTAAGATGAGGATTATTTGCATACACTACTCCCACAGTGACTCTGTGGAGAATGATCACTGTCATCTTGAAACAATGCAGTTGATTTATGAAATATGACAACACCAAGACATTCATGATTATTGATTGGTATTGTTAGCAGCTTTAAAAGAGCCATATGTCTTCATCTGCAGCAATGACACGCGTATAACAAATAAGTTTAGCACACTGTGTGAGTCCCAAAACCCAAAGGCAACATTTTTAGGGTTCTGATGCACATCACAGGGTTACTTCATTAAGTCTTGTGTCATTATCGTGAGGTTCTTGCATGAATTAGCAAAATAAATGAATACAAACCTTTGCTTTGACAGGAACATCCATAAAAACAGGAGGGGAAAGTTTGTTATTGAAATACAAATGGGCTTCTTATTAGACAGGTGTGCACTTGTTGTACTGTAATAGAAGCGATACCATAATAGACTTATAACAGGTACAGTGCAGCTCGGCAAAAGACACACCACTTTGTGGTTTCAGAGTCCATGCATCTTAGTCAAGAGAGATTCCTCCTGAAAATGTGTTTATGAAAATAATCTATTTGTTTTGGATTGTCACAGACAGCAGGATGTTGCTTTCTGTCAAGGTTAGCGAAGTTGCTCAGATGAATGGTTGCTTGAGACTGCGCTCGTATGTCAATGTTTACCCCATTAGTGACAGCTCCGAGGCAGAAGGCCACTTAATATTGTCTGCGTAGCCTCGGACTGTCCCCACGCACACACGCCTGGTTCAAAAGTTCAGCCACTTCCTCAAGGGGTCTCATCACATTCTCGCCACATCTTGATTTCCAAAGCTACACGAGGAGACTCGACCTGTCAGGAGAGATAGCACAAAAAACGCATGATGGAACGCAGGTGCCCCGTCAGGCCGACAAAGCTGCCTCCTGGCTCCTCTGGTTAAGGAGGCCTGGACGATGGAGCTCATATTAAAGGCTGTGTGTAGCGGTAGCCTGCATCAAGCTAGAGGAGGAATTGATTGTTCTGGAAACTGATGAAGCTCGGGCACAATTAGATTGCAAGGCAGCACTGTGAGGTGAGAGAGCGGCCTGCCTGCCTCGCTGCTGATTGATGGTAAAATAATAACCGCTGTGTATTAACTATAGAGTTCACCACTGGGTTAAGGTGGGCCAAAAAATTGCTTGCTCTTATTAGATTCCGATATGACTTGCGATGTGAAAAGATTATTTTCAT
This sequence comes from Cetoscarus ocellatus, assembly GCA_037902135.1. Classification (NCBI taxonomy): domain Eukaryota; kingdom Metazoa; phylum Chordata; class Actinopteri; order Labriformes; family Labridae; genus Cetoscarus; species Cetoscarus ocellatus. The sequence continues at coordinate 1,881,182 of JBAMNC010000683.1, forward strand.
TTTGTCATTTTGCATGCAGGGAGGTGGTTTCCTACAGTATGTTGCTGTCAGATGTCTACATGAGAAGTGGAGGGCAGTGGGTCAGGAGTCAAACCAGGACAGTGGCCTCCATGTAGAGAAATCTGTAAAGCTTATTTGAATACAATCACTCATACTGAAGGTCACATAAAGTGGCTTTATATTCCAAGTATGTACAGAACTGCATCAATGTCCAATCAAAAATGTGGCTAGATCGCTTAGGATCACTAGGTCATCACATTGCTGGACTGATTTTTGCCAATATCAAATATGCCATTACTTCCAAGTTCATCCTAGTCAATACAGATACAATATACTGTTTACATTAGGGATGTTCCAAGGTAAATAATTTCACTGTGGCTAAAAAGACAAAATTTAAAATAACACCTAGTGGAGTACTCTAAAATTATTAAAGCCTTCAGCAAATGGTCAAAATTGAGCACTCTTTATTTATAACCTGAATACAGTGTCAGCAGATAAACAATGTGAAATTGGTAATGTGTTTCTAACACTAATGCTTTTCCTGTTTCTCTGTGTTTATTGTTCATATTTCTGTGCTGAAGGTGGTTACTAGCTGCTTTAGTTGAGTGGCTTACACACAACTTGATCTCTATATCTTTGATCAAAATACTGCCAAACTGGCTTGTTAGTATGGGACACTATCAAAAGCTTCCTGCCAGTTCCGTAATGTTCATCGTTCATTTTCCTCCGTTTACGGCTGGGTTGAAGAAAGGGCATTTTGGCAGCATTGCAGCAGCCATGAAGAGCTGCTACATGGTTACTGGTGGGAGGCAGCTGTGTTAGACTCAGATCAGAATTTGAAAAAAGCTGTGGTCTGTTTTGATTAAAAGTTGAAAAATATAGTTTTGCCAACTTTTAAATATAGTTCTGGCTCTGACTCTATCTGTTATCTGTTACAGCTAACAATGTGCATCCACAAACATATAGGATTTCTTCCTGTAAAAAAAAACACCACCAAGTCCTTCCTGTTGTAGCTAATTTCTCTCACTGTGACTGGACTTAGGAAAAAATCCGCAACCAAAACTTGTTCTAATCTTTAGAGGGCAACATCATTTAAATGTGGCTTTGACCTATATGCATTTATTATAGGTACGTAATCGATTAGTTACTGATCATTATCAGCCAATATGTATTCAAAATACATCATGGTTTGCCTACTGGACTTAATGGCTGTGGTCACTGGTGTGTTTACCTGTTGTTGATACTCCATGCAGCATCTTCAGTTTGCTAAACAAACTTGTCCACTGCTGCTCTGGAAAGAATCTGTTGTAGGATCCACTAAACTCTCTTTTCAACCTTTCTTGTTTATCATGTTGATCCAGTGTTGACATCTGTGTTTGAATTTGCCCTGAGACCATCAGGATGAAAGCTAAACTAAGCACAACAGTTAAGGAATTTGTGTGTGGTTGATTGTTTATTTTTTGTAAAATGCTGCTTGGCAGTAAATCGTATACTGTTGGAAAGCCTGTTTATTTCCCTTTGAAATGGAGCCACACTTGTAAATAACATGCATTTGTGGGATGAGCAGCAGAGCTGAGTTTGTGGGTTGCACCCCTAGAAAAATTGCCAGATCTTCTCTGCCAATGCCAAACAGCTTATTCTGCTAATGACTCTTGTTTAGTGTTGTTTGGTGGATTGGATGATTGAAGTCTGAAGAAACAAGGCATATTGGAAATTTAAGACCTGTTTGTGCTGGTGGTGGCAACACGTGGTGGAACCTACAAATGCCTAGAGCAGTTGGATCATAGAGTCAAAGTGTGGAGGACAAGGCGTGGAGAATGGTTATGCTGATTGCTGCACCAATAGAGCTATCGAGATATATCGAGATGAGATTCTGCAATAGCAATTCCATAACTCCGCTGTCTGTGACAGAACTCTATCCTCCAAGATGACAACACCTTGCTCCCACTGAGCACGGTGTATCAGAGATAGGGATGGGAATCAAAAAACAGTTCCAGTTGAGAATCGTTAACAGCTCCATCAAAGTATCAATATCACAAGTCTTTGTGCTAATCAATTCCCTTATCAATTCCTTCCACTGACAGGGTTCAGAAGCGGTCAGAATTGTGGCTTAATTTTTGACAAAAGGTGCCTACTTTACAACCTTAAGTGAGTGGAAACACCAGCAACTTGCAGAAGCAGTTATCTATGCCGTGACATGTGTATTTGACATTGTTGCCACTGAAAATCTACAGGCCAACATTTGCCCACACGGAATATCTGCAGGAATCAATAAGGGAATCGTTAAAGAATTGGATCGATTAGCAGGATCGTTAATAGCATTGGTATCGATAAAATCTTATCAATTCCCATCCCCAATCAGAGACCATCTCCAGAATGTGGGAGTGGAGAGGATGGAATGGCCTGCCAGCAGTCCTGACCTCAACTAGGGATGCAACTAACGACTATTGTTATTATCAACTTATTGACTTTTGGGTTGATTAGTCGGCTAGTCAGGTGCTTTTTTTGCCCTCCACACTTGCCTATGGGTCTCATTATTGCTTTGTGCTGTTAATATTATATTTTATCAAATAATGATTCAACAAAATGATAAGAATTATTATTGTTCTTCTTAATAGTATTATTATTTATTTCTACATTTGACCATGCTCTTTCAAACTAAGAATGTGCAGTTTTGATTTTAATTAAAGCCAAACATTTCTCATGTTCTAATTATAACTGTTGTTAACTTTTTGTTTTAATGTGATGTCTGGTAACCACAGTTTGTATATCAATATGACTACACTTTGCTGTAATGTTTAATGGTAGGAGTGAAGGAAGAATAAGGCAAGGGGAGGGGACCACAATGTAAGAGAAAGAAAAAACACTTCATTGCTTTAATTTTGGGATTTACAGCTCTGATTATAGATTAACGAAGTATTGCTAAACTTTATATCGTCACCCCTAAATCCCAACACATGTTGTGTCATCATCTTTTGGCCAATACACACCCCAAATAAAACATAATAGTTATTGACATTGGTAGCAGCCTGATCAGGGCATCCCTAGTATCAATACCCAAAGCTTAAGTCTAAATCCGATGGCTGCCAAAACTGGATGATAAGTATGGCAGATACACTCCTGGTCAAAATCTTAAGACCAGTCGAAAAATGCAAGAATTTGCATTTTAAACTGTTGGATCTGAAGAAGGTTCTAAGTAGAGCTTCAAAATGCAAAAAGAAGAAATGGGAAGGAGAGACAAAAAAAAGAAGTAAGCAAGTTATTGGAAAAAACAACCGATCAAAAGTTTAAAACCACACAGCTCAAAAAAAAAAAAGTAAACCCCCCAAAGCAGAATTAGAAGTGTCAAAAATTGACTCAGTAATGAGTAGCTCCACCATTCTTGTTGATCACTTCAAAAAATTAATTTAGCCATGCTTGATGCAAGTGTTTCTAGGAGGATAGTGGGATCATTGCCCCAAGTGTTGAGGATGCTTCACGAAGAGCATACACTGTCAACTGTTGAAGATGGCTTCACGAATAGCATCCACCGTCACTTGCCACCCATCCCCAAATGTTCTCAATTGGATTTAGATCAAGGTTTCACGCAGGATGGTCAAAAAAAGAGTGACGTTTTTCTCCTGGAAGAAGTCCTTTGTTAGGTGGACATTGTGAACTGCAGCGTTGTTCTTCTGAAAAACCCAGTCATTACCACACAGAAGAGGGCCTTCAGTCATGAGGGATGCCCCTGCAACATCTCCACCTAGCCAGCTTCTGTTTGACGCCCCTGCACAATCTGAAGCTCCATTGTTCCATTGAAGGAAAAAGCACCCCAGATCATGATGGCACCCCCTCCAATGTTCTGTGTAGAGAACATCTCAGGTGGGATCTCCTTGTCATGCCAGTAACATTGGAAGCCATCAGGACCGTCAGAGTTGAATTTTTCCTCCTCAGAGAACAAAACTTTCTTCCACCTTTTAATGGCCCATGTTTGGTGCTGCCATGCAAAGTACAAATGAGCAGTTTTGTGGAGAAATGGACTTTAAAGACATTTTTTGTTTTTTAAGGCCTTCCCTCGCAGATACCCTCAGATGGTTATTGGGCAACAGTCAGCGGCCTTAATTTCGGTTGAGGATTGTCCCATGTCTTGACGGACAGCCAATCTGATCCTCTGGCTCAGCGTGGGTGATTTTTTGGGGGGTCTTCCACTTGACTTTTTTGTTCCATAACTCTCAGAACCTTTAAAGAAATTGAAAATGACTATCTTACTGTGTCCAACCTCATTAGCGATGGCGTGTTGCATGGCCTTGCTTATGGCCTTGCTCAACATACTACCACATTCAAAGACAGAAAGCTTTTTTACCTTCGACATCAGGAGGTCATGACGGTGTGAATAGCTGACAGAAAATGACTGGAAATCCAAATTTTTGCACAGATTTTGGCTTTAAAGGCTGTGGTACTAAATGTTTGATCATCTGACGAAAGCATATTAGAGTTAAAATGCAGTTTTTGATAAATTTCCTGCTCAAAATGTTTCATCTTTCTCCCCCATTTCTCCTTGTTGCATTTTGAGGCTCTACTTAAGAACCTTCTTAATATCCAACAGTGCATAATGCAAATCTTGCCATTTTTCAACTTGTCTTTAGATTTTGATCAGAAGTGTATATGTTAGCTGTAAACAAAGGCCAAAATGTTCTGTAAATACTTATAACATTGTGCATCCACACTTCATTCACATCATGAAGCTTAGCTCAGCCATATTATTAATATATGAGTGTAGAACTGTGCTGCAAGGGTAGTTCCAATCTCTCCACAGTTTAGATAAGGATTAGAGAGGCCAAACAGTCAAACAGAAAATGCATTTTTCTTCAACAGTGTTCCCTCATTGTGCTCAGCTTACAGAACAATCGCCTTCCTGCTCAAAGTGTGTAATCCTGCTGGTCATTTGTTAGCCTGAGCACCTCCCATGTGGAGGCGAGTCCTGCTGGCTGGCTGAGCGTCGGGGTATACAGGAGGTGAGGGCTTATGGTAGCATATCAGAGCTCGGGGATTCACGCTCATTTATCTCCATTTCTCGCACACGGTGTCTAGTAATAAAGGCTCAAGTGAAAATGGTGTTTATCATTGGAATGACAACATCTCCCAGATGCTGCTGCAGGAGAAAATCGAGAGAACAGATAACGCATTACAATAACAAGTCCTTACTCTGCGGAGAATCCAATTAGGAGACTTTTACATCATGATAATCTAGCGGAGGTGGACTGGTTCATTTAGACCGCTGGATAACAGAGCACATGGAGGTCTGGTCCAGGGGGATGGGGGTTAGTTGCAGTTAGACCTGCTGCATACATCAGCAGACATCTAGTGCAGGGAGATTAACCCCCTAGTGGTTTCAGGGAGGAACATAATCCTGAGCAGCTTCTAATAGCCAATATGGAAAACAAGTCAGGAGGCTGAACAGAGTGAAGCACCCACAAATAACTGGATTCCTCTGATTTGAAGGGAATATATTTGATTTAATTTACATCCAAATGTTATTAAATGTATAATTTAATCTGCAATGCAGCAACCAGCCAGGAAGTTTTCCTCTGTTCTGGTGTGCAGATGTTTGTAAGTGAACGGGTGATGGTGGGATTTGTTGTTGTGTTTTTGTGGAGTGGGTGCACCGCTGGGCCGTTCTGTTCTAGTGTGCTGCTTTCCTGCTGCTCAGCATTTCGCGGGCCCCTCAGGGGGACACAGGGGGGACATATGACTGGGCCCCGCAAAGCTGAGCTAGTCACTCCTATCACTCTGCAGCAGACACATCCCTTTGGCGTCCTTCTGTCTCCTCACTGTCAGCCCCCTCCTCAGCGTGGCGGCAAACATGGCGTCGAGCCTGATGTTCCTCTTCCTATTAGTTAGAGGCTTAAGATCCCTGAACAGCAGAGCAGGTGCACATGTTTCCACAAGGGCAAAATGGACATTTCTGCACTCCTTTCTCAGCAAAGCTCTGTGCTGACATTACAATTTACCACCCAGCAGCACCCACTATGTTTGGATCACTCTTTAACATTTACATGAGGATACAGTGATTTATCGGTGCTGTGATTACTCTTTGTACAGGGTCACAGGATATGCTGTTGCTACAGCATGTCAACGATAAAGAGCAGAAGAGTGAACATGATTGGTTCTTTGACGAATTAGTCATACATATTTAAAATTATGTGCATGCATAACAGTCAACAAACAGGGTTGGTTACGAAAGATATTCATATTAAAGTGAATGTTGTTAGATATAAACAGAGATGATATATCATTTTTACTTATGTCTTTGTATAATTAAAAAACTCCCATGGACAGGTGTTGGAAATTAGCACTCTACTACAAACACTAAAAGCAGTGAAGCATGTTTATTGTTCAGTGTTACAGCATCAGTATAACTGTGTGTTCATGTCAGATGAATGAATAAATAGATAGATAAAAAAAGGACATATCTTATGATACAATGCAGCTAAAATCACTAAAGTATTACATGTTCTCAAGCAGTTTCCTTAAAAGCTAAGCACACTGTATAACCTTGTCTACAAGAAATGATTGAAAAATGTAATGTGATTGTCGTAATTTTTTTTTTAAATAAAAATGCTGTTTTCAGATTAAGACATATTCTATGATAGGTAATAAAATTCATGGTATGTATGGTAAAATGAATTTAATGTAATTATGCTACACATATCAGTGTTTACCACAATATTTTCATTGAAAAATAGTCTGTGTGGTTTTAGATATACACTTCAAGGTACCTCCTTTTAATACCCTTTTTATAAATATCTTTTCGTAAGTCAGTTATACCTTCAAATCACGACACAGATATGACATAAAATAATGGTGATATCAATACGGTAGGGCTGGACAATATGACCTTAAAATAAAATCCAAGATTTTTTTAATACCAAACCAAATTCATCAATTTCTTTTCAAGTCACAATTTGTCATCTTTTCTTTCATAGATTACATTTGAAAAACATTTGAATGACTCAAAAATATGATTTAATTTTAGAACTCCTTAACAAAAATAATTAGATGTGTCCTTTAAGGTTAAAATATTTTCTTAAAAGGGAGAGGAGGAAATTTTACAGTAACACTTAGGATCCAAAAGTTGTTATTTATTTATTTATTAGTTTATTTGTGAGGAACAGCACATAAGCATTGTTATATCTATTAAGAGTGCGACCGCTGAGATGTATCTGATTCAGAAATTAACTGAAATTGATTCTGATGTCCCCAAACAAGACAAACAAATGAAATACTGATTTTGATTTTTTTCTTGTTACGAGATTAAAGAATTAGCAAGAAGCACTACGTAAAAGTATTTGAATTTATCAGCACACAAAGTTCTTCATACAAGAAGAAAATCTTGTCCCACATTGAGAAATGTTTGTAATTTATCTTGATTGTACTCATGAGTAAAATGCCTCTTCTTTTAGACAATATCAAATGCATTTTGATAAAAATCAAGCTTGTTCTCTGCAGCCCTTAGATTGCTTTTGGCTAATGTACGAGCAAAAAACTTTTATATCTTGTTTTGGGGTCATTTAAATTTAAGGGCCAACTGTTCCAAATAGCTGTTAAGAACATAGATTTATTAATTCTAAATTTATACTGCTTTTATAATAACCCAAATATATAGCAAAGTAATCAAGCATCTTATTTAGTCTAATGTCATACAAGCTAAACAAAAGACTTTGTGTAACTTGTCATACAGTTAGAGTATAAATTTCTCTCCTTCATGCCTTCATAAACTCACTGCATTTATTTGCATTATTTCCTGTAATTTTCTTATTGTCACACATCATGATGAAAGTTATCGAAAAGCATTTTTTTCAAATTTGGTTGGAGATGGACACATTTTACATTTGAATATTGTGTAATATTCAATAATAAATAAAAAAAAAAGGCTGTTTCTTTGGCTTAAAAAATGTGGCTGACAATTTACAGTTTTGTTCTTTTTATTAACATTGCTGTGTTTCATAGCCATTGGTTTTAAATCAGAGGACACTGCATCTGATGTGTTGTCAAAGAATCAAGGTATCAGTTATTGTACAATTACTTTGTTGTCAGTGTATGCAGCCTCACTCAAGTCTAAGTTATAGCTTAAGGTCACACTGAAGTAAGTAAATAAAGTCCCGTGATTTCCCTGAAGGAGACTTCCTAAGGGACAAATAAAGTTCTATCTAATCTAATCTAAGTAAATATAGCTAATACCGCCGTATGTTCTCATGAATAAGTGCAGTAAAACTAAAGTATATGACTCCACTTTTTTGATGATTTTTTTTTGTGTTGCACCACCTCAATTTGGCTCAAATCTTCTCTGTCCTAGTACCAGGCATTTTGTTTTCCATTATAGTGTGTACTTTGATAGAGGCTCCACAACAAAGCCTGGGTTGTCATAGCACGGCTGCACAAAAGGGCTGTGATACTCAAGACAACAACCATGGAGAGCATCCAGATATTAATATACCTGGATCTCAGTCTTGTCTTTTTGTTAATGCAAGGAGACTTTTTTTCTCAGAGAAAAGCAAGAGAGTTTTGTAAGTCATACAGCAGTATGAAGCTGATTGCTGTGTCAGACATCATACAAGGGATAATCTTGCTGATGGTACTCTATCTGCTGTGTCACAAAGGAACGATCTGACTTGCTTGGTGGCAGCGGTGGGTGCACGTTTTCATTTTGCTTTTGCGAGCAAGCAAGCATGTTATCAAGTCAAAGCTTTTAGACCAAAAGCGTGAGCCACACGCCTCATGCACATCTTCTGTGCTGATACTCTTTAGAATAGGAGGCTCACCTGTTTCTTCTGTGTGCTGTGTGCATGTATCAGCCAAGATAGAAAGGAAAATGTACTGTACTTAATTAATATTAAGCTGTACTGCACTTTAAAATGGATACCATCCTCTAAACCAGTTTTTTTTGGTCCATATTATTGATATATTATTGAAATATATTGCACCTTATTCAACTCTTATTACGGTCTACAACTGCACAATACTTGAAGTTATAATAATTGCACTGTTACAATGTACTGTCAACATAACTGCTGCTACCTGTTCACTGTGTCACTTTAACAACACTGTCACTTAACCTTCCATGTACTGCACAGAATACCTCAGTTGTCTGAATGACGCTTACTCTGTTAATTTTAATAACTGTAAATACCTCCACTTTAATTTCATTATATTTTGTTTGTTAGCTGTTTGTACAATTTATTAATCTATATCTATTATATTCTATGTTATTTTATTGATGTTTAATGCATGTTACTTTACCCTTGTACTTCCCTCTAGGGATCAGTAAAGGATCGTCTTATCTTATCTAAAATGAATAATAGATAGCCATATTTACCTTGTTTTCATAGGTGAATATTCCCTCAATGATAGGATATATCTTAGATAAGACAGAAACGGGTCAGTTACATTTCCCATTTGTACCTTTTAGAATTAAGGCTCGCTCTGCCCATGTCTGTGCATAATACTTTTACTCTAAAGTTTAGCTTTGTAGGTTATTCAATGAATCAAGTCACTCATTTGGAAATGTTTTGGTGTTTAACTCCCTGCTGAATCAGAAGTCATACAGCAGTATGAAGCCGATGACCGATATGGTTGCTTTGTCAGACACTGTACAAGGGATGCTCATAGTGAAAGTACTCTCTGACCATTCAGTGGTTGGCAGTGTCTAAGTGTCACTTTTAAGTATTGACCTGGCTTTATTAAACCTACTAATGTTATGCTTAAAGAGAAGAAGGTGCAATCCCAAATGAAGAGGAAGAACATGTGCACAGTCTATATGAGTCAAACCGTGCTTTTTGTGTACCATAAAACTGTAAAATCCCTTCTCAAACTTCTATGTAAAATGTACAGAACACAAATGTATGTTTTTGAGCTAGGGAAGAAAACTGCTTGAATAAAAATATCGTAAGAATGCGTTCACGAAACAATATTTGTTCATATGAGCTGCCTGTGCTGACTGTCTCTTCTCTTTGCTGTTGGCAAAGCAGTGTGTTGTTTGTGATGAGCATGAATGCAGACCTTTGGCCCCTGAGGTGGCCTCTGCAACCCCCCTGAAAGTTCACAAGAGGGTCAGAGAGTCCTTGTGCCTTCATAGACACCATGTTGATGGAAACTCCAACCCCCATCTCATCCCCCCCATGGTCAGTCTGTCTGTCTCAGTCAGACACAAACAAACAGAGTTGTTTAAAAAAAGGAAATACCTTGGTCTTGACGTATAAATAAGATCTTACAATTTTTGGTTTTCAGATTATTTAGAGTGAAACATAAATAATAGGTTGGTCTATAAAAAACAGATTAAATGGTTACCATATAATGCAATCAATAAATAAAATCTGAACTTATTTACATATGTTTATAAAAAACGAGGTCCTTTGTGCTTCTCTGCAGTGATCAATGATCTCGTCTCATAGCGAGTGTCACAGTGTGGCTTTCAGGACCTCAGCTGCCAGGGCAGATTCATGCATTCCCCTCCTCTCTGTAGCTTTAGGCACAGCCACAGGCGACTGGGCTTGTTGCTCATCACATGAGCTATCACATGCTGCTAGGCAGAACATCCACCATGCCCTCTATACATGAGATATGCTGCTGCAACATAGAGATCATTTTCGTTTGGAGGAGCCATTAATACTGCGGATATCGCATTTGGAATAATTTCACTATGTAAATCATTGCGTGCGTGTGTGCTCCAGGTTTGCTGTGATAGGTTGTTTAGGGATCAGATTAGGCAGCATGTCGTTTCATGCTAGAGATGATAATAATGGCCGCCGCTGCAGAGATGACTGTTGACATCATTACTCATGTGGTCTGCCACATGCATCAATCTTCACATGGTGTACAGACGCTCCTGAGGTGAATGTATTTTTCAGTTTTGAGTTCAGAGCAGGGTCACACAGGCACATGGCCTTACATATGAAGGGAGAACTTCCAGGACTCTCTGGTTTTTCCTCTTCTGTAGCATATTAAATTTGGAAATCTCCCATACTGGCAGACTTGTATTTTAGGGAACATTATCCAAATGGAGATTTTACATGCCCTGTAACATAACATGCATGAAATTTGCAGCTGTTTTGAAGTTTTGGATACAGATTTCATACATGTCTCCTCATAATTACATGGATTCATCTTTTGTACCAGGGCTAGACGGTATGGACTGAGAGTTATATTAAGGGATGGGTATCAAAAACTAGTGAAGCACCACTAGAAAATGCAGCATATCTCAGCTAGTACACACCATTTTAAGAGGTGTTCAAGTTCAAGAGGAAATACAATAAAATATGTTTGTAAAATATCAAATTGCACAGAATTAGTGGTACCTGTGGACCTCTGATTATCTGTCATTACGGAGAACATCTGTGTTTTTAATCCTGTGTGAATCAACTATGTCTGTCATTGTCTGTGAAATTAAATGTTTTTGCCGTCTCTGTTTGACTGTGACTTCTATAGTATCAGTATTCTTTGGCTTAACAATTTGTATATCAAATAAGTATTATGACTCACACTTTGAAATATGTCCGTCTGTATTCATGTATCACAACAGGATTATTATCCACGTGTAAAGCTGGGATCCAAAACCTTGTGAGTTAAGAATGCATTGACAGCATCAGCTGCAGAATACTTTAAAAATAAAGGCTTTAAAAGTTTTTAATTGACATAAGACATCATAAATTGATAAAGGAAATTTTACAGCAGATGTCTTTCTCTCTGATCCCAAAGTTGTTCTTTTATTCTGTATAAATACTGTATTTATGTATATTATAAAATTTCAGAGTTTTTTATTTCCCTCCAGGGAGTCTCTGTGTTTGGCACTATTTTACGATGCAGAAAATGGCTATATGTTACTGTGCACATTGATTCCGGCCACTGCATCTTGTTCTGAATTTCCTCTTCTGTATACTTCGGTCCGTAAAGGTAACACTGTAAAAGGATGCTGTGATTGCTTCTTCAACGTCTTTGTTTTCTTTGACTGCCTCTCTAAAATGTGACATCATTGTTTTGCACTTAGAGAAAGGTGTTGATAGGGAAAATTATATTGATGCCTTAAATTTTTTGGAACTATTTAAAAAGTGAATCTGGTAGGGATTGGAATTGATAAGCAGAATCGATAATGACATTGGTATCAATTTAATCTCATTGATCCAATTCATAAACAATTTCCTTATTAACTCTCTGAGGTGAAAAAGATGACTTACAAAGGTTTTTAATGGCACCAAGTCAAACACATGGTTCTCCTAACATGTGATGCGGTGCTGTACAGAAGAATAAGTTGATGGTGCCTCCATCCTTGCTTGAAATAACACACTGGACACTATTGTCCACTTCTGTTTCCTGTGAACCACAATCACATCATTTACTTCTTTGATCATATTTCTGCTGGCTGCCTCTGATGAGAGCGTTTGATTGATTTACAGGCTGGAGGAACAAAGCAGAGAGGGTTGATAAGGAAATTGTTAAGCATTAAAAACAAATGGTATTGGTTCTTTGAGCCAGTTGTTATCAATTCCCATCTGGAATTAGTTTTTGATACCAATTCCAATGTATTAGTAAAGATTTTTTTTTTTTCTGACGTAATTTCTCCTTGAATTGAATAGAATTAAAAAAAAAAAAAGATATTTCAGCAGTATTTCAAACAGATACTCTCATAGTGAATAAACATGTTACTGTCGGCAACTTTGACCTCAACTTTATTAGTATCCTGAAGGACATTAGGTTTGCGACAGACATCAGCACACAAGTAGATGATAAATCATAAAACATACAGTAAAATCCTAAGAACAAGTGAAAATCGTAGGTACTTAAACCATGAAAAACCAGAGGCTAAAGGATCAGACACAGCCCCATAAAGTGCATTCAGTTATAAAGGGCTGTGCAGTAGATAAAATAAAGAGTAATGATGAATAATCGGGGTAAAGCAGATAAAAGAGAATAAATAAATAATCAATAAATAGTCAGGGATTACAATTTAATAATCAGTCTTATCCACAAAATGCATGAAATACACTTAAGTATCAGGCCAATGAAATAAGATTTACAATGGTAACCCATATAGTCCATGGGCCAGAGCCCAAAATTGTATTTGTCAGTAGCACTCAAGGTGGCAAAACTTAGTAATAATTTTTGTGAATGTCTGTACATGACATTTTGGTATGATAGACCTGTCTGAGTGGCAGCTGTGTCACAGTAACCTGCTCATAAAGTGAACCACCCCCTATAGAAAACTGCAGGTTAGACGCTGGTACATAATTTTATGGGCCCTGCTAATGATATGTCATTGATTATGTCATTGAGCAGTTAATACTGTTAACAATCTCTTGGTTAGCATCAGGCCTGACATCTTTTTAAACATTTAATTCAACATTGCACGAATTTCCATATAAAGTTGAAACTTGTAATGTTATGATAATGACATGATAATAAAACATATATAGATACAAATCTTATAGTATTACTTTATATTTCATTTGAAAATGTTCCAATATATTTGAAAAACTATATATATTGCCATGCCCACTTTTTACTAGTACAAAGGTTCCTTTAGGACTGATACTGTGGTAATACAATCTGCAACCCTGCAGTGTTAATGCCATGCTTTACCCACCAGGCTTTACGGGATCAGCAGAGCTAATCCCCAATGAAAGATCAGACCTCCACATGGCTGCCGATTGTTTTGTAAGATCATTTATTCCCCCTGTTTGAGTCTGTGGTATCAATGAGAGGCATACGGATGTAGATGTGATGATGTATCATGTTTTAACAGAGGTGTTCTCCTCTGACAGGTGAAGTGAGGGTGCAAAGAAAGGCAGGATTTACCCTCCTAAACTGTGCGCTGTCATCTTTACAAAGTATGCTCAGGCGGTGTGAAAGGGATCATTAGTTGTTGTGTGGCAGCGGAAGCAGCCGTGTTGTCAGCTACCTGCTATTTACTTCCCCTCATTACTGTAACGCTGGCTGGCGCTGGTGGGAGTGTCAACATCATTAACATGACTGTCATTAGTCCTGTCCCACACTGCATGGAGGAGTTAGTCCTGTCGAGAAAAATGAAGCAGCTTTCAACACCAACCTCTGCTGCAGGCGCCGTGTACGCCTCCTTTCAATGGGACTGATAGAGAAGAAGCTGCCATGAGAGACTTAGAAACATGATTAGGGTTTACTTTTTATTTTTTTATTAACAATGTATACAATAGGGGCTAAATGATGTCAAAAATAGCAGCATTGTGATGTATTTCCTTTCTATGATACGTTATTTGGATAAAAGCATGTATAGGAATTAGTTTCAAATGAATGCAGTACATTTCAGTAGGCTTATATACAGATAATTATGCAGGGATCTACTACTTTCAGTGATAAGTTGTGACCCCTGCCACCAATTTATATCACCACCAGCCCTAGGCCGAGTCAGATATGTGAACTTCTTTTTGTCTGTAATGTGTCTTATCTGTCAACATATAAATGATGACAATCTGAGTCTGCCAGACTGTGAAACTTGACACTCATGTAAGAAGTACATGTGAGAAGTTCGTCTTTACAAAACAGACATTTTAGACAAATTGTTCGAAGTAAACCTGTATGCAGGAATTTATGCATTTGAACCTCAACATTTTAGAAGGAGAGGACTTATAGACTCCCCTAAACCTGACTTAATGCAGCACCTTCCCCTTTAACTGTGCAGATGAACACTTGAACTTTTATTTCATATCATATTAAATTATGCAGAGGCACATTTTTTGTAAAGTGAAACAGGTTTTAATTTGAGAGTTATCCAAATTCCTCCTGCTGTTGAAGCCAATATGTGCACATAACACTTTTATGTGCACACAGTAAGAGAGGCACTAATATCACCTTAATGTTATTTAAGAAACCCTTTTTAAATATTCATATTAGATTTTTTTAGCTACAAATATTTTTCGTATCTCACACCCAACATTACATGAGGGACAAAAAGTGAGCTAGATTCTGCTTTTTGATAATGTGATAATGATGATATGATGTGTGAGTACACTGATCAGGATATATGTTAGTTTTACCTATTATTTATAACATGCTTCCCAATAAAACAGTTAGTCTGACAGTTGCTCAAAGCTAGCTTGTTTTATCTGACTGCCTGAAAATGGTGTGAGAGTAGACAAAGTGTACACATGCTGTGTGAGAAAGGAGAGATCGTTTATTGTAAAAACTTTTTCTTACTTAATACAGTACATGCAAATCTTTGTGGAGTGTTTATTACAAGGGCTCACAATGCAGTTAAATGATGATTTGTTGTACAGCCACATTCAAGGAATTGATCTGATTGTTTTTGAGTGGACAGACAGTAAATGTAGACATAATATTAACAGAGAGCATGGCTAAGGGGAGTATTCATATTGATGAAAGACCTCGATATAATGAAACAAACAAAGTATATATATGAATGAGTTTCAGTAAAGTGTATTTTTAAAAGAAGTTTTCTGGACATTTAAAATAATTCCCTTTGCATCGTATTAGCTATGCAGTCTACTCAGAGGCAGACCCATAATTAACAGCACTTTACAAAAAGAAGATAATTCAGAACAATGCAAGACAGTTGCAGACAGTCTGGCACAGTTGCATTATCAAATTTAAGAGCTGAAATGATAGTACATAGGGGTGGGTGATATTTTGAGCTAAAATCAGGTCTCAACAGTTATTAGCTGAATGATAATTTACTACATACATGTCAATGAAAATAATATGTTAACTAGATTGACAATCATAATTAAATGAAATCAACAGATGAAAGATAAACGGCACTTACAGTACAGCCCTAACTCGAGAATGATAAACTTTGATATGATATCTGTATAAACAATAGTACACTAATAATTGTTTCAAAACATGCCAACAAATATAGAGGTCTTGGACTCCTGATAATGAGTAAGTTTTCATTTTAATGATTAAAAATTGCAGACGACCTTCCACACCCTGTCTTAATCGAGCAGTAACATTGGTAACATTTTTATACAGTATATGTAGGCTTTCAAAGTACATACAAAAATACAGTACTCTTGAATGCCATGTATTTCAGAATGATTGAGGTCTCCATTATTTCACAAGCAAGGGTATCAAAAGTACAATAATGTAATGGTCTTCAGTTACATCTTGAAATGTGGGTTGGATTGACGGTAAGAAAGGGAAACCCCAATAATCTGCCTTTAGCTTTTGATGACTAAAAACAATTATTTGGTCAGTATTTAGTGTTTAAGACTGAGTTCCATTTTTGTTACAAACAGGTTGTAATATTGTTGATTTTTACAATGAAGGAATGCCAAACATAAAATAAACTTAATAAAAAGATAATCCCAGTAAGACTTTACATTTTAATTTGAGCTAATGTCTGGAAATCAGTAAACATGCAACAGTAATAATCTTTTGACTGAGTGTTAGACCTTGCATATTTTTTCAGTCAATTTTAATATTGTTGTTATTAGCCGCTACATTGAATATGCACAATTCCAGCAAAAAAAATCCTGCAGGAAAACAAACCAAACAAAAACACCACATTGAATCTTCAAATTTTGATAAAGCGTTTTAAAGATATTAATATCTTTTCTCTTGCTCACTGAAAAACATCTGAAAAGAGTTAAAACTCTGTAAACTAACAGTCGGATTGTGTCTCTGTTGTTGTAAACACCCGCAGCGTCTTCGTTTGGCGTTGGCACCTACAGCAGGACTAAAACAAACAGCCTCCCTCACACCTCGTCATCTGCCTGACTTGGCTGGATGTTATTGTAGCCAACTTCAAGGCCTCAGCAGCAGCTGCAATCACTTATGTCAGTCTGCCTCAGCGCTCGGCCCCTCCGTGCCCCCTTGACTTAGTTTCCCATCAGCCTTGAGGGGGTAGAGTCCTCCTCGCACTCTGTTTCAACCCTTCTGCTCTCTGTCCTGCCTGGCTGAGACCTCCTCGACCTCTGAAGAGGAGATTGGAGAAGTGGAGCAACAGAGAGCGTAGCAGTGCAGAACATGTCCCCATGTGAGCTAACTGTAAGTGGATCCTCATTCTGTGTTTCCACAAGCTTTTTGTACAGGCGGCTCGAGTTCACAGTGGGCTGGGCTTTTTTCAGAGGCCCACTGCCGTCCAATGGCAGGGCAGGGATCTCTGTGTGGCTCGACTGATTTACGGTACATCATTAAGTCAGCGCATTCCTGCGCCCTGTGGCCCAGGTGGCTGTGGGGCCTGAGGACCAGACTCACAGGGGAAGGAGCAGAGCAGGAGACTCTCAACGGAGCAGAGCACAGCCAGGAGGAGCAGCTGCATAACAGTGGATTCTGCCTTAAACTACAGCCAATCCATGTCCCATACACAACAGGGAACACCAAAATACATCTCAGTATCTTGTGTTTCTATAAGGGATGTTTTTCTTTTTTCTTATACCCTTGTTTTTATTTAACTTCAGTGTGCTACAGCTAGAACGGAAGAGTGATAGTGTGCTGACGTGGGTTTTCAAAAACTATTTAATTTAGTGTTTCCAAGCAGTTCAATGTTCTGTACTGAAATGTGCAATTAAACCAAAAAGTACAAGGGATGCACAATGTGATTGGCATGAAATCCGTATTAGCAGCTATGTGCTCCATAAGTTAATTATTAATATAAATTCAGTAAAAATGATCCCAGGCTAAAATGAATCAGAATCAATAGATCCACCCCTTCTGCTATATTGTAATATTTTGCAGCATGATATTGTATCAGTGCTAATGTTTTAAAGTTAATAATTAATAAACATATGGGACATTTGTTTTGTATTGTTGTTCATTGGGGACTATTTGGTACCAGGCATTCAGCCATTTAAACTGGTTGCATTTATTGTTATTATTTAGCTTACTGGGATAGACAGTTCATCCATGATGCAGGACCCATGCTTTATATAAATAACACTGATTAGAAACTGTGTTTTCTATGCATATAATAGTATGACTCCTTAAAATATAAAAATATTGTAAAAATAGGCTACAGTAAACCAAAAAGTGATACATTGCCCTGCTGAAACTATTGAAGTTCATCACAATATTTTGTATGGTCACCCCTGGATTTTGTTTGTATTGTGTCACCAGGTTTTTGCTGACACACCCTCCTACCAGCTGATATAAACCTCCTTTTTCCTTCCCATTGTTTTTTTTTTTTTTTAAGTGGGATGTCAGAATTGGTGTTATAGGTCTGAACTTAGAGATGCACCCTGCAAACCTTTCGTTAAATTTGGATAGTTAATTTCAGTTTGAAGCTCTTTACAAAATAAGTCACCTCTCATGTTGGGTTCTTAAGGTCTACACAGTGCTGTTTCTAGCTCTCAAAAAGGCATATAAATCTTGTTTAATGGGGAAAAAGTTTGTTACTATCAGTAAGTAACAAAAAAATACCAAGGCCCCCCCCACGACTCCCCCACCAGATTTTCAGCCCTAATTTTAACCAGGGGTGGAAGGAGTGCAAGAATATTGTACACATGTAAAGGTACAAGTACTCTGATTATAATGTACATTGGCAGAAGTGAAATTACTATCCTTCAAATATACTTAAATTAAAGTGAGAGCAATTCTTTGAAAAATGACTCAAAGAACCAGGTCAAAACACTTGATACCTAAATAGATGGGGTTGAAAAGTAAAATATGATATTTTCTTGGTTTGTAGAGCAAGAACAACAGGAGTATATGCATTTCAGTCAGGTTGTTTAATCTAAGGAACACCTTTATAAAAAAAGATTCACAGTATCATTGGTATGGTATTGGTTTTGGCAGACAATTGCTTGGAAGTTATTAATCTGTCATACCAGAATTGGTATGAATGTCAAATAAAATATGTTTAGCTGATACTGATTACAAAATCCAATAACATGCATCCTTAGCGTTAATAAAGTAAAATGCTACAACAAATATATGATGTAACGCGAAGTCGCTGACCTGTAGATGTGTATGCCAACCAACTGACTAGCCCATCAATGTTTTTTATTAGTTGAAAGGTTGAACCTCCTCTTTTACCATTAAGTTTTTACTCAGTAATTGTTGTCATGTCAACTGTAGGAAGGAACCATCCTTCCCCCTAAAAATACTGTACAGTAATAGTAAAATTACAGATTACTGAAGAAATATACTCATAAAAATGTGCAAAAACAGAAATAAGGTGTTCAGTATCAGTAACAGATGAAATTTTAGAAATTGTTGTGGTTTATTTATTCAGTTATACTGTAATTTAAAGTACTGGACATCCCAAAAAGCTGCATTTAGGTCTCTACAAACTCAACTCAACGGACAACTGTTCAGTTTTGAGAACTTATTGACATACTGTGCAGGAGTTTCCATAGATGTGTAACTAAAACAAGAAATTACACAATATTTGATGTCTAGAACTTATCATTTTGTTTCCTTTGTGCCAAAAAAAAGTCATCAAAACACTTAGATTTTTGCGGAAATGGTATCTAAATAGAAGATTCTGGTATTTTGGACAGTCATAGTGTTGATAATTCAGTTATTGAATATTTTCGCCTTTTAAAACAAGTCCTTCCTTACCTTTTTGTCAGTTTTGACATAATTAAGACATCTTATTTTGATAATAATTCAAAGAGTGTAGTCCAGACTTTCTTCACATGTGAAGTATTATTACACTTATGGGAGTAAATTTGGCACTGTGTTTAAAAAAACTGATTAATTTATAGATAATTTTCTGAAAAATGATCCCTGAGGCTTTTCTAATGGAAAGAAAATGCATCTGCCTGTTGATGGAACAGACATTTATTTTATTAAGGATTTATACCTCAGATTACATGTAATAACCAGTAATTTACATGATCTGCCAAACATAGTCTTTCCTGATCTGCAGTATCTCATCAGACCCAACAGTAGACGCTGGCCTGAGTCTGCAGGGATTTTTGGAGCTGCTTTGCCCTCTAGTGGTAGCTTTCAGGGTCAGAGTCCACACAGGCAGAAACCTTCACCTCCTTCTCCAAAAACGCTACCACCACACAGCCAGGCAGCAACCACAGCCTCACAGCTAAACTCTTTGAACATGTAATAAGATGACTCGTCAGTCTGAGCAGGATTTCACATCAGCAGCTTTGTAATTTCTAGCAGATTGACAGTAAAAGAAATTAAGCTGTTAGAGACTTCTGCACTTTATGAGACTTTACAAGCAGGCTTTAATATTTACAAGGCTACTAAAAAATGCTGGCAGGCCTTTCAGCTCTGACCCACGCACAAGTGACATACTGTGGTTTATGTTGGGGAAAGAGGCAGCTTACAGAGGCAGCCTGTACAACTGTTTGATTTATTACTTTTATGGTTTGTTATATGAACTGAATATACATGCGTAAGTGAAGAAGTTACTTCAGGACAGACATGACTCCAGGGAGTCTGACATGCAAAAACCAAAGTCAAACAACCCCTATTGGTGGTGTCTGATTTTACCCAGCTTTCAATTTGTTCCTGTTTTTGCGTGGACATGTGTAAGTGTGGGTGGTAGGGAAAAAGGAGGTGTCATGAGAGATATTTTACATTTTCAATAGGGATGCACAGATGTATTAATTTAATGTAATATTGGTCCATAAAGGCACTATTAAAAGACAATTACCAATCAGCAAATAATGTGAGAAAAACTAGTGCCATTTGCAGATGTTTATCTTTGGTTGTTTGTCAATTAAATGCAAGTAACCGTCTAGAACTCCGAACTTGTGTTGCAAGTTTTTTCTCAATAGGCCCAAAAATCAACCTTTTGAATTGGGGTCCCCTGCGTGGCTGAGTAGTAGCAACTGTGCACATACCATATATTGAGGTTCTTGCCTTGTGTGGGCTACCTGGGTTTGAATTCAGCCAGCAGCCCATCTGTTGCATGTCTTCCCCTACTCTCTCCCCCTCTTTCTAAGTCGATCCCCTTTCAATAAAGGACTAAAATGTCCCAAAAATAGGATACCTTTTTGACAAATTGATCTCACCAGCAAAGGCACCATTAAAACATCAGTATCAGTATCTGAAGGGGGCTATATTTCTTATACCACATCAAGTTTGACAACATCAAAATATCCATATGGAAGTCTGCTAAGACAAAAACAAAATATGATTTTGAATTTTTATCAGAAGACCATATCATTAATTACCAGGCCAGATTTCAGTTTACAAAATTCTCTCAGTGTATTAAATCAGATGTTAAAGTGATTAAAAATGAAGCAATAATCCCTGCTCCATGACTCGGTTGGAGTGTTCACTAAAATTCTAAAACCATTCACATGGGAAATGATCCTCTCTCAACTTTTAGAAGATACTACAATGTGACAAAGGTGGTTTATCTAATCTCTAATGGACCTCTACATGTCAGAGTGACATGATACAGGGGCACATTACTGTTGTGACAGACAGTTTTGTGCTTGTTTTAACATCACATATACATACAGATATTTAGAACTCCTCATGCTGTACTGTCTTTATGTTATTTAAAGTATGTCGCTTAACTATGTTTGTATTCTAGACGGCTCAGTTTTGAGCTGCTGCTGCTTCAAATACACGTTCCCAAAATTGCTTCATCAAATAAAGTTTTTGTATGAATATAAGCAGTGGGAACTTCGACTGTGTCATCCAACAGGCACACTAAGTTCAGCAGAGCACCACAGATTAGAACAATTTCACTATATTGACTGCCAAAACCAGCTTTCCTCTGTTATCCCAGACTTGGAGTAAGAAAGACAATGGACAGAGAATGCCTTCAGCAAGTAGAGATGTTATTTATGCTGCGTGACAAACTACAGACTATTCTAGCATAGTCCTACCACAGTATGAGAAATACTGGCACTTAGCAAAGCTGTGGCTCTGTATCAGAGGAGGAGGGGCAGAAGTCAAGAACTCAAAGATGTTTCCCTTAAAAGTCATTGTGTTGCATTACATTTATTAACCCACCTGCCACTGTGGCTGGGAGGTTGATCTAATTCAGCCAGTACTGCACAAAATGCCAGTGACAAATATAACCCTGAATGATGTCACAGGAATACTTAACAGACAGTGTACGACAGGGATACATAGTGCTTTTACATCAGCAAAACATGAGCAGGATTAGGTGTAAGGAACTCAAGTGCGTCATTTGGCCCTGCCAATGAAAACCTACTCTAATCTGAGGTGTAATTCAGTGTTTGCGGTTTTAAGTCTTTTCAACATCAAATTTTCAATTTTTTTGTCTTGAGCCATTAGTACCATGCCTGATTTCCACACTCAGTGCATTGCTGTTTTAATGATTTATCTCTTGGACATAGACATATGCTTATAAAGTGCTTCTTGCTTGCTGTTTCAGTGTGTGTTAGTGTGTGTGAAGTCAAAAGAAATTGGCATTGGTGTTGGTATAAAGCCCTGTACTCCCCCTTCACTCACAGTGGTAACATGAGACAGACAGTGTGCCATTTGCTGCATGTCTGACTCAGATGTCTTGACTTGGCCAACTGGACAGGCCTGTCTCTGCTCTGGTTTGTCTCTCAGGCACTGCATTGGTCACTTCACACCCAGCTGCCTGATCAGACATGTTTGTACAGAATCATTGGGACAGCAGCAAGTCAGCGTACAGCTTTTGGTAATGAAACGGTTGTTAGGGTGGAACAAAAACCTATAGCAAGCCATAATCCTCACTATAAGCGGCTCTAAATGGGAACTTGGTTTCTACTGATACTCACGCTTCTAGTTAGTCTGCTTTGTTTGTAAAAAACTAGCAGTGGGAACATTTTTATTAGTAATATTTTTCATGATTATTATGTTTCAAGATTGTTACTGTTATATTAATCATGGTGCATGTGAATTTATTGCAACTTAAGAGTTGCTCTCAAGTCATTTGTGGTAAACACAATAGGTTGGAAAAATTTACAGTAAGCATAATGTTTTCATTCTGATTCATGTAAGGGTTGGATTATATGGACCAAAAGTCATATCTTGCTTTTTTGCTGAATTGCACAGCAGGAAATATATATATTTTTATTTTTTTTGGAAATATGTAACAAATTGAGTCACCATACCAATATTATAAACTTTGATATGATTCTAGTGGAAATCACATATTGATACTGTGGCAACAGAAGCCCCTCAGACATTGAATACTTAGGTTTTTTTATTTTTAATGACCAAAGCCACAAACTCCTACACACTGTCTAAATGTCTTACATTGACAATCTTTCCATATACTGGGGTCACAAATTTTGAAAGTCTTGTGGTTTTAAATGATAGCATTTCTGTTGTGTTAGGGATAAATGTGATAAAAATGCAGAAAAGAATGAGTGCTGTCTACATTGCATAAACACATTGGCAATATGGTTCAACAATATATTGTTTAATCATCACAAATACACTGTGTTCATGTGCAATTGCCACGTCACAGGAGGCGCAAAGTCAGTCACATGATTCCAATGTTTGATGTCATGCTGCTAATTATGTGAAGTTTAAGGGAAACCAAAGTTGCCAATGTTCTTGTTTTCTTTAATATCCACAACAGATGTCACATCGATGGACTAGCTCCATGATAATTTTTCCTCTCTGTGTCAAAATACGATTTAAGTTTTTGCACATAGAAAAAGGAAAAATTTATCATTTATACATTTTCACTACATAATCAGTGTGACCCATTGTTTTTAACGCTCAACATCTTGAGAGGAAAAAAATGCTCCAATCTACGGCTATTTTTTGTTAACACGCTCACAGCACTCAGTTAAAACTGTTTAACTTTTGGAACAGTGCTGTGCTTGTCAATGTCACCACTTCCTCTCTGGACAAACAAAATCAAGAGGGCAGGACTACTGATATTCCCTTTGTAAACAAAAATGGCAGGGAACACAGTAAAAAAAAAAAAGCTCAACCATTTAAGGGAAATATTTCCAGCTCTTCAGGTCTGTTGCAGATTTGTCAGCTGCCCATCCATGATGTGAATCTCCTGTTACACCACATCCCAGGGTGCTCCAGTGGATTGAGATCTGGAGACAGTGTAGACCACTGAAGTGTTATAGGTTGGGGTGTCCCGATACAACTTTTTCACCTCTGATACGATACTGATATTGCAGCCTTGAGTATTGGCCGATACCGATATCGATCCGATACGATATCAGCAGGAATCATACACACTTTTATTACTTATTTTGTAGTATGGACTGTAAGAAAAGGCTTGATCAAGTGAGATTACTCAAACAGAGAACAGTAGTCAGCAATAGTAGGTATGAGAAAAACTGACAGATTGGTTATTAACCAATGGGTTAAATAAATTTTAACCTTAAACATAAGACTGTACTACAATTAAATAAAATAAATAAAAAAATAAATTAGAAGACCCTGAAAAGTAACCTCAATAAATCCAATAAAAACAAAAACATATATTTTTAAATTGCAAAATAACAACTGTGTTTAACTTAAACATAAGCATATCTACAACTGAATTAAGTTAATAAAAAATATATATGAATGGACTGCTTGTATCGTAGAGCTTATATCGGAGACTTTAGATGCAGGCCGATATTATCCAATATTTGTTTTTTTGCTAATATCGGACCGATATCCGATATCAATATTGGATCGGGACACCCCTAGTTATAGGTGACGCTGTCATGTTCATAATCACTACAATCAACTTTGTTTCCTATTCTGATGCTCTGCTTGAACTTCTTGAATTGTCTTGACCATGTCAACATACCTAAATGCATTGAGTTGTCTTCATGTGACTGGCCAGTTAGCTATTAGCATTAATGAGCAATTGAATGGGTGTACCTAATAAAGTGGTAAGTGAGTGAATGGACAAAAATTGTATGTAAATAAAGTGAATTATATGTTGTTGACAGAAGTCATTTAACAATAAATAGGAAAAGGAAAGTTTAAAGTAATAATACAAGGATAAAAGCAATTCATTTATAAACAGATGCATGTGTGGGTGGACAAAAGTAGTGTATAAATGAGCATAAATAAACGTGTATTGCAAAAAAAACAGTAAATAAATGAACCAAAACAACGACTATAGGATCTATTAATACAGCAATGTTTACCAAATACAGTAGATAGATTTGATCTTATCACAAGTTTCTTAAGTCTTATGTTTTGGATGCCATACTTGGAGACATAATGAGCCTAAAGCCAAGCCACAAGTCTGTAGCAAACAACTATTAAAACTTCCCAGCAAGAAAATACCTTGACACACGCCTACACACAGCCCAATCCTCTTTGCTGACACAGAAAGCCCACACCCGTCACACAAAACAAATGTTCTGCCCAATAGGAAAGCAATATTGCAATGCATCACGTTAAGTGAGTGGACCTCTGCGCAGCAGCCAGTGTCTCTTAACCTTTCCTTAATTTGTCTTGTCTTGTTAAGAGCTCTCAAGAACAACTATGTGTCCTTTCTTTTTCAAACTGTGGGAGCTCAGCCTGCACAGAGCTGCATAAAAATATGAGTGGAAGGCATCATTGAAGTCAGTTTTCCCTTAAGAGTCGATGCAGCTGTTTCCTTTCTCATTGGCTCTTTGAAGACAGAGAAATACAGTGTCCTCACATGAATGTGACACTCTGGCCCGTGTGCAGCTTCCTGTTGTCAGAGTGCCATCATTAGTGCGTCCCAGCAAGAGGTTAATAAAGAATAAGTTACGGCAACTTCCACTGCAATCTTGATTTACTACCACCACCTTTCCACAGCACACAAACATCAAACACTTCATTTCATCAGGGAGCTGATAAGAAAATGTTATCTCAGTGTGAAGGAGGCTCTGACCTCCCCTCTGGCTCAAAAGAGGTTGCATGAAAATGTCCAGCATCCTTTGAGAGCTGAGAATAGCTTGTTCTAAAGCTGTAGTTTGTGAGGTGATTCTGTGCACTGTGTGGATTTAATCTAGGAGGTGCTGAAAGAAAATCCTATTTCATGCTTTTGTTTAATCTTTATTTTATAAAAAGACACCTCAGGAGTGCAACTTTTCCACTTGCACAGGACATCATCACTCTTATTCAACAACCTGACACATATTTTGGAGGGATTGTCGCCACAAGAAGGAAGTTGTAAACCAGAGGGGCTCCCAGTGCAGGAAACCTCCTTTCATTGTTGATTAAGTCACCTTGAAAACACGGTGGTCCAAAAAATACCATGGAAAGTACTTCAGCTCTTGTGTCAGTAAAGTTACATTTAGCACACTGAATCCCAGCAAGAAGGAATTAAGGAAATGAAGTTGACTATCCGTTTTTTAATTTGATATGGTGTCTCATAAGGGTCCATTAGAGGTCCTTTTTAAACTGTTTTTTATGAATAAAGTCAATTAATCAATCAATTTGTTTCGCACCAAATCATAAAAAATGTTAAGGCACTTTACAAAAGAGTGGGTCAGTGCCATACTCTTCTACTTTTTTAAAGTATTTTTTAAATTTTACTTAATTTTGTTAACTAATTAATATTTTCTTTTTGTTCCAAACACAACGTGAATTCAGTTCTGTTTAGTTAACTTTCCATCAGGTCCACAGCATTAGATCATCCATGTTGGTAGTCATGGCTATAGTAATATACTGTATGAGTGATATTTGCCAGAGCTATCATGCATTTTAATTGATTTATCACTGTGAGGTTAATGTTAGGGACTGTAATGACAATGGAATAGGACTATAAGTGCCCAAATATCAGCAATAATAGTAACTGAAGCTATGCAGGTCCGCAGCATCAGGCTGTCCACATCAACAATCAGAAGCAGCCTACAAGACGAAAACCAGAGACGAGTAGAAGAACAAAACAAGAGAGAGTATTGGAGATAGATAGAGAGGAAGAGAGAGGAGGTAATTGAGCAAAATACCCAGCAGTATTGCAGCCTAACCATGGGCTGGTCCAAGCTTGAAATGTAAAAAAAAAAAAAAGTCAGATGTTCTGACACAACTCACCAACTTTCAGGATGCTTGGAGGGAAAGCTTAAGAAATCACAGGAGCTCCAGCAACCTTTGTAGTTCAGGAAACAACTTTATTAGACCAACGTGTTTTGGCTTGTGGCCTTTATCAGGGTCAAGCCTGAGCCAGTGTTAACGAACAGTTTTATCACCAAGATAAGTCTTAAGTCTACCATTAAAGGTAGAGAGGGCGTTTATCTCCTGAACCATGACTGGTAAATGATTCCAAAGAAGTGGAGCCTAATAACTGAAGGCTCTACCTCCCATACTACTTGTAGAGACTGATGTTACCACGAGCAGGCCTGCATTTAGGGAGCGCAACGTTCAGTTAATTCCACCTCTGGCAAGGCAAATACCCAATCCAGAACTTTTAACTGGCAGTCAGACTTCAAAGCACCCAAGCCACCAATTTAGCCACTTCCAAGTCCATACAAGCCATTCCCCTTTACTGTTGATGCAATCAACTATCTCAAGGCCTCAGTCACTCTTTTAGGTGTTTTTCAACACTCTGGTTGTTTAGACCCGAGAGAGGCAGAAAACAGGTTGTGCCATGATGAGAGTTAATGATGTCTTAGGTTTGTCAAAAAAAGATGTCAGAAAACCAGTTGAAATGATAACTGGTCAACAGGTCATCCTACCAATACAGATTCTACAAATTTCCCAGGAATGTGAAGCTGTCAGTCGAACAAACTCTACCACACTCACACAAACCTGAGAAGAGGTCTTACCCAGGGCTTTTAAGAACTGTCTCCCGAGGTCTAAGTCAAAGGTTAGACATGGTGTTTAGATTTTTACCTGAAAAATAAAATGAAACTTTGCATTTAAACCAAGCGGCCACCTCCTTAGTTGGAGTTGCCATAGCTGCCATAAAGCATTTGTTTTTGTTGCTATAATTTGAATCATTTGCAAATCATGCAGCAGCTCTGTGTACGGCTTATTATTTTCTTCCCTTTCATTATCTTTTATTTACAAATATTTCAGTTAAGTTAGTCTACAAATGATGGTAAAACAACATTGTAGCCAAGAACAGTGTGCGTGCCGTGTATAAAACATTACTCAAGTAAGGACTTCATAAACGGGAACTCCTTGAGTGCTCAAATATTTACGCCCATCCCTACTCTGTACCATACTGCTTTTGCAATTTCTTTCTCTGGTCTGGGTCTCCACACACGGTATTGTATCTTGTATGTGAGAGTTGCTTGGTCTTCCTTGTACAGCATAATGATGGGGCATATGTTTCTTTATAAGGCCATACTACATAAACTGCCCTCTTATTCACAGTCTTTACTGACTCCAAAAACTGTCAATGGCTGTGTTGTTGCGTCTCTTAGGCTCATTGTGTTTGTCATTTCTCATACTCGCTTGGTCCTTGTTGAAAGAGCTTTTAGTTTGTTTGCCCCTCATCTTGGTTTGGATGTACGCTCATTTTAAATCAGAGTGCTTGTAATTGCTTAGAGGATTTCTAAACCAGAGTTCAGGATCATTTGACCAATGTGCACATGTCCTACTGTTGGAGGCTTATGATTTGCTGATGGATGTAATCTTTGTTTGCTACAATCTGTCTGCTGATACATTTAAAACTTTAATTCTGTTTAAAAAATTGAGAGAAAAAAGTTTGTTTTTCAAAATCAGACTGCTTACTGTGTCAGACATGGCGTTGGATTGTACAGTGTGGCATGCCTGTTGTCTACACTGCATTGTTAAAATTGTAGTTCAATGCCCTCTGTTTCTCCTTGTAACAGTACATCAAGTACTTTTACTGTACAGCAGCAGAAATGGACATGAAGTGCTTTGTTTTGACAAGGGGTAATCTCAAAGGCAGCTCTCTGTGAGCCAAAGTTTCCTCTTAGGGGTTGAAAGTGAAAGTAAACAATTTCACTGGATAACAGATGAATGTGTTGCTATCTCTGCTTTGTTAAACAGGTAAACGAGCTCTGCTGAGTGAGAAAAGTCAAAGAAATCCAAGAAAATCCTTCCTGCACCTCATCGAAATCCCTCTTCTCCCAAACCTCTTCCATGACTAGGCACCCAGCAGAGAGGAAAATAGAGATGGGATGTCAGGGCAAAAACGTTGCACAGCATCGCTGGTTTGCAGTTAGGATACTCATGTATGATGCAATGTAATTAGCCTGCTTCCAGTTTTTTGTACATTAAGCTACTGATATGGTTGGGAACTAAATGGAAGGGAAATCTTTGCGATCATCAAATTGACAGCATATAGTTAGATTTTTTTTTTTTTTTTTTTTTTTTTAACAGCAGGCTCTATCCAATCAAAAACTGTAGTTTTAATGAGTTTAGGTGTCTCTATTTCTTACTTTAATGAGTTAGGTGTAATTAATTTGATACACAAAGCAGTATATGGCTGTTTCAGCAGACTGAGATTTAATTTCAAAATTTTTAATATAATAATTGTTAAAAACAAATCTTCCAAGTTACATCATGAATTATTTATGGTCAAATAATCTCAAAAAACAAAAACGTGTCCATCCCCAAAAGTGACCAATGGGACCTGAGGGTAAAATAACATGCCACCAACTGATCAAAAAGTTTCAATGAAGAAATGTCCGTCCAGTCTATGGCTGTTGTAAGCAACGTGTTTCAGATTGGCAAGTTTAATTTTTAGGACTTGTTTATGTTGTGTTTATTCCCTCTCATTCCCTGGACACTTTGGTAACTCCAACCCTTCATTAAGCCTTATTACGCACACCACTCACTCCACATCTGGCTTGGGGCTCCCAGAATGGCTCATTTGCTGTTGCTTTTTATTGCAGTCATATAGTTGGAGCTGTAAATGTCTGTGTGGCTGTGTATTGTCTTCTGTTGTGGGGCGGGCACAAGCATTCTCACCAGCCACGTGGAGTGTTAACATGCATAGCTGCACGCCATGTTTGAGCTTTTATATGCAGGTTTTGGTGTGTATAGAAGCTTTCTTCATAATCTAAAATCAACAGTGCCTTTTGTTGAAATATGGTTTCAATAAACAAAATGCCATAAGCAGCATCATTATTTAGACATAAGTGAAAGTGGGTTGTTCACTTTAGCCCCTGGACTGTGATTGGCCGATGGCCAGTTTGAGTAAGAGGCACATAGTGGAAGGATTGGCAGCTCTATAACTCCCTCAGACAGCTTTGTCATCTGTGTCAATGACCCACCAGGGAGCCGGCCCTAATATCAAGCCCAATGCTGATGGATGAGCACAGGTCCAGCTGTTAAAGCGCTGTCACAAACACGTTCCTCCATAGCCTTCATTCAGTCATTCAGTGTGTGGTTGTGACTGTGTGCATGTGCGCAAGGGAGTGTGTTACATTGTAAAAAGAATGTTAAGTCATGGTCATCCCTCCTTTTTGTCTGAAAAATCAGCTATTTTTGCTGATGTTAGCTTGCAGGAGGGCTTTAAAAATGTTTTTTTTTAAATGTTTTGAGTTAAGTTTTGAAATTTAAGGGCATAAGAGGTCTTTAAAAAGGCATGTTTTTGCCTGTTTTACACTGAATATTAACTTGTATTATTTTTTTCAATGTATTTTAGGGATTTTTAAGGGCTGATGAGAAAACACCAGAAAGAAAGTGTGGTAACATGAAGCCAGTCCATTGAGCATTAAAAAAGTTTTCTGTCAACAGGTGTATACTACTTCATGGGCTTTGATATCCTTTTATTAGATTAGCATTAAGCTGTTTTCTCTTTTCAAACACCTATCTTTTAGCTTATGATAGAAGAGAAATGTTCAACATACATGTACTGATTACTGCTTGCTATAAGTTTAGAAAATAGTCTCAATTTTCAGTCCATGTCTCAAAAAAGTTGTGAGAAGCTTAAAATTTTAAGAGCTTCGAGAAACCTTGTTTGTCGAGGTAGTTTTCAGTTCCAAATTTCCATTGAAATATTTGAAGTTTAGATATTGAAATGTGAGGTTTTCAAACATTTTCACAAAAAAGTAAACCAACCTTCTCTTAAATTTTCTCAATGGTTATTGTCGGCCTGAATCATAAACTGCATTTTTCATTGCCATCACAATATGAAATGTGCTGTGAGTCCTTCTCAGAAGACGCCTGTAAAGTTAAAAATAAGTAAATAAAAATATCAGCCAACCTAAGCTAAAACAAAA
Source organism: Cetoscarus ocellatus (assembly GCA_037902135.1). Classification (NCBI taxonomy): domain Eukaryota; kingdom Metazoa; phylum Chordata; class Actinopteri; order Labriformes; family Labridae; genus Cetoscarus; species Cetoscarus ocellatus. The sequence continues at coordinate 1,912,153 of JBAMNC010000683.1, forward strand.
CTAAAACAACAAGCTAAAGCTTTCACTTCATACATGTTTATCGTGACATAAATGCAATATTAAACAATGTGATCACACATTGCATCTTTTCCTCATATCTTGCTGGCGGAGGTTAGTGTATTTCTATCAAAGCTGATCTGAAAATCACAGTCCTATGTGTGATACAGTGTGCCAACTCTAATCAAACTCTCTATTGATAGTGTTATATAAATTGTACAAATGTATTTCTACTAACATGCATTCTTGTTGCTCCAGTTTGCAGAATTAAAAGAATATGTTATACATTCACAGGGATTTTTCCAGTGTTGACAGTTTGCAGATGTTACCTGTGATTTTTAAAAATAGCTAGTAGAGCTTGAAGAGCACATACCTCTGCAAAGCCATATCAAACACTGTTGGGTGAGTAATTATTGGAAATGTGGAAAACTGCCCCTTGTGTTTTGTTAACAAATCCTTAAAAAATTCCCTGGTCCGCATCCAAATTCAGATTACCAGCCAAATCTTATTGTATCTCTCTTTTACAATGCAAAACATTCCATGAAAAGTTCAGGAAAATCCTTTTCATGAACTTTATGAGTTAGTGAAAATGAAAACTGCTCTATCTGACAATGTTGACAAATCCTGAAAAATTCCTGGAGTGGGGCTGGTTTTGCAGAGTGGTAAGCAACCAGGCATGTCCCATATATGCTTCTGCTGGCCAAGGTCCAACTCCTGTCTGAGGTCCATTTGCAGAATGTCCCACCCTGCTCTCCCTCACCCTCTTTCACAGATCTATTCACTGAAAATCTTCTTACGTCCTCCTTGTGCCATGACCAGCATTTCCTAAAAATGTTTTCAGGTCTGTTCAGAACTTTTTAAGTTATATTGTTCACAGATGGACAGACGGACGGTAACAAAAAAAAAAAACAGATTATGGGCTATAAACTAGACTGTAGAGTGATGTTAGTGTGCACAAATTAAAGAGATGCACTGTCAGCTGGACACCATATTTGTAACCAAACAAGAAGTTAAAGGGTTTTAATTTTTGGTAAAACCGAAGTGCTTTAAATGGTTTACTTCTGTAACACACTAATGTGTCTGATTACTTTTAAAGTATCGCTGCTCAGCAGTGACAATGCAAGGCCTCATACAGAGTTTGCAAAACAGCTGTTCTTTGCTGTAGAGACTAACAGCGAGGACTTAGTAGTAACTCAAAACATTCTGTGTATAATTATTATTATTTATTTATTTTTTTAACTTAGATGGCCTCCTCTGTTTTGTTATACTGATTTTTGCCTGATTACGAGTCAACTTGCTTTTGTCAAAATGACTTTATGTCTAACTTCATAAATGACAGGCAGGAAAATTTCTGTAATGAAATGACCATTTGAGGTTGTTCCAACTTTTGAGCCTAAAACCTTCTTTATGTTACAGTCTCAGTCTTGACAACTCCAGCATGAAAGTGCTTTTGTTATCTTCTATGTTCATTTAGTTAATTTTTTAGTTTGAGAATCATCTAGTTTTGGTTTGCTAACAACTCTAACCTATCACATAACTTGACAAAACACCATGCTTTGCACACCCTGGTTCTATGTAGCAAGCGCATGGTGTTTTGTCGATATATGTGATAGGTTAGGGTTGTTAGGTTAGGTTTTTAATGAGTTTAGGCTAGGGTTGTGTTTCTGTATCTTATCTTTTTTTTTTACAGCTTGTATACTGCATGATATTCGTCCAATGTCTGACATCCTAGTGTTCCTAATCATTTTAATTCATAATTTCTTAACTTTAGTTTATTGCACAGTGAACAGCATTTCTTATCCAGGCTGCTTTGTTTTGATTTTAAATGTTGGCTGCATCACATGGTTTGGCTTCTACTGACAGCTTTTATTTGTTGTTTATTTATTTATTATGTCAACAAAAAGTTGACAACTATACCTTGTAATACTAATTGACACATTTTGATAGAAAGGTGGTAGTTTTGTATTCAATATGTAGGCGCTCAGCTAAAGCTACATGTTTGTTTTATTTTTTTAAGATTATTTGTTGGACATTTTGTGCCTTTATATATGTATTTTTTGATAGATAGGCTTGAGTCTGATAAAAAAAAGAAGTTACTGAAGTGTTTTGTGTTGTGACAGCCTCATGATCAATGGCTTATTTAGTGCTACTGATTGAACATAATTAATACCAAATAGTAATATGTATCCACTGATGCAGGGTTATCACAGCTACAGTTACATTTATAGTCATGAAACCTCGTGTCCCCAAGATGTACTTTATGTTTTAAGTTAAATACAGCTAATTGTATGTAAGAGGGAATATTTCCTTCTCTAGCATAACCACCTGCACAGCATTTTGGTTTCTCAACTTTTTTTTGTTGGCGTACTGTGACGTGCACAATCCTTTCATTAAGTCCATTTGAGAAATTAAAATTCAATTCAGTTTAACTCATGCAGCCTCTGATAAAGTATTTTTCCTCTCTTGTTTCCACTTTATTCATACCTCTCATTTTTTAATTATTACCACATTATTTTGCATGAAGGAATTAGATTTACATTTGTTGTAAATGTGTAATTCTCCACTGAGTGCAGCAAACATGGTTGAACTCTTAAAAACCTTTTGGTGCATCCTGCACTTTGTTTTAACACATTTCATCACTTGGACTTTTTCATTTTGAACTCTGAAATGATGAGACTCAGTCACACTGTAGTATTCTCAATACACACAAATACATCACTTTACAAGAACAGAAAGAATATCTGAACAAATTTAACAGATTACTTTAAGTTTCGTTCTTTTTTTTTAATTATTTTTTTGTGTGGGGATTGTGGGGGCAGACGGGAAGGACAGGACGGGAGGGCGGGGGCAAAGTTTGATTGTGAGTGAAACCAGAGTAACACGGGGAGAAAAACAAGCAGACAAACATTTTCCACAGTACAGATATAAAACTTACATCAATCTTTTCAGCAGATTCTTGGGATGCTCACGGTGCAATCCTTTTTTTATAGCTATCACCGTTTTGGCGCAGCGACAGCTTGTTTAACCTAAAGATACCATTCACTCCAGTGGTCTCTGCACACATACCAGTAACATCAAACACTCTGCTTCTCTTTCACAGAGATGTGAGCGCCACGTGTCTTTGTGGTAACGTAGATGACTCTCCCCGCAGGGATGCGGGATCGATTCTCGGCCAAGGCAACCATACGTTTTCTCTGTGTGTTCAATAGAGACTGTTGATAACTGCAGCTGCTTGCTGCTGAGCATCTGGCTGCATTCCTGTCAGTCTGGACGTCACAGGTGACTCATTCAACCTTTCACTCCCATAAAACTTTTTTCTTTCTTTACAATACATATATCATGACATATTTGACACTTTTGCTACTGATTACAGTCTTTGTCATTTTTAGGCCTTACAAATTAAACTCTTTTGACCATTGATTAAAACTTCCTCAGGGTGGGCAAACATTTTTGCAGCTTTCTGCAATTTTCATTTCACATTTATTCATTTTTTGCTTTCTTTCACAACTTTAAACATTTTTATTCCACATGTTTCACTGTTTTCAGCTTTCCTTTAATGCTTCCAACTATTTATGTCATATTTTTACATTTTCAGCTTTGTTTGCACTGCTTTTAGCTACAAAACCCAAAACCAGTTCCAACCAAAACTAAACTAGAAAAATTGCATTTCCTTGCAGCAAATGCTTTGAAATGCTGGGTCTGAATGCAGAGAATGTGAAATAAAATACAAAACCCAAAACCAGTGAAGTTGGCACGTTGTGTAAATCGTAAATAAAAACAGAATACAATGATTTGCAAATCCCTTTCAACCTATATTCAATTGAACACACAGCAAAGACAAGATACTTAACGTTCGAACTGGTAAACTGTGTTATTTTTTGCAAATATTAGCTCATTTTAAATTTGATGCCTGCAACATGTTTCAAAAAAGCTGGCACAAGTGGCAAAAAAGACTGAGAAAGTTGAGGAATGCTCATCAAACACTTATTTGGAACATCCCACAGGTGAACAGGCTAATTGAGAACAGGTGGGTGCCATGATTGGGTATAAAAGCAGCTCCCCTGAAATGGTCAGTCATTCACAAACAAGGATGGGGCGAGGGTCACCACTTTGTGAACAAATGCGTGAGCAAATTGTCAAACAGTTTAAGAACAACATTTCTCAACGAGCTATTGCAAGGAATTTAGGGATTTCATCATCTATGGTCCATAATATCATCAAAAGGTTCAGAGAATCTGGAGAAATTACTGCACGTAAGCGGCAAGGCCGAAAACCAACATTGAATGCCCGTGACCTTCGATCCCTCAGGTGGTACTGCATCAAAAACGGGCATCACTGTGTGAAGGATATCACCACATGGGCTCAGGAACACTTCAGAAAACCACTGTCAGTAACTACAGTTCGTTGCTACATCTGTAAGTGCAAGTTAAAACTCTACTATGCAAAGCGAAAGCCATTTATCAACAACACCCAGAAACGCCGCCGGCTTCGCTGGGCCCGAGCTCATCTAAGATGGACTGATGCAAAGTGGAAAAGTGTTCTGTGGTCTGACGAGTCCACATTTCAAATTGTTTTTGGAAAGTGTGGTCGTCGTGTCCTCCGGACCAAAGAGGAAAAGAACCAGCCGGACTGTTATAGGCGCAAAGTTCAAAAGCCAGCATCTGTGATGGTATGGGGGTGTATTAGTGCCCAAGGCATGGGTAACTTACACATCTGTGAAGGCACCATTAATGCTGAAAGGTACATACAGGTTTTGGAGCAACATATGTTTCCATCCAAGCAACGTCTTTTTCATGGACGCCCCTGCTTATTTCAGCAAGACAATGCCAAACCACATTCTGCACGTGTTACAACAGCGTGGCTTCGTAGTAAAAGAGTGCGGGTACTAGACTGGCCTGCCTGTAGTCCAGACCTGTCCCCCATTGAAAATGTGTGGTGCATTATGAAGAGTAAAATACAACAACGGAGACCCCGGACTGTTGAACAACTTAAGCTGTACATCAAGCAAGAATGGGAAAGAATTCCACCCGAAAAGCTTCAAAAATTGGTCTCCTCAGTTCCCAAACGTTTACTGAGTGTTGTTAAAAGGAAAGGCGATGTAACACAGTGGTAAAAATGCCCCTGTGCCAACTTTTTTGCAATGTGTTGCTGCCATTAAATTCTAAGTTGATGATTATTTGCAAAAGAAAACAAAGTTTCTCAGTTGGAATATTAAATATCTTGTCTTTGCAGTGTATTCAATTGAATATAAGTTGAAAAGGATTTGCAAATCATTGTATTCTGTTTTTATTTACGATTTACACAACGTGCCAACTTCACTGGTTTTGGGTTTTGTATTTTATTTCACATTCTCTGCATTCAGACCCAGCATTTCAAAGCATTTGCTGCAAGGAAATGCAATTTTTCTAGTTTATTTTTCGTTTTGTCATATGAAACATTCGTAACATAACCAAATGTGTACTTAACAGTTGCTATCACAGCATTTCTGTACAAATAAATCTTAATCCATGCCTATTTTGGCAAGATGCAATCTATAATTTATCATATTTTTTTAGGATATATAAGCATTTATTTCATCTTTTCTAGTATCATATCGGACCTAAATACTCTGGTATCATGACCAACCTGCTTGCTGCTGTGGCAGAGCTAGATAAATTGAAAACTGACTAAATATAAATACATCTTTAAATTAGTTTGGTTTGCTTCCTCTAGAAATTTGTCTAATACATGTATAATAAATTATTTTTTTCCAATATTTTCTTGAATAAGTCGCCTTTTAAACCACATTACATATTAACATGTTTAACTAATATTTTGAAATCCAGGCTTTATGCCTTTAACTTTAAAAGATGACCTGAATATTTTATAAATGCCTAACAAAATAAGGTTTGAATTAGCATTGAAGGTGAGAGATTTATACACAGACCCCTCAGGAAGGTGTTACAGACCTCGTCAAGTGTTACCCTCTTTGTCACTTTGTCACCTCTCCCTACAGTACACCTCTCATTGTTTCATTGTTCTGCTTCTCTCCTTTCAGCAAACGCTTCATAGTAGCTCAAGCATAACCTACAGTACATCACAGGAAGGAAGAGGGACCTGGTGGTGGTGGTGGTGATGGGGGTTGGGAACAGGATCCCAGACCATAAAACCTGGCAGCCGCCCTCCTGCATTGTTCACCCAGCACCACCCCAGCCCAGTTTCTCTGTTTTCTCCCTGCGCTCTGTGTATCCTGTGCTTCCAGAGGCTGTAAATGTTGTTGTTCAGCACACAAACATGGATCCTGAGTCCCTGGCTGCTCATCTGCCTTTGTTCTTAGACTCTCCAAGGCAGGAAGGAAGGTTGTTTTCGGAAAAGCAAATAAATAATGCGCTTATAAAGTTTAAGTGTTTGAGGATCATATGGGTCCAATCAGACACATATCAGGTCACATGTGGCTTTCATTACTGTAAAAAGAGCTCAATAAATACATAAATATAACCCCAGCCTTTCAGCAGGATGTCAACACATCCATATCTCCTCTTAGAGCACCACCTTGTGGCCAGACTGAGCAGCCTTCTTCAAAATCTTAATCTCCTGTAATAGTTTCAACTTTTAATCTACATCATGACACATGTTCATTTTTATTACACAAGTTTTAAGACTCAGGTAATTCAAACTACGTACAGCAAAATGTGAGTCATAAATTAAAATACTCATGCCTGAAAATTTCTCATGCAACCTTGAATCACATCCTTATTTTCAGTGATAATACATACATTAAACTCTTTAATCAGGTTTTATTTAGTGCTTTATCATAACTGTTCCTGTTCTCATGTTTGCTGTGAAACCTTCAACATGACCACAGCAGGAGTGCACAGCTCCTCAGGAATGCAGATGCTTCTCTCTCTCAGTCTACTCGTGTGATTTAAGGCTGTCAGGGAAGCCGAACAGCAGGGAGGGAGGGCCGGGCCCAGACAGGAGGCTGGACATGACAATGAAGCTGAAGTCCTGAAGGCAAACTGCTCCTCCTGCTGGATGGGCAGCAATGAGCACTGCAAGACCCACAACCACAAAGCATGTGGAAATGTGATCAACTAAGCTGTAATTTCAAGTTTTTGCAAGAGTTAATTCCAGTTCTGGGCATATATTTGACTTGAACTGGTTATAAGGGAGTTTTTTTTCCAGAGGTCAAGAAAGAAAAAAACAGACAATGAATGCTAATTGTGAAGTCAAATTCAAAATTTACATATTCCAGCTGCTGTGGCTCAGCTGTTGTATTAAAATTGAAGTCACTTGCTCCAAAAATTACCATATTTTACTTGATAGATTAATATTACATAATTTTCAATGCTTCTTTTGATTGCTCTCAGAATAATTGGTTGTTTCCCACTGACTATTCAGAAGAATGATGCTATTAAAAATGTATGTAGATTAATAGCACTCTGACAACATCAGTCCACATTGGTTTTCTAAATTTAGTCCAAACTCACCACCAAAAATCATATGCCAAAAACTGGCTTGTAGTTGTTTTTACTTAATCTATTCAAGAGATCAGAACCCTCTGAAATTGATTATAAGTGGACTCTTCCCTCAGTCTCAGAGCAGAGGGGAATCAGAAGAGAGTAGTTTGTGATTTAACTTAAATGGGTCAGTTCCAGCCATTGGTGGCTTATCTGTGCCCAGAATATTACTCTTAATATTTTAAGTTATTTGTTTATTGAGATTGAAGTCGTCTTTGTATATTTACTCAAAAAATGCAAATACCTTCTGCACATACAGTCCTTTTGATGTAAAATTGGAATTGGAGATTAGAGGTTAAAATGTATCAAAAAGTTACTTTAAAGTGCAGTATAACCTAAATAATTCTTATTAGAAGTGTGCATAAATAAGGATAATATATTAAATATTTCTTTTTTGTATTATGATTACATTGTGTCCTGGAAGTCGTGTTTCATCTCGTTAGTTTTTGGTTTTTCATCAGTGGTACAAAACTTCTCATATTCCCCAAAAATCCATGTACTAGAAGTGACAAAACTTTTCAACCAGCTTTCCGTTTATCCTTTTTTCAGAGACGTTATGATATCATTCAGGATGTTACGCTTAATTTTGACAGATGTAAACCAGATTTTAAAACATCTCAACATATTTAATATACTATATAAATATAGAAGTACTGTTTGTCTGTTTGAAGCACACTAACATGAGTCTGTTGTTTGACAGAGCAATGGCTGACTTAGTTTAAATAAACTTCCCCTGTTAGATTACATTCTGTTTTAAAACTAACTGGGGGTTATCTAGAACACAGTAGAATGTCATAAATAATTAGGAAGCTGAAGTACTACCAGTTACAGTTCATGTACATGACTAACATTAACTAACAATACTAACATGTCTTTAAACATGTCATTTATTTTAATCTGTAACAAAAGTTGTCTCATTGCAAAGTCACCATTAGCTTTATTGACAGGCTCTTAACAATATAACAGTAATTAATGCAATAGATCACAACAAATAATAAAAACAAGAAGTAAGTAAAAATGAATTACATTGTTTTTTTTAAACATCATCATAACTTTTAGTTATTTTCATGAAGTGCTTGTGTTATATTGTACAAAATGTTAAAGTGTTTAAAGAGCATCTGAATGTGTCTGAGACCCATTATGAAGGGGGTGGCACAGCTCAAAATGAGTGTGAGTCTATTATGGTTGAAAGTTTATCAACAACAACAAATTATACATTGCATAAGTGTCGATTTTTTTTTTTTCGTTTTTGTCTTTTTTCTCAACAAACCTCAGAAACATTTATGATCTGGGACACTTGATTGAAAATCATTTTCAAACCAGAATTGTCTTTTTCATTAAATATTACTGTGACTCTTTACATATAAGAGTCACATCAGTACTATAAATGGAGTTGGCAATAGTTTAGTTTAAGCTAAACTATACTTTTGTAAATTTATGGATGAGTTTTACATTCTTTGAGAAATTATAAACAGTTTTTTTATGTAATAATTAATGAGATGATAATGTTGGGAGTACATGAAAAGTACAAGGGAAAAAAAACCTAAGCAAACACTTTTTTCCAGTGTAGCATTTCATTGAGGAATCGAATATTCAGAACTTTTCTTTGTTACAGCCATTATATAAATGTATCATCTTATAATTGTATGATTACAAGCATTTTGTCACTAGAATGAACTAAAGCACCTCAAGGTGTGAACACAATAAACATGAAAAGACAGAGGAATAACGTGAACAACAGAGAACTTCAAGAAAATCACTGATTACTGAATAATTAAATGTATGTTTCCAGTTTATATTATGTATACTGTGAATTTAAAAAAACAGTCAGAAAAAGGCAAGAAGGAGCACCAAATTACCCTCCCATCATTCACAGCCTTTATAAACCATCCCTCATGTCCCATCCTTTCCCTCCCACTTTACACTCTTGGATATTTCATATATTCATTTATTAATGTTATGTTTTGCTTTTTAATCATTGAGATGTAAGGTACTTTGATAAAGGTGTCCAGATGATTATAAGTATCACTCTTTTAGCTTTAATCAAACAATAGGGCAGGAGGTGTCGCTGTGTGTTATCAAGTCCAGTAGATGATCTAGATATACCTTAAATGATGAGCTGAAGCTTGGGCTTAGATCTTAGGTTGAAAACTTCCAATATGATATGGAAACATCAGCATAGAGTCACTGGATCTATAAACCCAATACAAAGCTGTAAAGGAGAGTGGCTATTGACATCTGGCATTTATCACATGGTGACACTTCTAGATAGATTAAATTTAATTTCTCTAAGCACACAAAAACACACTTGAGTGTTGGAATTTTCCTGTAACTGTCATATCTTTCAAGTTACTTTTAAATGTACAAAACAAAACAATAATTTAAATGTTAAACTGATCAGTCTGGGCCAAAGCATAGCCTGATATACAACACAGGTTCACAATGTGAATCAAAATGACAACAACTGCATACAGACACATTGATTATTATGGTTATTTTTGACTCACTTATGGAAAAGTGGAGGATCCAGTCACTTGTCAATCTAAGAGTAAATAATTTTATTCAGCTCACAATCAATAATGGGTATGAAAACACTAAACTCCCTCAAATATGTCTTCACGTAACATCCCAAACTTGTATTCCCAGTTTACTTCCTCACTCATCAATCCTTCTACTTGTCCATTCTTCAATTAGAACTGTAAACACTGTGCAGAAAATACCTCTGTGATCGCAGCTGCAAATAGAGAGCTGCAGACACGCTCATGTTTTTTCTAAAACCACTGTACACTCTGCTCTAAATGCAGCCTCTGTGTGAGATCAGAAGGACTGATGAAGCCTGTCATAATCATTTCTATGCTACATTAACACAGGCTAAACTCAAGTTTGACTTGGCGTGGGTGAGGGTTGCCGCATGGCCTCAAGCATTTAAAAACTGCAATCTGCGTTCTTCCAAAAGCGAAGGGTCCATGTCTGTCTGAGGAGTTTATAATCGGGAGCACTTAGAGCTGTTTTTCAGAACCCTTTCTGTTTTTACTCTGGGAAAAGCAAGTATTGATGGTTTTAAATTAACTTCAGTTTAATCTTTTTCCATGCGCTTGCAGAAATCACAAACCCATCCAAGCCTTAAAATCTAAATTAATTATTGAGTCTAATAATCAAATATGTTTTATTATTTGGCATGGCAATATCTTGTCCACCTTTATTAGATCAGCAAGTTCCTGGGGAGCTACTCACAGTTTTCTGCCTCACAGTTCTGTATTTACAGAATCAATTTCTGTCTTGCACTTGGTTGCGGTGCCACTGAAGTCATCAGGGTCATGCACCTCCCTCCACAGTCGTTTGCCAACTGCTCGCTGCTGAAAAATTGAGCTTTCTGGACTGGAGGGGTATATGAACAGAGATAGCTTGACACAACCATTTGTTTGGCTCAGGTGAATACAGGCAGACAGCAACAAGAGTCCCCGCTCTGTAGCAGGGCTCGCACTATGGCCACATCCTACTGGACACTCATTTCTCAGAGATGCTCTCAAGCTCTGTTTAGATACAGTGCTACAGTATTGCTGTTTGTTCTTTACACTAGATATTAGACAGGAGAGCAGCACATTGGCACAACAGGTTGGTGCGAGTGCCCAACAGCAAGAAGGTTGTTGGTTCATTTCCACCTCTGGTCAAGAGCTTTCTGTGTGGAGTTTGCATGTTCTTCCTGCCTGTATGGGATTTCTCTGGGCACTCCGGTTTCCTCTAACAGATCAAAACATGCTGTTTAGGTTAATTGATGACTCCAAATTGCCCTCAGGAGTGAATGTGAGTTGTGACTGGATGTCTGTCTCTTAGTGTAACCCTGTGATTGGCTGGCATTCAGTTCAGAATGTACCCCACCTTTCAGCCAATATCAGCTGGGACAGGGACTAAACCCCCAACCCCCAACCCCCACCAATAAATGGTATAGATAATGGTTAGATGGATCGTACAGTAGTCGTCAAAAATTCAGCCAGCAGCCAAAGAAGGAGGTAATTTAAGAACTTTGATCTATTTAGATCTAAAGATATATTCCTCAAAATGTATTTTTAAAAGGCCTTCAGTTTTTCTTAATGTTAAACCTAAAGTCATTATCTGTTCATTTGCGTTAATACAGATACTAAAATCTGTTCAAAGAATAATTCTGGGGTTTTTTTGTGTCTTATTTAGCATTGGCAATACGATCATAGAATGTGTCATGAAGATAAGCTGGAAAGTGCTGTCCCCCACATGTGATCTATGGATATATTATGCTGTAATATAATTTTAAAATTCCAGAAGAATGTACAAAAAAATTACAACACGACTTTTCTCTAGTAATACCAAGAGATCTTGTAATCTTGAGAGAGAAAAATGCAGAGAGAAAGAAAGAATTTTGCCTTCCCATGAAAGTTTCTCATCCAGGAACCTTGCAAAAGTGACATTAGTAATTTCTTCACGTTTAAGTGCAGTTTCACTAACTCTTCATTCAAATTCATATCCCCAGCTAATATAACATTAAAATTTGCTCCTTTCATTGCCAGTTTCTTTGCTTGAAACCATTTTGACTATGGAAGATACGCATTGCTTTCTTTATTCATGAGTGATGACTAGGGTTGCAAAGGGATGGAGAATTTCCAGTGAATTTCTAGAAAATTTCCATGGGAACATAAGTTTGGGAATTTTGGAATTATTCCAGATTGGAAATTTTTAATGGAAATTATGGGAATTTATGGGAATTAACTTTAAAGTTGGGGAAATTCACACAAGCTGTATCGTATCTAAACATAACATATTTTGTATTGTCATAGGCAGACATCCATGCAAAGTAATATAATAAAGACATAGCATTTTAACAGATTTATTTGTAAGTAGACCTTTATAAAGTTTTAATTATTTGAAATATTATATTTTATTTTATATAAAATAATATTAATATTATTATTAATAATACTAATATTATATGTTATATAATTCATTTGCACTTTGTCGTCACCAGGGTCAAAAATGTGGCTTCGGCAGTTCGGGGTTCTAGGATCGTAGTGAATAAAGGGGGCGTGGCCTCAGTGCCTCTGCAGTTAGCAGTGTGCTGTGTTCATGTGACTGGGGAATAGCATAAATACCTAAGTATACATGCATGAACTCTGGTCGTTTTGGTCGAGACTATGCTAAAATATATTCTCCCCAACTATTTCTAAAGTCCCTGTTAAGGACCAACATTCAATTTTCTATATGCCAGTTTTTTCCCATTTATTCCCATAAATCTCTGTTAATTCCCATGGAAAGGTTTCCAACTTTGAAAATTCCCAGAATTTTGCAACCCTATGACAAGTATTAATCGGAGAAATGTAAATAAGAATCATCTGCAAAAACTGTTGGACCCTCCTGTGTTTGATGTCTATGATGGTTCTCATTCATCGAGGTCATGGTCCAGTTGTCCTTCTAATGAAGAAGTGGATATCCTGTGTTTGATGCAGCTGTAACATAGTAAATGTAGATAAGAAATAATAGGGCTTCTTAAATTGAACTTTGTGGCACCCAACGCTGTTCTATTGCTCTCTCTCTCTCTCTCTCTCTCTCTCTCTCTCTCTCTCTCTCTCTCTCTCTCTCACCACATATATATAAATATATATATATGTATATATATATATATATATATATATATATATATATATATATATATATATATATATATATATATATATATATATATATACATATGTGTGTGTGTGTGTGTGTGTGTGTGTATCCATAAATTGAAGAGTTTGTCTTTAGCCTGCTCTATTGTAAAGGTGTCTTGAGATAACACTTGTTATGAATTTGCACTATACAAATAAAGATTAACTGACTGATTGAAATCATTATTTTACAATCAAGCAAGTAAGATATCATGATCAATGCCATCATAATGCTTCAAAGAGATCAACAAGAATACCTCCACTGCTTTTGTTTCTGAATGAAGTTAATGTCACAGCAGACAGAATTAATATTCATAGTTATAGGCTGAACCTTTGAATCAGAGGATAATTAAACTGGTTACATGATAATCTGATCTCAAAAAGAAATACCAATGAGACAAACTACAAGCCAATCAAAATAATACTCAAATGTATATTTTTATGTAAACCTGTCATGCTTTTCTCACTCAGCATGTCTTCATTTTGCAGATTGGATAGAAGCCGTAGTATTATGGCTGTACTTGTACTCCGTTCTGTCTTAGTTATAAGAAGCAACTGAAATAACAAGCACAAGTTTTGTAGGAAAATCACTTTATTGTTTTTGTATTGTCATCCAAAGAAACATGTTGGAAACACTATTGTGAATGGAAATGATAATTGTGAGAACACTCTGGCATTTTGTCTGTTTATTTGATGTCATATTATTATCATTATAATCAACATTTTCATCACACATAAAACAGTTTTGTTGTATATTTAAAGATAATACACTATACAAACTGTAAGAGCAGTTACTGAATTGAAAATGAAGAAACTGTCTTGAATGACACTTGACGAGACTTTATGTATCAAAAGTCTCGTCCATACTTCTATCATTGAGTTGATCTCAATATAACTGGTTCAGATTTTGACTAACACCAAGCAGGACAATGAATCTTACAGATAAAAATATTGCAGTCATAAAAACAATCGGCTGTAAATAATGTTACCTAAGCCAGGCTGTGTTGACAGTGATGTTATCACACTCATTTCTCCTCTCTTTATTGACTGTGCCTTATACCCTCGTGTAAAGACTTTTGCTGTAACTCTTGTGTCGACCGTCTCACCTTTTCAGTAATATTCATGGCTGCATGCATACAGGCATGAACAGAAACAGCCTCGACACCTTGAATGTAATGAATTTGAATGTGTGACTGCTGCAGTATTAGTCTGGGTTAGTGCTCAGGCCCTGCAGGAAATGAATTGCCCTTTATTTAACATTACAAATTACAGGTGACCCGCAGTGAGGAGAGCTGTGAATCTGAAAGGTGCGACAAATAGATTTAGAGCGGCAATGATTTTCCGCTTGATTCCTGTTGTGCAAATGCGAGAGATTAAATGACAGAGGACATTAGGAAATAATTTGTGATTCCCACTGTGATAAACGTAATGTGGTTAGGAGGCAATGAATATGTCTGTTTTCGTCACCATTCGATTAAATTAGGTATTAGATTGCATTACATTGATTTGTTGTATTGCAAATTGTCATGTTGACGGTGCTGGCAGAAGGCAAATGAGGATATAAGGTTTGCATTGCTGCAGGGTTGAATTGTTTGAGGCTATTGTTTGCTGGTGGAATTGCTTCCATTCTTGTTAGTCATCCTGGATTCTTTCCATGAGGGCTAAATCTTCACTTTTTAGTGAGGCTGATCAGTTTTTTCTTTTTGCTTCATTGTCTGTTTTTTTACTACTACCCATCATGCCAGAATTTCCAAACACATTTTAGCAGACACTGATATCAATACTAGTATACACACTGGCATGTTTTTCCTTGCTAAGTGCCCTGGTTTTGTCCTGTGCCCAAATCTACAGGTTACTCTTATGGTGACAGTCTATATTTGAAACACACATTAAACACAATTAAACATTTGATTCCACCATGATTGATAAATGTAATCATTATCACATAAAGACAAACAGTAATGGAAACAACAAATTTCTTGTTATTACATTTACATTAGACGTGAAATGTGTTTTAGACAGTAACAGTAAAATCAAGCATCATTTGCCTTTTTCAGTGGCTACAACAGGCTGTTTAGAGTTTTGAAGAGGTCATAATTTGTAGGGATGAAATCTAGGGCAATATCAGTATTGGCAGATATTTGCCAAAATGCTTAATACCTGTATCGACATATATGACCATTTTCACATAGATTACAGCCGATATTTTGGCTGCACAAATTGCCCATATATATCATATATATTGGCTGTAATATTGGCAGAATATACAAATGTAATACAGTGGTTTACCTCACCATCACTGAATGTCCCCTTTTTTTAAATCAAAAGTGTAATTTAGTAAAGAATATGATTTTGTTTCCTCGCATCACATCTGTTTCTGATAGACCTCTACTGTAAAAAGAACAGGTCAGTTTTGGTAAATAGGAGACTCCTCTTAGGTTCTTTGTGTTAGTGTATATTAGGCCTTTTGTGTTTGTCTGTAAGGGTTCTTTGATATAAATTGAGCTTTTTGTTTTTTTATTTCCTTGGTGCTGAAGCTCTTGTGCTTTGCTGCCTGTATGTTCCTGCCTGTTTGTCAAAGCACTTTGTAAACCAAGTGCTACACAAATAAAGTTATTGTTTGTGTTCATGATTGAAGGTATTGGTATCTACAGTTAGTGAGTTCAGGAATATTGATTTATCAGACATTCGCAAAAATCCAATATTGTGCATCCCTAATACTTTGCCTAGTTTTCACACACTGTCCATGACTTAACCTATTTTGCTCTGAGACACTCTATTGGAGCTCTTGTTGCTTAAAGGCCCCCCTCCCCGTGTGGGCCCAGTGTGCACTGAATGGTTTAGTGGTCTACTCTGCGGTAAAAGGTCAGTTCATTGCTAGTGCCAGGTTTTCAGTGGCTTCACATTCCCTGTTCAGTCTGTGCTCTGTGCTGGGCATGCCATCCCTTAACCAATGGCTTCATCTGTTGATTAAACATTGATAGGTCCATTCAGGGGCCAGGGGTGTACTATTGTACCTGTGGTGCAAATAGTGATGTTCAAAAAAGCTTGTATTGGGCTTAATGTTCTACTAATTTTTGCTGTTCTCACACTTTTATAACTGAACTGTGCCAGAAGGATAAAGAGTATTTAAAAACCTCAGGCTGTTCAGTTATACTAACTTAAGCAGGTCAAAAACTGTGGGCAGAGCAAGTGTCTTTCCTACTTTACACCTGACAAAGGTGTCATTTTCACACCCAGCATTTACCCTGTTCAAATAGCAAATGATTTGTGCTCCTATTTGTGCCCACTATCCTCTAGCTGCAATAGCTTCAATATGTCTTGCTTGTTCACCATGTTTGCTTACACTTTGCAAGATAAAGATGTGTGAGAGTAGAAATCGTGTTTGTTGATGAATCAGATGGTTAGTGTGTTTTGGTCTGTCGTGATCATCCTTAAACTTATTTTTTTGAATTTGTCCTCCTGTGTGGGGCCTTTTACAGTTTCAAAATGGCACCAAATTTTAATCTTTATTTGTGTGCCAGGTCTTTACAACAGTACATGAAACTTTGTTGTTAATCTATCGTGGTGAGAAACATAACATGCTTTGGGGTCCTAAAATATGTACAGAAGGTTGAATGAAAGGTTTTAAGAAATACTTAGTTTAACATTAGATTTTCTCTATATTCATTTATTTAATTGCTGTACAGACAGCACTGTCATCATCTCCTGACAGAAAGAGACTTCCGCTGTGCAGCAGTTAGATATAGGCATTTCTTTGTTTTCATTTTCTGACAGAAGAGGTAAGAATGGAAAAAGAATTTGGATGGTTGGCCTAAAATTCCACAAACACAGTGGTACATCCTGAAAGTAACTTTGTTAACCCTTCATTTGTACATTCTGCCAGTAAACAGCAGATACATTTGGCTGTTAGATATCAACAGAAATTTTAATACATGTCAGTACAACAATCAGCTTTATCAGCTATGATCATGGATACTTATATTCTATTGATAATTTTGCGCATCCCCTTTCATTTTAGTTAGTGTTGTCTTGTCCATAACTGATGCTTGCAAGTTTTAAAAACTAAAGTAAATCCCAGATTACAGGTTCCACAAGCATATAAACCACTGTCACTTTTAAGGAGTCTCTGGGAAACAGGGTTGTTTGACACAGACAACTGAGATGATTTATATTTTGTCCAAATATATCCAAAATGGGCAGTTTCTGTGCAGCAATGTTGCTTTTATTCAGTTGTCTTTCACCATGTTGGCATGCACCTCTGCTGCCTTTATCCTGGCAGTTGAGATCTGACCCTGTGGTTGTGAACTAACGACTCAGCCTGTGAGAGCTGCACTGCCTTCTTCCACTTCACTTTTTAAACTGAGGAGACTTTCTGAACAATTCAGCATCAGGTGTGCTTTATCAACTTCATCATGATAAACCAGTGTTTCATTGAAATACAGGACTATGACTGCATGCAGGGTTAAATGCTGTTAAAAAGTAACACCAACCCTTACCAGCTCTGTATCATCATAAAAGTGCACATTTTAGCGACAAAGCAGCAACTAGCATTAAACAGCAGTCAGTGGGAGCAAATTTGTTACAGTGTCAATTTTCAATGTCTGATGTTGGTAGCTGTTCTTGTGGTCATGGTAGTGCATAATGCCCTGGTAAATTTGTTGCTTTGGCTTAAAAGACAGCCAACTTTGTGGATGTAAAATAAGGCTTTTAAGAGTGCTGCTTATACACTGGATTGTACGGCACGCTGTATAGGACATTTGTGTTGTCAGCACAGTTGAAGAGTCCTGCAGTGGCTTCACTTTGTTCTTTCAGAGATTTCCAAGCCATACTTGACCACAGCAGACAGATGTTATGATCATACTCCACTCCATTTGAGATAAATCCATCAATCCCTTCACTGACCTATCGAAACAAATGTGTTCAAACCGCGCTTTACACCATTTCAGGCTCCCTTCTTCAGTCTGTGACTCGGCCCGTTGAGTAATGAAGTGTTAGAGTTCTGTAATGAGACTGTTTACAGGGCGTGCTTGTTTCACATGAATCAAGCCCAGTGTGTGGTTAGATAAATACCAGCTTGGCCCTGCACGAAGCCAGTCAAACCTTCTCCTCTATGCAGGAAATGGCAGCCAAATTCCTGTGGAATGAATGAAGAGGAAATCTGCGAGTGGCAGCTCGCACCACCAGATCGCTGTGAAAGGAGAAGGGTGGAAAAGCCGAGGCCCTTTTCCTCTGGCGTGGAGCCGGGGCCAAGGCTCACTAGGTGAGACTGATGGAATAATAATACACATCCTGAGTGTTCTTTTCATTAGCAGCACGATTTCATGTTTTTCATCATCCTGCTAAGAGAAATGGAGAGACCCTTATTTCTGAGCTGGACAAATTACCCTTTCCCCTCTGGGAGATGCAGCTGCATTCAATATCGTGTGTGTGTGTTTCTGTGTCAGTGTGTTTTAGGTGGGGGTGGGACTGGATGCAGGGATTTCCTGTGGAAATAATAATTAACCACAACATGCACACAGGGCCTTGGCTCTCCCACTAAATTTTGTCTTTTACAAGCAAGCAGGTAAGTGGATTCATCCAATTTCCTCCATGAGATTTAAATATGGAGCTAACATCCATTAGGGTATAAAGAGTATTAGTTTAAAGCCTTGACCTCAATCTATCAGTTGTGTAAACTTATCTGTCCAAGCAGTTTGAACTGAAGTGACAGCATGGCTGCTTATATTCGGCCCCGCATTATAGATGATTCATGTTAGCCCTTAGCATAAGCAGCCCCTCCATTAACTCCACCTGCAAACACCTCATATCCCAGGTGACCTATTTTCCCAATTACTGATGCCATCACTCTGCACTCAGCTGCCACATCAGGCATCAGCAGACATCCAGATTAGAGCCGATTTCATACCAACTGCTCTCACTGCTACATTAGTGCACATTTTTCTGCACTCTTATTACAGAGCACAAGAACCAAGAGTTACTGCGCCTCTCACGCCAAACGGGCTTGAGTGATAAATCTCTAGCGCTAATGCATGCGCTTAAGAGTTTTGACTGTAAATAAAGTCATGGGAGACATGCTGTACTTACATGGGAAAAGCCTGGAGGAAATGACTCCCCTCCTTAAAGGAACATATGGGTGTGTATGCCAGCAGCCAATCAGGATGCAAGATGAAGATGCTTTTTTTTTTTTTGTTTGTTTGGACTTAAGCCTCATTGCAGTTTAAGCATTCATTTTTTTGGTGTTATGTAACTAAATAACTCACAAATAATGACCCAGCCATCTTTGACTTGTATTGATTAGTGAAAATCTGAGTGTGTCCATACACAGAGTGGTATGGACACAGTTCTCTCCATTGAAAGTCCTTACATCCCACTGAAACTACTGTTTCAAAATAGATAAATTACACTTTCTTGCTTTCCCAAAGTCAATCCTCCCTGGAGCACCACGCAAAAAAGAGTTAGATCAGTATACGAAAATTAACATCAGTTTTGATCAATAAGGTCCAGAAAGAAAAGACCTAAAGACATGTTTTATCAGAAGACTTTAATCAAAACACTCAGTTTGTGTGTCATCATTGATAAAATCAATATTTATATCTGTATTTATACATACCATGATTTCTCAATCATAACACGCACTCGATTATAACACGCAACACATATTTTCTCGATTTTTGCCTGGAAAAACACTGTTCTCAAATATAACAGACACTCAAATTTTGCCCAAACTTTACTCTTGCAGACAATCAAAAATTACCTTTACTCAAAGTTTTAATCAATGAAATTTCAGTATTTTCACAACAAATACCGTGCACGATTTTCTCTCTCAAACAGATGCAGGAACACCTTTTGCTTCATGCATGTGCAATTACTCGATTTCAGCCCAAGCATGCTCAGTCATAGTGTACCGACCAATCAGAGAGAAGCTATCAACATGCCGATGTCTTTGACCAATCACAGTGATTTTGCGTCCCCCTGCTCACAAGATGGCAGCGCCCTGTGTTTGCATGTGTTTTAGCAGAGAAAGAGAATATTTCCGCTTTTTGTATCAGATGTGTTGCAATTGCGATGTTGGCGAGATGAAATTTGGTAAGTTTTTTGCTTATGCTCACCCGAAAAATCAGAGCTTGTTTAACAGTAAAAATGTGTGTTAAAATCGAGAAATTATGGTAAATTGAATATCTTCTGGACTTCAGGTTGAAGAACTGAGTTTGCTAGCAGCATCAAAACGCTCACCTTTCCTCAGGTATCCAACAATTCTAAAGAAACTGTCGAACCATTCCGTATGACATCAGTAGTTCAGCATGCACTTGTAAATTGTGGTATTTTTAGTTTTATCCACAATTAGCTTCCATGCATTATATTTCTCTATGCAGGTGCCTGTGTGTGCTTATGAGTTCATGTGCTGGGATAACATATCGCTGCCTGTGAGTAAAAATCCATCACAACAAGCTTAGGATGGGGCTCATAAATACAGCTAACAAGTCCTGCAACATAGCATCATTACATTTATCAGTTCCTTCAGGGATGAACATAAACACCGGCATGGTGCATCAAATCAAACCAAAAGGCTGCAAGCTGACCTTTTTCACTGCCCTGGCCTGAAAGAAAAGTGTAAGAACTCTATCAACAACTGCTATTGCTGCTGCTAGAGAAGCACCAAACTTTGCTGCAGGTGAAAAAAACGTACTCAGCTCAAATAGACTGTAAAAAGTGCATCCAAACTTTACACAAGTTCCAGGGTTAAAATTATTAATCCAAAGTCAAAATCCATGTTGAATAGAGCAGGGCGAACATAATTGATAATCAGACCAGCACATACTGTACCTAAATGGTGATGAAATGTATCATGATGTAATCATGATACATTTAAATATAATTTCAATGAAAACAAACTTGAGTTTTTGGCAAGAGGTTTACATAATTACATATTTGGAGGTTAAATTGGCTGGTTTGTTTTCCAGGGATTTAAAAGATATTTAAGAGTTATGAGCTGACAGGGTAAAAAAAAAACACTCTTTTGATAGTATTTTTTTCAAAGATTTGTATATACATTTACCTCAACCATAAAATACACCCAGGCAGTGTAAGATACGAGGGGATGGGGTGGGATTCCCTAAAATATCACAGAGTAATTGGAAATAGTTTTGGAATCAAACAGAATAGCTCATTTTCCTCATTCCCCAATTGTTCCCATAAGATTTGCCTTAAATGCACTGAAACAATCCAAAGGCCCATGTTAAACCAACCAAAAACCGGGACCAAAAAACATGGTAATTTTTTAACTGTGGGTTGTAGGGGATGTACTGACAAGACTCTGAAGATGCAATGTGTATTGTGTTACAGGAGTGCTACTGTGATATATCGTGATATCTTGCTATACTATAAGCGGAGCGATCATTCTTGATTTTTAATACTGAAATAACCTTTTTTTATTTAGAAAAAAATTGTAGTATAAAGAACTCACAATATTATACATGCATGTGTAACACAGTTTCCAATCAGTGTTATCTCTTTAAGTCACAGTTACATTGATAAACTTCATTCTCTGTCTCACTGACAGAAATAATGACAATAAATGTAACTGAGAGACACGGGGTTAGATTACTAAATGCCTAACTATTGGCCAGAGGCTATACACCATTACTAAGCAAATGCCCTACCTTTTAATAGATTAACTAATCAGGTATCAATATTTAACTGTAAAATATCAATACAGCATTGTGCTGCAAAATATCAGGATAAATCTGTATATAAATATTTTCATATAGCACAGTATATATTACAGCTTGAAATAGCAGTGTCAATTGATCTTATGTCAACCTACAAAATCTGTAATAAGACTGCCCAGCCTTTTGTATGTGGTCCACTTGGGTCTGTTAAAGTGAAATCTGATAGTCTGTTCAGCATCCAGGCTCATTGTGACTTAAAGTGAGCACACAGCTGTACTCATGTTAATAAGTACAATGGAATATATGAGGTATAACTATTAAATAATGAGACTTTGCTTTTGAGGATATAAGCCACATGGTTCTGTCATGAGTGTTGTATATTAAAGTTAGAGTGCTGCTGTAAGTTTGCAACAAGTAACATCTTTAGTTCACCGCTAGCTACTGTTTGAAGTGAACATGTTTTTGCTAAAGCGTCAGAAAATACATTTGCTTAAAATTTTTGGTGGATTTGAAAAAAAAAACAGCAGCTTAATCTTTTCACACATTAACTGATGTTTATGTGGAACACTGCGTGATAGTGGACATGTGTTTGAATGGCACAAAAGATTCTGTGAAAGCAGAGAGGATGTCCAAGATAATGAACCTGAGGATGTCCAAGATAATGTTTTTGATTTGGCCATGCAAATCAAAAACAATGACTCAGTATGAGAATGATAGCAGGAATGGTCTCCACAGATAAGGACCAAAGAAACTGTTTGGCCAATTTTGCATGAAAATTGGAATATAACAAAAGTTTGTGACAAAGTTTTCCCAAAACACTTCGTAATTACTCTTTTAAAAAATGGTGTGTCCTTCAATTTGTTCTAAATGTCTCCACAAGTTTGCTTGCGTTTTTCCTTTTGATTAGGAGTCAGGAGTTTTGGGACAACTTTGGCACATACTCTTCTAATCATTTTTTGATGCACTTCAATCAACAGCTGAAGATGTCACTTATTGGAAACTAACAGAGTTGTGCGTGAATACTCAGCCTTAAATATACAACATTTCATGTGACTGTGAACCACATGGTTTTATCCTCATAAACACAGTTTCATTAATTAATAGCCATACAAGCAACAAAACTGTCAGTGACAGGATTATTTGTAAAGTTTGCACAACAAACAGCTCAAAACACAGCATACATGATATGCAGCTGCTTGTTTATGAGTTTAATGTAGAATTTCTGGAATTTAAACTCAAAGATGTGCTGGCCAGAGATCTATTGGCTATTTAAATGAACTCTCACTGGAGTGGAAACGGCCCTCACACAGACCATCAAGTGCTAATTGGTTTGGAATGGAGCGAAGGTATCAAGGAACAGACTCCAGATGACACTCCGCTGATGGGAATGTCCTTTAAGTAAATGTAGCAGTCGGCTCGGGCGTACCACACCATGCTTCATCTGCTCAGGACGTCTGATTACACAAGCACCGTGTGCCAGCTGAAGCACAGAGCTCCTCTGAAGTGTAATCTTTGCTTTAATGAAGTGCACTGCTGCAGTTTGCACTTCTGCTCTGGATCTGTGTGAAACTTGTCCGGCAGTATGTGGGAAAGTATCTGAGGCAGCAAAGTCCCGATGGGATGCAGTACAGATGGAGCAATTAAAGGCGAGCCAAAACAATTGTCTTTTTTGAGCCAGACATATTGGAGAGTGAGTTGGAACAATGAATTGCTTTTAGAATATTTTATAGAAGTTTAGAGAAAACAATATAACTAGCCACAGGAGAGTGGAGAATGTGAGGCTGAAACTAAAATAGCCAGAAAGTCGGTGTTGTGCAGGCAATCTATATTTTGCTTTTAATGAAAGTGTGGATCTGAAGGCAGCTTGTGCCGCTACTATTTTAGACCTGTTATTATATGTTAACAAATGACATGATAAGCACTTAAACCCCTACCATGTTAGATATTTTTAATCCATACTGCCCAAACAAGTATTTCTTCTTCATGCATTTTCAAGACAGCATGCTCAAATACTGCTATAATTTTGTGTTTTAGGTCAAATGTCAACGCCCACTCGAGTTTCACCCTGTGATCATATCATATCATATAATAGGACGTTTTAGCTGACATTATTCCAACTGTATCCTTTTCCCTCACCTACCAACCACAGAACACTGCAGCTGATGGCCTGCAGCAGCACCGTCTGCAAGTTTTCTGCAGTCCGTCCAGGCGGAACTAATGTACTCACTAACTAATGTTCTCCACACAGCCCTAGATTGTCACTCTGTGAACTGGAATAAAAACAGTCTGTCACTGGTATCGTCACACACCCCCACAAAGCTGATTGGCTCTCGCCACCCCCATGTCTTCACAGATGCGACCAAGTTGCCCAGAATGCATCCGTCGCATTGCATGAGATCTGGTCGCGCGTAGTCGTGGCTGATCGTGACTGTACATTGACTCTGCATGGAGAGTGGTAGCCGAGGGCCCCGAAGTCATGTTCAGTGTGAATGCACCTTAAGAGTTTTTCAATGCAAAAGGAAAGAGATACATTTTAAGCCAACATTATGTTAGCAAGATATTTACCTATTAGTGTATTGTTGGATTGATAGTTGCTTAACCTCGAAATCCAGCACTGTGCAAAAAACACCTATGTATAATAGTTTTGATACAAAAAATGTGTGTCCGTGGTTCATCTAGAACCCCCCAACATGAGAAAAACCCTCCTTTCTCCATTTTGCTTGCCCTACCTTTTATAAATTGTTTGCTTAAATGATCTGTTTGAAAACTCTCCCCTGATGATGTCAATAAGGGCAAAGCTTCTCCCATAGATGGAGGACACTCCCTGGTGTGTATTCAGCCCACCAGCTCCTCCTCTCAGTAGTCAGGTTGTCTTCTTTTCCTCATTAGAGACAGCTTAAGTGGTAAGAACATAAAATGCTTAAGGAAAGCATGCCTCGTGCTCTTTTATTGGCTGTACAATTGAACCTTAAAGTCTTTTTATACTTAATACCTCTGTGGATCTAAAGACCCAGTGGATTTCTTTTTTTTTTAAAAACACACCCATAACAATTCCTTCAGTTTTGTGTACTATGTCAGCTTAACATTTTATTTCTGACTGCTGTCTGTATGCAGGAAAATCTCCATCTTGATCTGATTTTGGCACAAAGGGTCATTCTAAAGTGGCTTGCTTTTCAGCTGTATTTGCACAACAAACATCAGAACTTAGTGCTGAAAGATGAGAGTCACATTCACATCCTGAAAAGGGCATGCTCAGACACAGCTCATGAAGATATACCCTAAAACAGCCTGTTCTGAGCAGGGCTAAAAC
The DNA here is from genome assembly GCA_037902135.1 of Cetoscarus ocellatus. NCBI lineage: Eukaryota > Metazoa > Chordata > Actinopteri > Labriformes > Labridae > Cetoscarus > Cetoscarus ocellatus. The sequence goes on from JBAMNC010000683.1 coordinate 1,937,306, forward strand.
AGAGGCGTTTATAAGCATCCCAAAATCCATTATGGATTCTGAGACAAGAAACTATTTATTTATGTACTTCTTTTTATGTATCCTGTGTACAGCAGTTTGATCGGCTGCTGTCTTCTTAAAGATGCTTTATAAATAAACTTGACTTTACATCTGGAACCGATGTTAACTTTTTGTTTAGGAGTAAGATATATAACCTTGAAAGATTTACACTAGGACAGGTTGAATGCTAGCATTAACAGTTGTCAAATAATTAGTACAAGGTTATATAATGTTGACATATGACCCATTGTCCCTCAAGACTTTTACAAGCCATTGTGTCATATCTTTTTGTTTATTATTCTTAAGTGTTGAAGTGACAACAAGTGTCAGATAACTTTAATTTGTTCTTACTTATTCCTTGCAGCAAAAGAAAATCTTGTTGAATAGGAGGGAGGTAGGGAGTAGTAGTTTTGTTTACAACATGTCCATTATGGCTGACAAAAATAGGGTAGGACACTGCAATAATTTTATTTTTATTGCCTTCATGTGAAACTGTACAAATGGATGTGTTGATAGAATAAGTGAGAGCTGACAATATTAATGAAAGAGGAAGAGCATGAAGCAGCCTCATTACATCCCTGAGGATCACATTGGTTGTATGTCCATCATATGACATACACATCCTTATTCCAGCCACTCATCCCTTAGTGCTTTGCTACTTGCTGGATGTTCACTGCTGCTCATCTAATTTTTCAGAAATCTCTTTAGGGTGTTGGCTAAAAAGTTGGGTATCAAATTCGACCATTTGTGTTTACTCCTGCAAATGTCATGTTTTTTTTGTTTGTTTTTTGCATGCCTTAAAAGGCTGTAAGAGTGTGCCTCAGATTAAAAATGATGTGTGATTATTTACAACATCTGGGAAAGACTTTACTTTCCCTTTTTCCACTGTCTATCAGAGGTGATTTTGAAGAGTGCCCAATCAGTCCTTGTGTGTTGACCTCCAATCAGCCATCTCCTCCACACAGTAGGAGAGGGAAAGTATCATGAGGGGGGTGTTGGGAATTGTATTTTCTTTCACATCATGGGGTCGTCTCACAGCTCACTGAGCTCTGGAGCTGGAGACGGGGTTGATGATATCAGGTTATAATTAATACACAAATCAAATTCCACCCACTTTGCATTGCCTGTGATGAAATTAGTCTTTCTTTGGACTAACATTATATGCCAGCATCTTCTCCAAATTTAATATGATAAAGTGGTAAATGTCTGTGTTTCACCTTCTAAATATACTTTCAGCTTTAGGATGCAATCTGATTATATAGTCAAAGCCTTCAACATATGAGGTTTATTTGTGTTATATAATGACCAGTCTCTCTCAACAGTTTATATGTTTAGGGCACGGATTGGCTAGAAATAATGATTTAAGTTTGTTATAGTTGTGACTATTTACGTCAACTTCAGTTTCTTTTTTGAAATTCTGTACTGGAGTTGTGAACCTTCAGTAGGAGTTGTTTCTTGTTACTGAAACTTTTGCCTGTTTTAAGATTTCACCCTGGCACATTATTACGTTTTCTGAACTCTACAGCGACTCTGCAACAACATAAAATTGGGGCCCTGGTTTGTGATTTTACATTATCTTTCAGTCAGTAGGATTACTTGTTCAAAAAACTCAAATGTCTGTGTAATTCTGAATAAACTGGACTTGAGATATTTCCCCTGAATGTGTACAGCCGAGTCAGATCCCCCCACTAGGTAAGCCAACAGTGTGGTGTCTTACCATTGTTTCACTGCTTAAAGCCCATTGCCTCATGTTGGCAAGCCCGTTGCAGAGCAAAGATGTTTGAATAAGTACAGAGTTGTTGACAACATGGAAGTGGGCAGCCCTGAACTGACCAATTGCCACACAGTTGACCTGTAAATATCAGAGTAAACTGGGCCCACATTGGGAAGAGAGCTCTAGAGGGGCAGCAGCTTTAACAGAGCATCTCAGACAGACCGAAGCTTTGTAGGCAGATATTTTTATAATTATAGGTTTTCCTGCTCAGTTTTAAAAAATATCCCTGTCCAAACAGGTGTGTTTTTAAACGAATCCCCATTCAGACCAAAACAAAAAAACCCTGCATAAATGGACTGTTAAATGCTGTTTATTATCTTTCATGTATGTTTATGATATGCACAATAGTTTCCAATTTCTATGCAAAAACAGTTTTATTTTCATATCTATTCATATCACCATGTCCAACTTGTGTTATGGTTTTACTTGTGGCTATGTTAAGTGGTGATAGCAGGTGTGTTGAGCAAATATTTCTTTGTTTAGATTTCAGTTCAAGACTTATCTGATTATCTTGAATAAATCCTGCCAGTAAACACTTTCATGGGTACCCCTGTTTGTTTCAACATCTGTTCTAACCATGGGTCAGCAGTCAACACGGTCACTTGTGAAAAAATAACACTTGGTCTCATTCAATGCATGGACAGTGTTCGTATATCGAAGTGTTTTTAATCCAGCATCATAGTGAAGGAGTGACAGGAAGTGTGCATAGGCATGTAAATAGTACAGTTATCAACATTTTTTAATGGCAACAGTTTAACAATGTCTGCTGCAACACTTGTTAACAACAGTGAGAATGTTGCATAGAGTGACATCACCCCGAGAGAGGTCGGTGTGGAGTATGACGTTTCAGGCCCAAAACACTGTTTTCCCTGTCCACACTGAGACACCCTAAACAGTGTTTTCAAAAATCTTCTCTTTGGCCAAAGTTTTCCAAAATATGTGTTTTTCAGTGAGCTGAAAAACAGTTTATGTGTGGACTATCAGGGACAGTCTGTAAATTAAAACTTCATGTTTTTTGACAGTCATCAAAAATAGGTATGTGAACCTGATGTAAAGCAAATTATGACCGCTTTAATAATGAATGAATAAGTGTTTGTGTATGGTATGTTTTGTGACCCTGTAAAGAAGCGTGGACACCAAAAGGTTGAGGTTAAGACAGGGGTGACTTAAATTGTTAGAAAACATTTCTCAGATACCAAAGTAGTCTCTGATGCAACTCAAAAGCAGCTCATACCTCTATTGGTTCCTTCTCAATGCACTTCAAGACCAAACAGGCTTATGTTACTCTTCTTGTTTACAATACAAACATAAAAACTGTATGACATGTTGTAGTAGACAATAAAAGACTAACGGTGCAAAACTTATTGTGAAGCCTGCTGAAGTCAGAGAAAATAATCTAAAAAGTTCTGAAGCAATGAGTCCTCATTACAGCAGATATCAGCGCAATAGTAAAGATACACATCACTCTATGACAAATGATTATGATGATTTTGATATTTCCTGCAGACAATTCTACTTTTTCATTTCCTGCTAAATTGTCTCCGCTTCAGTCCCATCCTGGGGGGCCTCCTTCCTGGTCTGTCCTCGCCTCTCTGTGTTTTTATTAAAGCTAACATTTGTCAGCAGGAAGATGGTTGATATGCAAAATGCAGAGCAGTTTAAACCCTGTGTTGTGTTTTAGTCTGACTGTTTAGGAAGTAAGATATGAGGACCGTCCTGCCTCCACACAGCAGATAAGAGACATGAGTAATGTTCAATAAATTTTGGTGTTATTATCCTTTTATTATATTCCTCTTTTTTGTGTACCTGAGCTTTTTGTTTTAGGACTAAGGCCTCTAAAGAGAAATCATTGTGCAATCATTGTCCAGGTAAACCATTGATTGGGATTCTCATGCTTTAGAGAGAAGTATATATTAACAGGAGGTCTAAATGTGAGCCATAGATGGAAAATAGGATGAGTTGCATTTTGAATGCCATAACCGAATTAACAAGCAAGTGTTCAGAGAACTGAAGGACCAGACTGCATTATGAGTGAGGTAGGGACAGAGTAATGAACAAAAACAAGCAAATCCAACCCAAAACATGTTGACAAAATAACAATGTAGTAATCCTAGCGAAATGAGTTGAAACCATGTCATGGCTATAAGTTCATATTCTCCTTGTGGATTATGGAGGCTAAAATAAATAATAGAACACTCATTAAAAAAGGTTGCTCTAAGTCTCTCCTCAAAACATAAAATAATTTCAAGTGCTGACAGACTCTAAAACTCAACATTTTTTCAACAGTATAAGTATTTTAAAACGTTGCTTTTATTTCAGATTGAGTTCATGAAATTCAACAGTATTGTTTGGTACCCCAGAACCTTTAACAGGAACCTTTTGGTGCTTTTCCATTTGTGGTATCTGCTCTGCTCAGCTCGGCTCGACTCTACACTGCTACTACACTGCTCTGTTTTCCATTACAGTTTAGACTGTATCAAAACCTCTTTAAGGTAGGCGGGACTGTCATGGTGTGGCTGTGCAAAACTATGGTGGCATCCTCACAAAAACAAAGGAATAAACAAAGGGGATAGAGCTGCTGGCCCCTTTGTGGCTTTTTTTGCAACAGTTCAGGGCTGAATATTGTTCCAAAGAGTATCAAGCCGCTAAACAACATGCTATTTAAGCAGAAGAGATCTTGGGAAGTTATATGTCATCCTATAGCGGACACCAGGGAGCATTTCTTTTCTACATCAATACCTACGACTTGTGATGATACTCTGACCATTCAGAGGTCAGCAGTGTCTCCATGTCACATTAAGTCTCGGCTCAGTTCACTTGGAACCCTGCTGGATTTGATCCCAAAAGCTGTGCCAGGTATTAGTTACAAATCTTAATGGAAAACTAAAACGACTGGATAAAGGCGAGCCCAGTCAAGGAGATACCACATGGTGGAAAAGCCCCATTTATTTCATGTGGGGAATAGGGTGGGGCAACTTTGGTTACCAAGAGGGCAACATGAAAATCATCCTCATGGCCAGAGGGCCAAATAGAGTGTTATATTGGACAAATATATGCTGTATAGCGGTTATAAGAAGTTACTCTATCAACATTCATATATTTAAACTCAAACACAATTAGCAAAACTTTATCTAATGAGCAAAACACAGAATTGAAGCTAGTTTCAGTTGCTTTTTTATGCAAGTAACATGGCATTTACTGGTAATTGTAGTTTATTTTACTTACATTTTTATTCTGTGTTGACAAATGAATACAAATATTTTTACAGAAATAATTACAGAAAACTGTAGCTCTGTATTGTGGGAGATAATGTTAGTTGATGCTGTCATAGAAGATTTTGTAAGGTTTTCTTCATGTACATATGTCTGACTTTTCTTTCTATATTGCAGAATTACTGGTGGGCAGTTGTAAAGTAAAGTAATGTGAGGCCTGCATGTGGCATTACATCCCAGAAGAGATGGGTGATTTATGCCGACTGTTATTCTTAATGGTGATTTGAATGTGTCCTCCTGGTTCTCTCTTTCTTCTCTCCTCTTAACTCAACCAAAGCTGTCCCTGTAAACTTCTCTGTTTCGATGTACAGAGTGCCGACTGCAAGAGAAGTTGTACATTGTATGTTTATCAATCAGTCAATCAATCAAACTTTATTTATAAAGCACTTTTTAAACATAAAAATGTAGCACAAAGTGCTGTACATTAAAATAAACAAGAATATCAGAGTAAGGGAATACAGAATAAAATAGAAAAAAAATATATATATATATGTGTATATATATATATATATATATATATATATATAGATATATATATGTGTGTGTATGTATATATATATATATATATATATATATACATATATATATATATATATATATATATATATCACTGGCTGTTGCCACTTTCCACGTACTTAATGAATTATTATTAAACAGATGTTTATTTTTACAAGTCAAAGCAACATTCTCATTTATTTTGACATGAAGGAACATTGTCTCCTTCTGCTATTGAGGAGTTTAGGAGGAGCTCTGCTTACACCTAGAAGCATTTAAGATGAAGTGCTCAATGCATGTGCTATCAAACGGCGATCATATTGTGTGCATGTAAACAGCGAATATTGACTATTCAGTCAGCATGATTTTAACCAAATTGAAGAAAGTTTATCATGATGACTAAGCCAGTATCATATTAGAAGCAACATGAATTCAAGATCTTAAATTTTCTCAGTCAAAGATAACAAATTTTGTGCACTTTGTACAATGTCATAATGCTTTGCAGCCCACTATAACGTCAGCGTTTTTCTTTACCTTGACGCACACAGAGTCATATCCACCAGTCTTTTTTTTTTTTTTCAAACAACCTGAATTCTCCATCTTATTCAAGGATTTGAGGATTTGGGCTCATAGTTCTCTCCATCTATGTGGGCAGAGCTCTAAGCTACCCCTTTTACTTAGGCTATGGAAAAACATTAGTTGGTCTGTTCAAAGAAAAAACAAACACTCTTAGATATACAAAATATGTCATTTTTAGTAGATAATTACCACAGTATCTACTGTTTAGAATTTCATTTTCATTGCAAGATTGGAAAGCATTATAGAAAACAGTGTCTTGAATCTAAAATCCAACATTGAAATTGTAAATATTCTCCTTTACATGTTATCTCTTCTTTGGCTGGTGTGCCTGAGCAATCACTCACAAAGTTAGTCCCTTGCCAAACATGAAAAAAATCTTACAATTCTGTCACACTCTGCCCCTAATATTTATGAACATTACAAACCAGCAGTGTTCATATTTTTCTTCCATCTCACATGTTGCAGTTGAAGCCAGTGGTATTGTCACATGATTGGCTGAAATTCAGTTATCACATTTATGTACAGAGTAAGTTGGACTTCAAATGACTTTTTATAAATGAAATCTTATTTATATGGAACACTTAATTAAAATGTGGGACAGTTAACTATTTTTAATTTGATTTTGATGATGTAAGAGTGGTGTTAAAACCTGGGAGTTCAAGTAGAACTGTTTTTGTTTTTTTAGATTTAGACACAGGCAACAGTAACACAAAGTGACCCTAAAGCAATACTTTTCTGTTAAGTTTTCATTTATTAATGCATCTATCAGCCCAAAGGAGTCAATCTTCACCCCTTATTTTGTGGCGAACAGGTTCTATAATACAGTAAGGTAGAAAACAGTGTATTTTAAAGGCAATTTCTCTGAATATTATTTCTGCCGGCGACATGAAGCAAAAAGCAGCATGCTGTGTGAGGAAATTGTTCTGCTAAGTGACTCTTCCCCTCACATTGCCAGGCAGCATCTCCCCATATAAATGGCCGTGCAGGCTATTTGTCAGGAACACACATCAATCTTGGTGTGTATCGCCACAGAGCCGAGAGGCGATTCGGTGTAGGCTGCTGTTACCCGTCAGAAATGTGTTGGGCTTGTCTCCTCGGGCCATCCTCACTCTGTACAGGAGAGGAAGCCGAGCTGCAGCCACCGTTCTGAAGACTGCTCTCTTTCATTAGAGAAGTCATTAAAGGGATTACAAGAGCCCCGCCAGTGATTTTATACTTGGATTATTGTATTTGGATTTAGTTCAATTCATCAAGCATATAACTGAGGTTCTTGATGCAAAAAAATGTGTAACCGGAAAGAAAAAGCGAGAGAGAAGTCAATTTCTCATATCCTCTGTTTAACGTTTGTGAGGCTTTATTCACTCCTGTAAGGATCTCACAGATTTCATTTGAGAAGCGGAAATCAGATTCTTTGAGGAGTGATGATAAGACAAGAACACCCTTAACATTTTAGTGTCATGTTGTGTGGTTGATGAAAGTAAATATGCATGTTGTTAGAGTAATTTATCATCAGAGATTTAGTTATCATCTCAATTTTGTCATGAGTGAAAGGTGGTCCGCAAACTTTTCGAGTCATATATTATGTTGACAAGATAAACACTGTAAATTTAATATTATAAACATGACTTCAAAATTTGGAATTATCAGTGCTGATAACAAATCCATTTAAAAGCCACTGCTTGGAAAGAATTAAGAAAAAAAAACAGAGAAAATTAACCTTTTCTCTTAGATGAAGCTGAGTTGTAAGAATTATATTTATTCCTCTAATACAGAACCTCATCAGGGAGTCTGATATCTAATGGATAAAATGTCATTATAAAACATCCATGTTCCTCTTCATAAGCAATGGTTTTAAATTATATGAGATTTAGTCTCAAATGGTTAATTAGGAACATTATTTCTCCAAAATTCTTAATTTCTAGGGATTTTTTAAAAAGGAAATACAATCTGTTTCATTGATAAGAACAATCATACAAGTATCAAATCCCTCAATTGTTACAGTAAAAAGAAATGTTCAATATTTCATAGACATAGCTATTTGCAAAGCTTTAGTTCTGATAATAATCAGTTCTCATAAAGTGCTATATCTATATGGGCATTTCTAGTCGTTTCCTTCCTCCCCTCATTTTTCATGCTTATGTTGTCATGACCTAGAAGAAGAAGAAGAGTGTGTGTTCAGGGGGATGTTTCTGATCTTGTGTCCTGAGCGCTGGAATAATGTAAGAGCACTGGTGTGTTGCTGCTGCGGCTGGGGGAGCGTGTTGCCATAAAATATTAATGACTTGGAAGCCTGGCCACATGACAAGATGAATGTAATTGGCCCTCGCAGCTCTATCTGTGCATGTTAATGAGATGGGATGGTATTTAAATCAGTTGCGCCCCAGACACCGCGGATGCAGCCCGAGAAAAGCACAAACAAAGACGCAGTGAGAGAGCACAGATGCAGCCAGATAGATACACAAAATGCCACTCGTTATCTTGGTCTGTGATCCTGCTGCTTGCATCTCTTTGTTTTATGATTGTTTTATATTTGTTTGAGGAGATTTGTAGCTTAGCCATTGAGTGACTTTTGATCAAAATAATGCAAACTCACACTGAGATTTCTTTGTTTTTCAGGAAATGTTAGACCAGCAGCAAAGCCAAGACAAATTTTGGATAAGATCCAGACATAAATCTGAGGTAAAGGTGTGCACCTGCACAACACCTGTCCCACCATGGTGCTGAGGTCAAGCCCTTTCTTTCAGCAACCGTCTGGAACAAAGCTGTAGTCTCTGAAAGAAAATGTGACCACCTCAGGAGAAAACACAGGGCTGTGGTTTCTGCAGACAGCAGCTCCAGTCTGTTTTCCCAGGGGGGCCCGACTTGGGAAATTGTAGCAGGTAGAGAGAAGACAACCTGAAGCTGCAAGGGAGAGGAGGCTAGATTAGCTGTGTTTCAGAGACTGTGTGCTTGAAGTTGGTGATTTTGGTACAGAAAAGCTTAAAATGTTCTTAAAATTATTGTACCAACATATATAAGGCCTTCTGCCAGTATTTACAGCCTATGTATCAGCCATACATATTTTCAGATTGTACAACAGTCAACTAGTATGTTTATTATGTTGTCTTTTGATCCTCATTTCTAAAACATAGTACAAGTGCTAAAGGTTTAGTCTGAAGCAACAGCTAGTTGAGAATTAATAAATACTTTGCCAGAACTGTCTTATGGAGCCACCCTGCAAACCTGTTGTTTAATTTAACTAATCAATTCCTATTTTTAATGTTTATAATCCCTTCAAAAGGGGGCATTATTTATTTAGTGATCAACAGCAGCTTTTCCAAAACTTAAAGGTAGGGGTGCTTATGTTATTCACAGATCGTTTTTTTATATTTTGGGTGAAATTGTCCTTGTTTCCCAGCTGCAATGAACACTCAATTTGTCTGAAAAAAGGAACAGAAAATTTTGACAACTTTAGCTGTAAGCCAGGGAAATTCCCACCATGTCCCTGGGACCTTTTTGAACCCAGCAAATCAAAGTCATCCATTTCTGTCTACTTTCATGTGTCTCGTGGAATGCATTAGCTCAGATAAAAACTGCATCATTACACCTGAAGTACTACCAAGTTTACCTGAGAATGACTGGAACCTCTACCTCTACCATATTTACAGGCAATGACTTAGTTGCGAAGCTGTCACGCCTCCTGGACTTACCATTTCTGCCTACGAATTTGTGGCCCAATTAGAAAGTTAAAAATCTTCTGTAGCCCCTAAAAAACATACTATGACAAGATGGCACAAAAGAAATTACCTCCATATTTTTATATCACAAACAGAAATCCAAGATGAATGCTTTGTATGTAATGCAGGTGAAAGTACAGTGCAGGCACTGTACTTTGGAGCAGGGGTGTCCACACTTTTTCACTCAGAGCCACATACAGAAAAATACAATGACAACAGAGCCACTTTTTTGTACTCTTATTTTTATTGGATTTTAAGTGTATACATACAAAAAACCAGGATAAAAAGAAACGTGAACCTAAGTTTTATTGAGCCTTGCATAGAAAATAAATAAAATAAATAACTTGTATAACACAAGTGGAAGGTCACATCTTAGATTCACAGCCTAATTCTTCCACAATGTTGAGAAGCTCTCAGATTGCTGTCTGAGGGAAAATGATTCTCTTGGTGTAGTTTGTTGACTATGGTGGTGCAGTCGTCCTTAGTCTGTGGTGATTCTTACTGACAGTGCTGTATAGTGTAAGTATATTCTACTAAATGAGAACAGCTGCCAATATAAATTGATTTTATGACAGGCCCAAAAAATGTGAGAATGGTCCACCACTGATTCAACACATTTTCTCCAACTTTCAGTCCGACTCTGGGAACGCTGTTTAATTTTTGATTTTGGAGTCAGAAAAGAGCTTATTTTATTTTTCCTGCAGAATTCATGATCTTAAATTGGTAGTCTTGGACCAACTTGGCCACATTAATATACCCCCCCTAGTACTTTGCAGTGGCAGACAGAACTCAGGCACTGACAGTTTGTCTCTCTATTCAGACACAAATTAAGAGAGAACTGCAAAAAGCTGTCAAAGTGTGAAGATGACTGTCTGTAAAGCACTTATTAAGCATCTGTGTCCAAAGGTGCTTTATAAATTAAGTTATTATAAAAGAAGTTATTAAAGATATTTAGTACAGTATGGATTATATGCCTAAATATGGAGCAAGTAGTGAATGGGCATAGTTGTCCTCTTTCTTGCTGTAATCTGTTTTTCTCTGTCAATCAAGTCTAATTTGGGCAGTATTTAACTGTCCATTTCAGAGTTTGCTGTGGGCCAACTAAAAAAGAGCCAAGGGTCACAGGTGGTCCCCATGCTTTAGAGGTTTTATCATAGCTACACAGCATGACAACAAGATGTAACAGTGGTACAGAAAACCTGTTTTAAAAAGTAAAAACATAATATTAAATAGCAACATCTAACCCAATGTTACTAATGAACTGTAAACGAAAACAAATAAACAAAAAACACTTTAATATCCTCCCAAGATTGAATGATTATGCAAAAGCAGTATTATATATCATAGCCAAATTCTTTTTCCACATTTCAAGCATTAAACTGTATAAAGAAATGCCTCCTTTGGTGTTCTGAAGTTTACAGAAAAACAAAATCGACTCTGTTTCTTGTATAACCTCACCTAAACAGTTAACATCAAACCACTGGACTTTAAAACTAAATAAAAAACATAATATCAAATATTTATAATTGAGATTTGAACAATAAAAAATGATGTTTTTGGTTTCACTGATTTTAAATGACCTCTCGCAGCCTACCTGCAATACCTCTGCGGCCCACCAGGGGGCTGCGGCTCACACTTTGAAAAACACTGCTTTTATCACAGAATTTCCATTTTAGAAAAATAACATGTTTTCATACACCCATTGATATTGTTTATTTATCATGTAACTCAGTGTTTGTACTGTTTTACTCCCTGAGATAAACACGTACATGTTTGTATGAACTAACAGGTACGTTCTTTAACAGAATAGACTTGATGTCCTTTTCAATTTAAAAATGTTTCGAATCGTGTAATGTAGCATATCATTATTAGTATCAGCTTAAATGATCTATATTAACCTACCAGAAATCTAATATTGTGCATCCCTAGTGGATTTACTTATTACCCCAACACCTCTAACGTGACTGAGCTGTGGTCATCCTCAGCAGCACCTCGTAAAAGCACTCTCATGTCCTCCTGATGCTGGCTGCACAAAGGTGTGATGAATCAAAGCCCTGGTGTCTGAGACAAAAAAATCTCAGCATGCTGTGTTTGTATCAGTGTGTGTTTGGTGCAGTCCAGGAGAGACCTGACGCCAAAGGGGTGGGGGAAGTGCAGGCAGGAGGACAGATGGTCTCCCTCATGGTGGCTGAAATAAAAGAGGGAATTAGAGGACTCCAAGGTGTACACTCTGACGGCAATTACAGCAAATAGATTGGAAGTGGACCTGCAGGCACCCGGGGAGGCAGCTCTGCGGGGGAGAGCTCCACCTCATCGCATCTGGTTCACACACACACACTCTCTTACACCCAGTCTCTCCTCTGACCATTAACATACCAGAGAATAAGTGTCAACACATAAAATATCTGAAAATAAACTTCATGTGTGCCGTAGAGTTTGAAATGGATTCAATATTAGCATTTTTCTCGGTTTTGGATCTTTGTGTGAAGGATTTGCAAAAACCAATTTCAGACATCCCTGCGAGCTGTTTTGGTTAGTTATTCTGCCGCCTGCAGGAGTTTGAAAACAGTCAATTATTTTTGTCTTGCTCGCTTCCGCACATTGATTCTCAAACGATTTTCACTGCCCCTCCAAGTAAGGATATGCAGCGATTGAATTAAATAAGCCCGCCCAATCGATAGAAAACACGTAACACATCCACGCTCCTCTCATAGCCTGTGGATACAGAGAATTCATTGCAGATGAAAATGCAAACAAACTCTGAGATACTTTATAGATCTATGAGGGCTGTTATGAAGTTTATAGATAGCCATCAAATATTTTGAATATAAAATATTTAATGTTTTACTTCTGGCAATACTTGTGCAGAGTTTCTGACAGAATCCGCTGCTGTCTCTCTGCTTTTAAAGATACTTAGAGCAGCAAAGATCAGTAGATGCTATTAGCTTTGCCCCAAAGCTGAATAAGTGGAATACCATTTAGAGAATGTGCCTCTGACCCAAAACCTTTTGTTCCCATCAATTCTTAAATGATAAAGATGCAGGCTAATGAAAGAGAGGGATCCCAGCCAAAGTTGCCCATAAAAATAACATTTGGGTTAGAGGGATCTTAAATGTATCCATTAACCTCTGAAAAGTGTCTGTGCTTTTACTTTTACACTTTCAAAATACACTAAAATACACTTCAGCCAGACAACTCCCATTTGTCTAATCTAAAATCTAGGGATGCACAATATTGAACTTCATAAAGGTATCTGATATGCTGATATACCAAAAATCAACTTCGCCCATACTGATACACAACAATACAAATATATACACATCTTGTTGGAGGAAGCATAGTCTTTTCTGTGCAAAAATTTACTTGAGTCTCCCTTTGACTGCCCTTTTGCATTGCAAACAGATGTTGCAAACAACAATGATAATGTTTGGCTCTGTGATAGATAATACTGTATTTATTTTCAAATGTTGAAATTCAGTGATAAAAGTAAAGCTTTTTGGTACATTTGTTTACTTTTCCAATATCTTAGCCAACATATGAATCGTACATGGTGCAAAACATGTGGCCGTTATATTGACTTTAAATAAGGGCAGAAAAATTAATGTCTGCTGACACCATAATTACATTTTGAAGCTTCTTTCTGCTGATAATGCTATCGAACCGATAACATTATCAGCATATTGTGCATTCCCGCCAAAAACGATTATTGTAGCAGCAGAATATAGTTTGACTTTGGCCTTTAGGTTCTGACCCCATCGGTCCTTGTAGATTTATATTTCCAGTACTTGCAGAATTTAAGGGATAATGAAGTAATATCCTTAACACCACCACCGTGCCCTGTGGTTCATGATAACTCAGGGTCTCTATGCTAAAGCAGCAATGCAAAATTATTTCTTAGTTATTTTGATCTTAAGTCAAGTCTTGTGTATTTATTTATAAAGCACATTTTAAAGCAACATAAGCTGACCAAAATATACAGATGCACATGAATTTTTAAACGCATGTATGCCTACATACATAAATATACAAATGTAATACAAGCCCTTTTCACACATACAACACTGATATTATCAGGATAATTCACTGACATGGTTGTTCACACTTGCTCCTCTCAGCAGGGGGTGATCCCTGCTGGATGGGGGAGAAGTGGTCGAGGGAGGCGGATGTTGCTGGTTGGCAGAACACACACACAAAAAACAACATGGCAGAGGTCAGTGTTCAAAATACAGGAATAGGGCAGAACAGTGCTATGTGCTGTGATCACAGTTTATATCCTAACTTCACTGAAATATGTCAAAACGGCTTCGACGTAGTATTGTAGCACACAAGAGTGAATATGAAGCAGTGTCACTACTTGAACGATTCATTAACACCAGGGGAAAGTGGCTGCAGTGTTTCAGCTTCGTATACAGCAGCAGAGAGACCCGATGGTGATCGTTTAGAGCATGTGACCTACAGAACTTTAACGATGTGCAGAGGAAACAACACTTCCCATGTCCAGATGCACATCTGAGTTTGTGTTACTGTCCTTATAATCAAATCAACAGTTGTTTCTATCCATCCTGTCAAGTCTCCCTTTTCCAGTTTCTTGCCAGTCACACTGGATGACGTCCTCAGCCCTCCTCACTCGCCTCAGTGAATTACCCTGATAATTCGCTGCAGCAATCAGACATGAGCTTACTTAGACTTTACACAAGAGAATACCAGTGTGGGACAGAAAGAAATTATCTGGGTAAAATCCAGGTGAAAAGCTGTTTGCAGTCACACAAATGGCTCACCCACGTATTGTCCGTACAATTTCAGGGTTTTTTTGCAAGTGTGAATGGGTTACAGAGACACAAAAACACTGCTATGACATGTTTAGAAAATGGAAACAGTATTAAAATCATACATCAAAGATGGTGTAAAAAAAGCAAGGATTGTATTTGGAAGCCATTTTGTTAAGCCTTAGTTGTGTGTAAACCTGTTCCAAATTAGAAAACCTGTCCCAAATTAGATTCCAATGTCCAAACTAGACCAGTCATGCCTGGCCTTTTCCACAGAGGACCAAAAGAGATTCAGAAATTAATCTGAAATTGATATTTAACAAAATAAATCATCATTATGGATGTGATACACAAACTGTGGGAACACTGAAAATAGTTCCTACAGAGGTTTCTTGAAGGTTAGTTTATACTTGTTTGCTATTATCAGCCTCAATTATTCACATGAAGATTTACACACCAGGCTTAAACAAAATGAGAAATCAGGTTTGTATTGTATACAATGTAAATAAGGCTGACTTTTGGCCTATGAGTTATGGCCCCCAGAACTGGCTGCTTTCCCTTCTTGCATATATTCATGAACAGTAAATCACCAGCTTCTGGAAAACAAAAAGAGAAAAAAAGATGGGAACCAATGCATAAAAGATAATTAGGCAGTGAACATGTGTAAACAATCAAAAAGTTTGTCTGAGTTTAGTTATTTTTACCCACATTATAAAACAGAAAACCTTAAAACAATTAATAAAATGTGTTTTTTTCCTTGGTCTGCAAAATAAATAGTTTAATGGATGCTTGGAAGCATAAAAACACATAAATTACAATTACCAAATTAAAGAATGTCTTTATTCCAGCATGCAGAGCTAATATGAGACATGTTTATGCTCCACCCAGAGAGAGAGATGTAAGCTCAGTGGAGAAATAGATAAATAAATAACAGGCTTAAAACTTAGATGGAACATGTCATGAAATAAAGAGAGCTTTGTGGAGAGTAATCAAAGACTAAGAAAGATTGAAGAAAAACAAACAAAAAAGACAGAAAGTGTTGCACTAAGGCTCAGTTGTTTTTCGTATGTTTGTATCCAGTTTAAGCTACAAGGAAAATAAAATGAAATTGCTGAGTTAACATAATCAGGAATTTCATTTTTTGTCTTTGCCCCGGGAAAACTTAGCATAGTTTCATTCTTTTAAGATAGGGTTGTATGACTTTGAACTGAGAAAATCAGGATCATGAAGATGCATATGTAGAATTATTTTCAGTCTTCAAGGCTGAAATGTATGAAAGAGAGCATCTTGTAGTCTTTAAAACATACACATGCTGTGTCAGTGGGAGTTATGAGCTTGTTTTTTTGGAATTTCTACATGGAGCACAGTTGGTGAACTGATGACTTTTAGCTCAGTGTTTTCTGTGTTTGCAGTTTGATTCTTCTTTAAAGAGCTTATATTATAATTGTTGTGCTTTATATGCCCTTCAGTATGTTTGTCATGTCTCCTCTGTGTGATAGAGCACTTTTATGAACAAAACAGTCTGCAGCATCGGTAAAATATCTCGTTCCCCTGCCCCCCTGAATATACATGCAGAGTAGATGCAGAGTATAGATGTTGGAATGCAGAGTTGTTGACAACATGGCACAGAGCTGTGCTGATTTGACCAATCACCACAGAGTTGACCTGTAAACCAATCAGAGCAGACTGGTCCTATGTGGGGAAGGGAACCTTAAAAAGGCAGGAGTTCTAACAGAGCATCTCTGACGGAGGAAGAATACAGTACTATTAGGGGTTGTCCGTGTATGAGAACAGGCTTTTTGAAAACTAGAGATCGTGAAAATACTCAAATAGTCGTCAAAAATGTGCGTAAGAACCTGATTGAAGGGAAATATGAGCTCTTTATATTCGCAGCTGATGACAACATTTTGACATTTTCATGAAAAGTTAAAGACATTTACAAAGACTATTTGTTTTCAACAGCTGCTGTAACAACATCCAGGAACTTATTCTGCTAAAAGCCACCAGTTAACATCATCAGTAATTGATCTGCAATACCTGAAGGTTGCAAACAAGTGCAAAGGAAAATGTTGGTAAAACCGTGTGCATGCAGTAAATTATTTATGACTGATACAGTGTTTCTCAAATCAGGAGAACTGACGTACCTTGAGGTTTGCCTTGAGAATGTATTAATCCATATATTATTACCAAAAAGCAGGTAATGGTTTAGTTTTTAATTTATTCTATCAGTAAATTCAGAAAATTTGTAAGTTAAAAGAATCCTTATAAAATTGTAAAAGTTTTGCGCATCAGCAGTGAGAATCATATTAAACCAGAATGCCATAGTTTTTCACCGTCAGGTTGAAAACAAACCTCTGGTAATGTTGAGCACTGTTTGTTAAAAATATTAATACAGTGTTAAAATATGTGCTGAAATTAGCAAAGCTCAAGTTATTTTTTCTAATCAAACAAGCAGACATACTATGTTATGACATATTAAAGGTCAGCTCAGAAAATAACCATTGGAGAGACTTTGATACATTGTCATGATAATGTGCATATATGTAACATCAAAAAAGGAAAATCGGTTTTATGGTGAGGGACTTTAATATATATATTTAAATATTTTATTAGTAAGTTCAGTACTAAAATATTGTGGTTCATACTAAATAGGTAAATTTGCATGGACGTGGATATGGCATGCCTTTATGGCAAAAAAAAGTTTGAAAACCACTGCTCTAATGTATTATGCTATATATCAGAGCAAATGCTGCTCTAAGGTCAAAGTTCATAATATACAACACAGTAATACTGACACCAGTAACTGGCTCATTTCACTCCAGCTGTTGTCCTTTTTACACATCACAGAAAAGTATACTTAAAATACTCAGTGCTTTGTGCACATTAAAGTAAAAATTCCTTTTGTTTTAACTTGAGTAATTCATAAGGAGAGTTACTTTTATTTGTACTTGAGTAAAATTTTATCAAAGTAACCAGTTATAGAGTTTTGTACTTTTCACACCCCTGAATCTGTCGAACAGTCAAATGGCTTTTAGATAACTTATTTAATGTGGTCTGAACTGGAAATATTCTTTAAAGAACCCATTACTTAGTATGCAGTGAAAGTGTTTGAGTATCTAATATTCTGTATAAAAGTATATGACTGTGTTTATGTGGGTTAAAATTCTAAAACTGAATTCCAATGGTCTTACCACACATGCAATTATACTGGACATCATAGACTATGTTCCCTGAAAACAAATCTGCTGATTATAAATTAAAAATCCATCACAGAGGGGCAGGATGAACAATTAAATTACTTAAACTTAACCAATCTGTGCTGTCTTTTTTGTTCATTTTACTTTGCATGGGCAAAATATTAAGTAAGTAAACATAACATATCCCAACACATTTAAATCCATGATGAATATGAGTATCAGTTCAGATAAAAAACACAAACCATCATAAAATTAAACCCTGTGTTACACACTTTAAGTGCTTTACATTTCAAATTGGTTCATCTTAAAATTTCAGCCTTCCATCTCTCTTCTGTCTGTTTGTAGTTTCTTTTAATCAAATCATATCTCACTGTTACTGCACAAACAACAGCTGCAGAAACTTTGCAGTGAAAACAAAGACCGCTTGTTTCTGAAACAAAACGTACTTCTGCTGTAAACCAAACGACCTTGTCTATCTAATTATACTTCATTTTTCGGCAAAATTGAGCAACACTTGTGGCATGTGCTAACTAAAACTAAATGTTTCTATTTGGATCTGATAATTTAGAAAAAGGTCATCATCTAATAATCTCTTTTCCAATAATGTCAAAATTAATCTTAAATGCTCTGTTTTTTCAAATCCGTATGGTGGGAATCTGTCCTCGAGGAACTGATAATTTGCCTACAGTCAAGCCCAGTGATTGTATTTCTTCATGGGCTTCATGTGATAAAAGAAGAAGACTGATATTTTGCCATATACACACAAAACACAAGCGAGGAATTAAACAGAGCTGCAGTAAGCACTATTGTTTTCTTTTGTCTTCAATGTAATCGTCATTGAAATATTTAATGAAATGAAAGCAAATCTTATCAGATGCTTGAAGTCTTTAAAGAACTATTCAATATCCTCTGTGAATGATTTTAATAGAGTGAGTCATATTTCAGGTGGCCTGCTTTTCAGATTGTATCACCGCTCAACATTTGTCACCTGTCAAATTATTTTCCCCCCGCATGTCATGTTCATTTGTCAAAAACAGCTTCGCTCAAAGTTGCCCACTGCTTCCCCCATCCATAGAAATCAGATTTGGGGATGGAGGTTTATTTGGATGTCATATTTATGGTAATGTTAGAATAATAAAATTGTGCAGGATTCTTAACGCCATTTATCTAAGTCTCTCTGTGTTTAAGCAAATATGAAGACTAATGATTGGACTATAAAAGAGCATGAGCAGTTGGATTTTTCAGAGAATATTTTATCTGCATTCAAAAGATTTGTAATTTTGCAGCGAAAGATACTGCAGATGTCAGATAAATACGAGTTTGTCTCCAGAAAACGGGATAAGAACAAGCTGTTTTCATTATTAAGGCAAATACACATTCATTAATTAAATTCAGACCTGAGAAAAGTGAATTTTTCGTTTCCTCATATAAGCTGGATCTGGATTTGGTAAAAGTAGGAACCACCAGGGGCAAAGTAGAGACTTACTGCTACCTCTATCCAGGGTTTCCAAGCTTTAATATTTCTGCAGCGTCTGATCAATGCCAGAGAAAAACCATTTCTTATCATTCTTCCAGCTACTTAGAGCTACATCTGAGTTACAGGCGGTGTATCCGATGCACATTTATTCTTCCCTCCTGACAGCTTTATGGAACTCATTATCCGCTTTGTGGCCATGGCTGTGAATGGAGAACCTGTGGGGGTTTTATGTGTAGCCAGTAGCTCCTCCGCTGACCACATTTAATGTCCTTCCAGAAACAAAAAAACAGGCGGGTCGAGTCAGGGAGGTGGGGTCGAGGGGAATCCGGGCCCTGCTCACACACAGAGTGCCAGTGTTGGATCTGTTGATGCGAGGGTGAGGGAGCACAGTTTTATTTACCTCAGGTGCAGCAGCTCATTATAATGGTGTTAATGAGGAGCAGATGTAGTTGCGTGATGAAGACGAAGAAGGGAAAGAGGAAGGGGGGTGGGTGCCTGGAGGAGCAAGCTGTGGCCTGTCCAGGGCAAACCTACATGGAGGTCCTGTCCAGGGATTCCCAAATCCCCCCTCTCGCTACAAGCAATACAACCACGCTTCATGTGTTAATATCTACTCAGCAAGTGCTATTAGCAAACAGTGAAAACTGCAGAGCACAGTGATTTAGTGAGGCACGCTCACTGCTGGCTGAGCTGAAAGGTTACTGGGATATTACTGTAGTCATGAATGATTTAGCCCTGGGAGGAACCTTCTTGGTTAACTTCTTTCTGTAAGGTTTTGGGGTCATCTTTCTTAAAGTTTATAAGCTTGCAATACTTTACATTCTTTAAGTTGTAAGAACAAGTTACTGTACTTGAATGAATAGCACGTCTGCAGTCTCTAAATACTCAAAGCTCTGTTACATGTCACCCTCATGCACTGATACAAAAGTGTGCTACAGAGCAGTGGTTACCAAAGTCGGGCTCTGGACCCCTGGGGGTTGAAAGGCTCCTACTTGGGATCCAAAGATGCCATTCAAAAAACAAAGCAAAATTCAATCAACATTCAGAAGGCTTATTTTACCCATTATTGTAAAATAATATACATTAAATGAGTTTAGTCAAACATATTGTAATTTGTTTTGATTTGTGCTGAAATGGAAGTTGTGTAAAGAAGCTTTAAAACATAAAATGCCATAGGCTAAAATGTTTTTCAACTTTTTTCTATCATGTTGACCTAGTGCTAGTATTGGGGAAGTGTACGCAAGTGAGTGTGGAACTGCAGAATGCTTTGTGCTAAAATAACATACATGGGCAATGAAGGTCCTCAGACTCTGGCATCACTATTTTGGGAGTCACAGGCTCAAAAGTTTGGGATCCATTGCTATACAGTACTTATTAGGGGTGGAAATAACCAGTGGCCCCAGGATATGATGTTATCAGAATACTTGAGTTTTGATTCAAATTTATTACGATACGTAACATTTTATGATACACTGAGTACTGCGATACCTAACACTGTAATATGTTGAATTTCAACACTTTTTCTTGGCTACTTTTACATACAGCTGTGTATGTCAAGTGTTAGCCGGTTATTCAGCTGGGTTAGCTTAGCATTAGCTTTGCTGTCTCAGCTTTTGCTTTCCCTGGTGGGGCCTAGTGAGGTGAGTATTTCCCCGTTATTTTATCCTCATGGTTTACTCCCTGCAAACCACGTGTCATGTCCATCTTTTGTGTCCCTGTAAGAGTCCAAAATAAGTCCACACAACAGATTTAAACACTGACTGTGCGTTCCTTTTGTCTCTGTACTGTGCTACAATGCTTGATTACTAACTCTCTCCTGCACGATTAACATCATCTGCCTACCTCACCTGTGAATTGGCTCAACAACACCATAGTGTTGACCTAAAAGTAATTGATTTTATATTATAGAACCCAAAGCTTTATGAAATATTGGAAATTAATTCATCAAAAAAAATTGATACTTATGCCTAATATACTGTGGTGTATCAATTTTTCCCCCCACCTCTAGTATTTATGGATTTGTTCAGATGCATTTTCACACTGCTTTAATTGTCACTTGGTCTTCTTTTTACGTTCATTATCTAACCAAAGTAGACTTCAGGCATGTGAACTGCTGTATTTGACAACCTAAAGTTAAAGGGGATCATTATTGAATTTGTGGATGGAAAATGTGACTACATTTATTATTCAACTGCTTTATTTTGCTTATTACTTAAAGAAACAGTAACAACCAAAATGAATTTGCAGTAGTAAAACTTTGAAAAAGTTGATTTACTTTACATCAACAAAGATAAGACTAAAATGTCAGGAGTGCTATAAAATATCCCATAGGCTTTTAGTAGGCTTGCAAGGGAAACAGCGCGATGCCAACTTCTGCATTGGCCTTCTAAAATACATTATCCCTGCACCTCTACATAGTTTCTTTTAAAACCTACATGCACCTACTGTAGCTATTAACTCTTTGGAAAGCATCAAGTGTGTTTTCATGTGAGAAGAGTCCCCAATAATTTCCCTATTTATTGCCATTTACTTTTAAGAAGGGTAAGCCAAACATAAACATGAAGATTTGCCAAGTAATTGTTTTAGAATTGATGTTTAAACTAAAGCATCAGTGGTGTGTAAATCAGAAGTGTTAATAGTTTTCAGTACATCAGTGTTTATTTATCCTGTTTATTGTCAGTAAGAATTGCTTACATCTAGCTTTTCAATTGAAAATATGTTTGTCTTTTGTGATTAACTTTTGAAGACTTACATTTCTTGTAGCAGTTGCTGGGCCTATAGTAAAATTCAATGTTAGTTTATGTCTTTAAATTAGCTGAAGCTCATACTAAGGTATGGCCATTTATTGGTATCCTGAAAAAATGGAGTTAAACTTTTATTGCCACAGATGACAGAGGAATATGAACAAAGTAAATTTCCAAACTCAGCCATTTTCAAACTAGTTTCATAAAGCTGTAATACTGCTGTTTACTTTGTTTATTTGTCCCTAAATGTCTCCTCTGAACCCTCCAGCGTGCAGAAACAGCCCTCTGTTAGCGACCTACCCCTTTTTGCTGCTGACAATGGATCGGCCTCAGCTTTGAGTTTGCCATTGTGACTTTCTCCTCTGACTGAGCCATGGCAGTAATGATCTCTGTGAGCCCTCTGTGCATGCCAATGGTGGGCCATAACCGTCTTTATTCACCATGAAACCTCCACTGGGAGCATCTCCCCGTCCCCGGGACAACAATGCTGGCAGCCGAGCTCACAGTCAGCCGGCTCGTCTTTTACGCTTTTATGGGCTTGGCCTTCCCCCTGCTATTCAGGCAAATGTAGGCCATCAAACATGACAATTTATGACTCGGTCTAGATTTGACCTTGGGCCTCCTGAAATGCCATTGCCCTCAGAAAATCTAGAGACTCTATGAAGGAAAAGATGCTGTTTCCTTGCTGTTTTTCTTCTTGTTTTCATTGTGATCGACATTAGTTGAGAACATTTCAGTCAGAGAACATGCACTTTGGAAATTTATTTCAAGATGCTGCACATGGAGAATCCAGCACGACATAGCAATATTCACTCCAGAGTTTTATGATCAAAACCCACACTTTAAAGATAATAGTGTTGTCCTTCATGCCTGGAGCACTGAATGACTGTAGTTTTACAGCCTGACCTCAAACATTTCTCTGCTCTTTCTTTTTTTTTAGTTACTGATAGAACACAGTGACCTGGTCGACTCTTTGCCTTCTGTTTTGTGAGCAGAGCTGCAGGGAATTCCTTATTTACTGCAGGGGTGTGCCTCGCCTTGTCTTCATTCAGCAGCACATGTTAGATATCTGTCTCTTGGCCAGGCGCAGAGCTTCAGTTGTTTATGGCTGAGCTTGTTTATGGCTCATCCTTTCGAGGAAAATCTCCAAGCTGCTTATTGTGTTGCCACTGATTTTTCACATTTTCTACTTCAACAGCTTCTACTATTCAGGAAAGTAATTAATTACACTTAATCATGTTACTTTAATTAAGTAGCTTTTTGTGCACTTCTACTTTTAATATAGTGTTTTAGCATCAGTGATTTACTTCTAAATTCAGTAAATTCTGTTCAAAATATTGGACTCACATGGCGTCTGACACTGGTCCTGCAGACCCTGTCTTTTGTTAGATGTTGTGTGATGCTTGTGTTAGATGTTTAAAATTTAAGGCCAAAAAAATGAGTGGTCTTAAAAGTCCCGTATCCTGCAAAATGCAATTTCCTTTGTTTTGGCACTGAGCAGAAGAACATGACACCTTTCAATAAACTTTCACTTTACAGAGATATGCGCTATACTTCTTTAAAGAAAATGCCCCTCAGTCTTACTTGCTAGGGTTTGTTATGTAATAGCCATACAGCCTTCACTTGCATGTGTGTTTTCTGCTCATCACATACAGATGCCATGACTGTTTTTGAAGTCAGAACTGTGTTTGTAGCTCCTCCCCCATCAGAAATCCGATCTGAGCATTTCCAAAGGGGAGAGAAAAATAGCTGTATCTTATCCTCTATGTAGACAATATTATTCTTTTTTTTTTTTTTTTTAATCAACTTAAATCAAATTGTTGCTCAGTAGACACCCAAGACATGATGTCAGAGGTCAAACACACCAGGACATGGGACTTTTGAATTTGGCTAAGACTTACCAACTTGTCCAGTCAGCTTCTAAAGGTTTACTGTCTTCATTCATTATGCATGTTCTTTCACGTCTGTGACACTTTACTTTTCATGGAAGAACAATGTGTCTTGATGTTCTGACATTAAGCCCATAGAATTTGTTTCCGTCAATGAACATTTATTACGGGCCAATCAGATAATGTTGTGGGTGGGAGCTATTGCGGTACAGAACGTGAGCCACTCCGTAAAACAGAGTCTCATCTGAACAGGACAGGACAAAGACAGGGCGAAAATGTCCTTACGATAGAGAACTTTGTAGTGTTGTTTTTTGTTTTTCATTTAAAAAAGAAATGTGGCCTCAATCTGATTAAACTGCTACTGAAGCCATTAGCATCTACGCTAATCCCTGTACGTGCAGTCATTTCCCTGCTGTAAACTTGCTCGTAGCTCATTCCACTTCCTGCTCTAAAGGACTCTGATTGGGCCGTGCCGCTTTGGCCTGCTCACAGTGGTTGTATGTTGGAGTTTGGAAAGATGGACATGCCTGATTAGAGACATTGAATCAGGCAGGTCCAGCTGCTGGGCAAGGTTGCCAGCTTGATATGTTTTAGTAAAATTATAATTACATTTTGATAAACTAGAAAAGCACTCAGAGAGAGCAGACCTCTGCCAAGCAGCTTCGGTCCACTTTGGCGAAAATGGTCCTATCTGGCAATGTTAAAGAACCCTTTAAAAAATTCCTGGATCCAGACGGTGATCCGGATCACCCCCAAAATTTAATCAGTTCTTCCATATCCCATTTCCGACAATTCCTGAAAATTTCATCTAAATCCGTTCAGAACTTTTCAAGTTATTTTGAACACAAACAAACAGACAGACAGACAGACAGATAAATGCCGGCAAAAACATAACCTCCTTGGCGGAGGTAATAAAGACATAATGTAAGAAGGTTTGGTATTGCCATTTTTCTGCAGTGAAAGGAATTTTTCTAGTTTTGTGTCATGAAAAGGCCCTAAAATGTCCTAAAGTTGATTTTTAAAGTGTGTGGGAGCCTGATTTAAGTAGAGTGTGTAGACAAATTAAATGAAATCTAAATTAGCAGCAGAGTGTTGTCACAATGCCAAAATTTTAGATTCTACCTTAATCCCAAATTCTGTTTCATTATGCTCTGTACTGAAACAACACTTGAAAATAAATTCATAGTGTTGTGAACAGTATTAAATGTGAAGTTGCATTTGCACTAGATTTTAATGATATTGAGATTTATCAGAGAAAACTATTAATTTGTTTTTAAATGTATTAAGCATTCTGCATTTACTCAATCAAGTACAGTGTGCATAAACAAAACTATGACTTCCACCATGGCCAAAGTACGTTTTAATGATATAATTACAACCTAATTTCGTCTGTGTCATATTTAACTCTGTGGTTGTGTTATATTACCTGTGTCAAATGTTAATAAAATAGTATACTGTCAGATTCTGAGACATATGACTTGTTAATTCATCATACCCTTCCTGTTACTCTTTTTTCACAACCAAAATTCTGCACTCAAATACTCATTTCTTAAAGTATGTTTTAAATGATGCAAGTTTTGAGTGGATCTTTAAGTGCTACTTTTACTTATACTCAATTTTTTAAATCAGAATATACCGACGAGGAGCTATTTGAAAGGAGGATGCAGAGGGAAAGAGCCGAACAGCTGGCCAGAGAACAAGCAACCACTGCACGTCCACGAATGGGGGCTAACTGGTGGTGTTGTTGTGGACATTGCACGGCAATGGCAACAGAGGAGGAGTGAGTTTCGCGGCAGATAATGTCTGATTTAGGGGCTTCGATTTCTGGCCCCGTCTGCTACTATGGCATGAGAAAAAAACGCCGTCAGATGGATCTAAATTGCTCGAAAACGGCTCCGAGCTCCGCCAAAATTGTCTGGGTGAGTCTACGAGCGTATTTAATCCTAAAAATAAGGTCCAGGTGTCAAAAAACCGAACTTATCCTTTAACTGTGTACTTACTACCAGAGGGCCAGATTGTTAATAATCTGAGGATACTTTGATGTTAACAAATATAATGACTTGTGTATTAACACAAGAAACAAAAAAATATATATATATTCCATCAGGATTTGTTATGCATAAGGAGCCATGTGGCATGATAGGTAGCATAGGCATTGTCAGTATCTGGAGCGAGTTTGTGCAGTCTGGGTCTGGTGATGTTGAGGCTAAGGGCTTTGTGGTAGATGGGTAATTTATCAGTGCTTTGAGGGTCATAGGTGAGATAAGGGACAGTTGTTCCAAACTACAAAAATCTATATTTGTATATTTAAATCCATATAGCAGTGCTTTAGTCAAATTGACAAATGTAGAAACCAAGCAATTTAAACCACTGTTTCAATGCAACAAAATAACAATAACTATTTCATTTTTGTGCAAGCATATCCCATTCTGTACAGTCTTTTAGTGTTGCAGATAACAGATTTTACAAAAACATTACAGCTATTTATTTGCCTAATTTCTAGCAAATAGCTAAACCTTCAGCTATTGTCAATTATTATTGTGCAAATATTTCTGTTTTCAGTTGTATGGCAGATTTTGTGGTGTTTCCTTTATGTTAGGTACTGATTGATACCCCAAGTTGACTTGATGGTTGCATTGAGAGAGGGGGCACCCATTGTGGCTCCTCGTTCTGCCAGTTGCCCACCCCTGTGCTATAGGACACATAAGAAACAAGCATGGGGCTGGTATATAAGGGAGATCAGTCACATAAAACCAAAGTAGAGATCAAACAAACACAAAAAGTGCTGCTGTTTCATATGCAAGCAAATGTCCTCTCTCATCTTCATCTGTAAACAAATATTTGTTTGTTTGTTTTTTTGTATTTGCTGTACAGAGTAACCAAGAAGCATGAATGATTCCAGATGAGGAGAGGGCTCTCTATCTCTGTATGTTATATGGATTCTTCTCACGCATTTCCCTCTGAGACAAGGGCTTCAGTAATCTGTATCCTTTAGTGAGAGAACCCCATGGAGATGCATTAAAGAGATAAATTGGTATCATCCCCAGTGTGACAGACTCCTCATCTGTCTCTGCTCGCCTCCATTGATCACAATTTATTTTATTTGTGTTGTTTCATTATTAGGCGGAAGAAAAGCATTACATTAATAAAGGCCTGATTATAAAGTTAAACAGAAATACTATACTCTTACACAGGAAGCCGAGGTTAAAGCACGAGGCTCCGACATGTCTGCCCTTGTGTCTTCTCACACAATAAAGTGAAATCACCAGCGACACTGATCATTCACTGTAAGTCTAATTCATTTCTTAATGATTATCGGCTCTCCTGAAGTGGACACACTTCTCTGAATAGATCACTTTAATCCTGCATTTCCCAGAAGCCCAACCATATTCAAGACAAAGAACTGACACAAACGTTTACCAGCAATAACACCAATTGGTATGACAAGGAAGACCTGATTGGGTTTTTATGTGGATGGTCAGATGTGGTAGTGGTTGTATGTTGAACGTCTGTATTACAGTATATTGTCTGCTACTGTAGTAATATTGAGCCAGGTGAGCCTTTTAATTATATAGAAATTCAAGTACTGCAGAAAGGAAAGGTGTCAATTTAGCTCTCATGTTATAATTATCAGGGTTTTTTTCTGTCAAGTTCACTCTTAAAATGTGCTAGCTCGAATTTCAGGTCACGCACCCTAAAATAAAGTTAAAATGGATAAATTATTTTAAGAATCGGTTTTCAAGGAGTACAGTGCTTTGTGCTTAACTCACTTGTACACATCAACGCATAAAATCTCCTAATCACTCTTTATTTTTAAGGCTATTAGTTCAAGCAGATGTGTTTTAAGTTATTTTATAGGTTACTGAAAGTGTTATGAAAATGATAACCCATTATTGACTTAACATAAAGTATATGCAAACATACAGGTAAAAATAACAGCATGCCAAGAAAAATAATTGAGGGGGTAAGAAAATGAAAGAGACTGCACATCAGTGAATCTCGCCTGTAACCAGTCTGTCTTTTTTTCCCTAAGTTTACCAGGGACAAGAAGTTTAAGAGCTTTGTAGGTCACTATCAGTCACTAAATAACTTTACACGGAATGTTTTTAAATAATAAAAGAACTTAAATGATAGCACAGCTACACCAACAGAGGAAGTAGTAATGGTTAAGCTTTTGCTTTAAAAATAACTTGAGAATTACATTTAATTTGATCTTCTCAAGCCTGAAGCATGCGAAGAATCTATACAGCAGCCTAATGCACCAGCTCAGCTCTGCAGACGAAGCTCTAAACTCTTGCTGCCTCTGGAAACAGAAAGGACCACATTTATGTTTCATTAATGATCTAAGAAATTTAGTTAAATATTCACTAAAAATATAATCATGTTTGATTAAAACCATTTATGTTTATGAGGTGCCTTAAGGCAAAACAGTGATTATTTTTTTGAGGAATTAAATCAGCATCAAGGCAGAACATTTGGATCAGACATCATATTTAATGCAATACATGATGTGATGTGAGAAACAAAGGTGTTTCAACCACACTGTCAAAGGCTAAAACAGGTCAGACACAGAACTTAAAAGTCCAATTAGCCAAATACAGTGCTGTACTGAAGGTAAGATAAATAGTAATAATGAATAACAAGGCTAATCTGGATTAAATAGTAAAAATATAAAAACAGCACTGAAAACAACTTAAAACTTCTTAAAACTAAACTGATATTACAAAATTCTGAATGATATAAAGTAAAAACTGAACAAGCACTAAAATATTACCTTGTTTTGGAGGTAGGGTACATCATAAAAAATGATACATGCTAGTACTGTAATGAGGCTTTGCAGAATATAAATGTATCAGTGCTACATAAGAGAAGATGTACAGTATTCACATTATGAAGAAAACAGTACAGAGGATCACGATGATGAGAAGAGAACATAAAGCAGTCTCATTTTGTGCACAAAGTTTGCACACTTCAGGGCCTTAAACAGGATTTTAATAATGTCCTCACACCCTCTTGCCCAGATGTTCATTTTTCCAAATATTTCCTCTTGTGTTTTGCATTAATTCATCCAAACTCTTTTTTTTTTTTTTTTTTTTAATTAAGTGAAGCAAAGCAATTATTGACAAGTGAGACGATGAACACGCAATACACAATACACTCAATTCATCCAAACTCTATCAGAGAATGATGGAGAAGGAAAAAGTTGGGAATTTGCCTGGTTCAGAAATTCAGTCCGTCACGCACACAGCTCTTCTCCAAAATTCAGGACTTTTGTCTGCATGTGACATGACCATATTATCCTTGGATAATTGCTGAAATGGGTTGATGTTTGTACTTGACATTGTATTTATTAGTCATCTTGCAAAATGACTGTAGTTAATAAAAATAATTGCATTAGCGTTGGAGCCTTGTATGTCTGGTTTAGGTCACAGTGCAGTCGTGGTGCAGCAGCCAGTAAAAACACAGTCGGTTAAGGGCCAGGTCTTGTGTTGTGTGCCATAACTGTATGTCGTGAGGTGTTGTGGTAATGTGCTGACAGCACAATTTTTCAACACCATTTAGAATGACCTAACTTTAAAATTTGCCTCATGAGCCAATACAGTTCAGTGTAAACACTCTTAGGCACAGAAACCAGGGTTTGGATCCATGAACAGCTTCCAGTGAAATTAACCTAAAGTATATATACAAAGTCTCGCTGAATAACAGCACAATTAAAAAACCATTTAACTAATAGAAAACGGTGAATTGCAAAATCCATTGTGTGTTTTGGATGAACTAACAGGGAGTAAACCATGAAACAATGAAGGAGAAGCCTTAATGAAAGATATATTTTTTTAAATCATTGATCAAATTCTTGTTTGAGAGAGACTGACAGGAATGACAGATATGTTTCCTTGGGCCTCCAGATATCCACCCCTGGCCTACCTGTTAGCAATGGGAGACTAGTGGCTGCTCTGGCATCACTGAGGGTATGATGTTTGATTTGTTAGCTTTCATTGCCTTCACCTGTGCTCATGAAAGTGGAGAATAGAGTGTTGACATTGTTGCACATCAGTGAGAGAGAAGCAAGACACTGGAGACATTTAAAGACACAGAAATCATTATTGTGTTGTTTAACACATCAATATGCTTCACGTTTGTTGCATCTTTTTCATCTGAAGAAACAAAATTCAAGGGAAAGCTGGTTGAGGACTACTCCCAAAAATAGCTTTGAGGCATTGAGATATTTTCCAAACACCAGCCGCCCACTGAGAGGGTGGTTTGCACGAATTTAGGGAAGCTTAGGTGACACTTCATGACACATGCGTCATGGAAACTTAGAGGCACACTAACCATACAGATATAGCAAGGGCAGTGTAGTAGTAAAAATTGAGTCTTAAAAATGTTATTAAAGGTCTTAAATTTGATTTTTGTAAGAATAAAGGAAACCCATCAGTGGATATGCTCTAATATGGTTTTCAGGGCCATTTTCTTCACACAGAAAGTCTTTAAAGTTAACCTGTGAGATGTTTCTCTTTAATCATTAAGTTGAAAATGTTCAGTACAGTAGTAAAGGACATTTAAGCCGTGCTGCACAGGTAGTATTGCTCAATATGTAAATTACCCAGACTGAATATAATGTTAATTCCTACCTCTGCAAATGAAAGAGTTATCAGAAGCATTTTCTCTTCATAAACCTGAAGAAACAAGCCGGTCAGAGTAATTTGAACCAAATAAAATTCGCAGTCTGACATGAAATAATGGTTACATGCCCTGTGAGGTTTAGCTGTAAATGTGTGGCAGCCTCAGTGTGACAGAACTGGACTGGGCCGCTCCGGATGCACACACGTCAAGTTCTTCTACACGCAGCAGCTCCTGTTTGGGTTATTTTTACCTGGGCACCTGGAGGTGTTACAGACCTGCTCCGGCCTGCATATTTCTCCTCCCTCAGCACAAATCAGGTGTGAGAGGAAGTGATCTTCATTCGCTGCAATTAAGATTCTGCTTTCATCTTCTCCTGGTACACAATTACTGCTCGGCTGCTGTTTGCTCTAATTGCTCTTTCTGCAGGGATTGGTAGGGAGCCAGTGATAGTGATGGGTAGGGGATTATCTCCTTTCCTTTACTCCTGCCCCTTAAAAAAATCATTTGTAAACTCCCTGGTGTAATTACCAGGCCTCATGATTAATTGTCTATTGAAATTAGTGCAGGCCTTGCTTTCATTTTTACTGCTACGAATATTAATTAATGTTAACTCTCCCCTTTTCCGTCTTCACCCCTTTTTATACAACATGTCTTTTGAATATTCATCATGGTCTTGAAAAATGGGCATAAGCCCATGCCCAGAGTAAGAAAACTGACACTTGGCTATCACAGAAAAATACATATCTGGAATGAAAAGATGTGTTTAAGGCCATAAATAACACTCACAGGAGGTCGACAGGTGAAGAAAGCTGGGTCTTATTTAAATCACGTCTCATCTGTTAGTGCAGAGGTGTCAGGGAATATGCAAAGCAGCATCCCAGCTTTTGTTGTCCTCGTGAGCGCAGAGAATAGTCACATTTAATTCAGTTTGTGTTTGTTTAACCCTTGTGTGAAATGACAAGTTGAATAAGTGCCATGTAATCACATTCAGCATATTGTCATACAATAATGTATAGAAGGCAGTGTCACCTTGAATAAAGTATCCAGCAGAAGAATACATTTGGGTAATAATATGGAAATTTACACAAAGGCCTGAATCAGATTCACATTAGAATATCTCCATAGTCTATCAAGGAGGGGAACAAGCTCTCATTGGGTTAAACTGTCAGCTTAATGTTTAACAAACAAGTTCACACATCAGAATTACATGTATGATCTAAATTATCCGTTTGCTCACATATATAGTCATGATTTAAGTCCCAGTCACATATTATGGAAAATACACTTTTAATACTTTTTACACACAAAATATGTTTCCAGGCCCTCCCTTCTGTTGCTTGTCCCACCCTTCAGAAAATGTGTGCTCAAACAATCTGCTCGAAAAATTCAACTGGTCATGTCATGGAGGGATATGTTGTTCCTCCAGATGGGACACACTTCAAAAGGCCTGTCTTTGCTCAGCCCATGACTACCTAACCCAGCAGTCAAGTTTCTTATTTGGTTATTTATTTTAACTTGAGTTTGTTAGCTCTATAGCAAAAGGATTGTGTTTAGGCACATCTGTTTTACCATAATGAACATTAGAGCACAGTACCAGAGAGCTAAAGCCACATCCACCTCTTGATAGGAGCATGGTCAGACACAGCCCCTGAGGAATTAAAGCTGCAAACACCAAAACAGCCAATGCAGGGCTAAAATAGAGGGGTTTTCAGGCATGTCAAAATCTAATACCTGAGTGGATTTTAACATAAGACGCTAATAGAGACTTCTTGGACCAGTGTAAACTTGTTGAAAAAGAGTAAACATCGAAGTCACATTCGTAAAATATAGTCAGAGTTTTGTATAATTGATAATGTTTCCTTTAATACTTCTAAACTCAAAGGTTAACGCAAATATTATTTGTTGTTCATTTATTTCTACAGCAGTGTTCTTTGGGTCTCTGTGGGAGCTTGAATAAGTAAATCAATCATTGAAATCAATTTAACCAAAATTAAGGCTCATAAAAAGTAAATTTAGATATTAAGACACAATAGTTTTATTTCCAATGTTGTTTCGATCCAAAGATGTTGTGACTGAAGTTTTATTGATTTTTTTTATATCAATAACACACTTGCTGGGGTTTAAATTTTCGTCATTTTGTCACTGACCTAAAGCTGGCAATACTTGGGATTATTACTAATCGATGACAGCTGTAAGGTATTTGTACTTGATAGAAGACTGCATTTTCAACCAACTTGAATGTATTTTAAAAGCAGTCATTTGACTGAATCTTTTGATTTGGATTTGCAGAGTAGCAGGCAAGTTTCCCAAAGTTGTTGTGAAACACTGAAAGTCTTGTTGAGTTCAGGGGAGTTCTGTGATCATGGTCAGTATTGACTAGACACTGATTCATTGTTATATATATATTTTTAGTCCAAATAAACTTCTTATTGAGCTAGTAACAGTATCAGACTATACAACTCTTTACTGTAGGGGAGGAGGAGTAACAGGAAGACAGAGGACGGGAAAGAGCAGTAGCCAGCAAGTAGCCATATTTTTATTTATTTATGATTAAATGTTTTTTATTTATGTCTGCAAATTGTTTTTACCTTCTGATATCCTGATCTTGTTTACCCCTGTTCGATGCAACGCTACTGGAATCTTAATATCCCCGAATGAGTCTTCTCAAGGGATTAATAAAGTTCTATCTAATCTAATCTACCTCAATTTATTTTCTCTGATTTTGTTCCTGGCTGGCTGCAGGGACAAAGAAAGTTAAGTTAAGCTAAAAGGAGCAAAGCAGATTTTACTGCCAAAATAAATACATTTACTATCTGGTTTGAATTAAAAAAGCTTCAGTCTATACAGTCAACATATTTAGGTTCCCTCACGGTGTTAGGGAATGGCTTTTGGCTCTTTTTTCACAACTTTCCCATTTTAATTTCACTAAGGATGTTTTGGTCTTCTTACAGTCTATGATTCCTACTCATAGATCTGAATTACACCACACTTATGAGGAGTTATCGCAAACTAGTCTAGTTTTGATATCTTACTGTCAGAAAAGAATATACTGTATCTGTGTTGCTAATGTAACCAGTTAGAAATTGATAATGCAAGGGGTCTTAAATGTATAAAAAGTGAAAAATATCCCATTAAGTATTAGATTAAACTTCTGGTTAAATCTATACACCTTGATCTTAAACAGACCCCTCACAAGTCATCCATAAACAATCCAAATAACACCTCCACACAGAAACAAAGGACCAAACATCATATGACCCAAAGGACCCAGAAAGTACCCACTGGTCACATCTCCAGGGGGAAACTAGGTCAGCAACCCTGCCAATGACTCAGGAGCGGTTCACACGGAAACGAGGGGAGTGTTTACAAATGTTTTTAATGTATGGGCATTTTGTTCACAGGGAAACTGAGTTTTGGGAGCCTGAAAATACACATTTTTGAAACCTGGTCCCAGAGTGAATAAATCTCAAAATGGGCCCTTCCATTTCAGTGCTTACAACGAATATGCATATTTTCAGAAGCAATGATCTCATGGCGCCACCTCTCCCTTAAACCGCATGCACTAACCCTGACAGCAATAGAAACAATAGTGGAATACAGTGTTGTGCTCGTGCTGCAGAAGCTGCTGATGTTGTTATGACTTCCACAGCAAAATCCTTTGCTCCTGTGCTACCATGAGCAACAAATGGCCAAGGAGAACACCACGTCTTCTTTTTGTTGTTGAGAACCTACTCCAACACCTCATAAATCTCAAACTTGCCTGAAAAGCTATTTATAAACCAACAGTTTAATTGGAAGACTAATTTGAGAAGCCATCTTAAGGTTAAAGCTGAATGCAAATTCAGGAGCAGGATCTTAACAGCAAGGGCAAAAAGTTAGTGTTTAGGAAGGTTTCAAAAGACTTCAGAGCATTATCTTATGTAAAAATGTACACTAAACCTTTTATTTTGTCTCCATTTTCTCCAGTTCCTGTTTCTCATATCCTTTTTTTCTTTTCCTGTATTCTCAGAAATCCACTCGACCTTCCTCTCCTCTTACTCAATCCCCATTCAGATAAAGGGATCAAACCCGGCATATCAAACTAATGTCTTCACCCCTCAGCGTCTCTGAACAGACACTGAATAAAAATTGCTACCTCTGTAAAACACCTGTGACATAACTTGATCCACACAGTGACGGTACACACTGCCGCCTGCACCCTGTAATACATCAGTGCCAGGAAACAGTGGACGTGGAGACGCACTGATTGAATCAGGGCCACAGAGCCTGTGGGGAGAGTTCATCTATACCAAACCAGCAGCAAACACACAAGAATCACTCTGACGGTGTCTGCTATAACTGTGTTTCAGGACTTAGGGGTCGTTCATTCAACTTTGTCCTGACTAAGCACACTAGAGAGCAAATTTTGTGAATGCTGCAGGAAAGAAAACTCCAGTAAACTCTTTGTTAATTTGTGTCACTGATTTAGTTTTTATTGTCCTCAAAGACCCCATGAGGCAAAATTATCCTTAAACACAGTATACACTCACTTTGTCTGGTACAGCTGTTTAAATGCTCCTTTACGCAGTCAGCTACTCAGCCAATCACATGGCAGGGAGTCAATGCATTTAGGCATGTAGACATCGTCGAGATGACCTGCTGATGTTAGAATCAAGCATCAAAATAGACAAGGGATTTCAGTGACTTTGAATGTGGCCAAGCTGTTGGTACCAGATGAGAATTAAGTATTTCATAAACTGCTGATCTGCTGAGATTTTCATGCATAACCATTCTAGGTTCACAGAGGATGGTCTGATGAAGAGAGAATATCAAACAAGCAGCAGTTCTCTTGGCCAAAAGGTCTTATTGATGCCAGAAATTGGCCACAGTGGTTTGAGATAGTAAAAACGCAACAGTAACTCAATTGACCACAAAGGCATGCAGATGACCATTTCTGAAAGGACAAGTCGAACCTTTAAGCAGATGGGCAACAGTAGCTTAAAGACCCACTCCGCAGGATTTCTGTTAATAAATATTTAACATATTTGATATTTGTTTTTTCAGACTAAGGTGGCACTAGTCCACTCTGGCGCTAATTGTGGAGAGTAAAATCCACAATTAGCACGCTTACACTACAGGAAAATCCGTGAAGATAGCCTTTAGGATCACTGGATAATAAAGCCTTTGCTGGCTTTATAGGAAATGAACAGCTGGGCTTAAAATCAGGCAAATTATCTTGCAGTGTGTGCCCAACTTGTCAGGGCTGTAGACGCTTTTATTTTCTCAAAAGCCCCAAATTTAATAGGGTATAAATAAAATTGTAAGTCCAAGCCATTCCTGGACTGTATGTATGTATTTGTATATAAACTGCCAAATTGTGTTTTTCTTGTCCATTTTTATAAATTAAATACAAAAATGAATTATGGCAGTCAGTATTTTTACAATGATTTACCACCTAAGCATTGCTTTATTGTTTTTAAAAACAGACAAACATCAGGCATTTCCTGCCCTTTTTAGGGGGTAAAAGTGAATTTGTCATATCTTCTGTATTTGGTTTTCAAAAGGACAAAGACAGTTTGAGAACAACTAGATATTTAGGACAATGCTTGCTCTAAAATATTTTATGTAGAACTATTTGCTATTTTTTATTAGATTAGTTCGACAATGGTGCATAACTGTCTTCTACCTATAAGGAGAAAAATGTATGGTGAAGCATTCCCTCAGACCCTCAGGGGTTTTATGTGCTGGATATTTGTGCCCTTTCCCCTATCATTGTTCCATAGTTTTGAATAAAGCATAAAAAACGTCCAGTTAATGTTTTTTTTTACTAAAATAGTGCAAATATTACAATGTTCACTTTACTGTTTTAAAGGCACATTTGATTTATAGCGACAAACCCAACAAGTTATGGTCTTAACATAAACAATAAAGCATTTATGACCATCACTCTGTCTTTATGTCTTTATGACTCAACAACTGTTATACATCTCACTGTGCCCAGACAGATTATGTTTCTTCCAATACAAATGGCCAATAACTTTGACAAATGACACGTTAAACGAGACATATCAGGAATCAGATTTGACAGTTTATGTTATATGGTCTGCTATTTCTGATATGGAGATTACACTCATGTCCAATAAAAAATGTGTTACAGTTGTTTGGCAAAGTCATTTTACTGTAAATTAGCTACATTAGGATAAATTATAAAACTGCTCTAAGTTCTTGCTCTGTCAATAAAGGCAGTTATGATGGTTTTCCTCCCCTGTCAGCACAGGGAGCTTGTTATATAGTAAAAATCATCATCTTCTTCACTAAGAGAACACAGTAAACATCCTGGATTTTTTGATGAGTGTGTTTTATGAGCCTGAAGAGACTGTATTACACATTGATTCTTTGCATTATGTCTTTGTGAGACAAATAACAGGAAGTTGTCTGTAAGGTTAAGTCAGTCAAGGAATTAAGGATGATAATTTATAGATTATCTATCATTATTAGTACTTGTCAGCTAAAACTCTTGTTAGGATTAGGGAAGTGAGCACTTAGCCAGCAAGACAATTAGCGTCAAATAACTAACGAACTGTAACAAAGCTGCCTGCCATTAGTAATCTCTTTAGCTACAGTTAATAGTCATAGCCACTGCTATGTAGATTTAATGCCCTCCAACCCAGATGTAAACAAAGGACTTTGAACAAATATGCTGATATGAATGGGTAGCATCACTGTGCAGCACTGATTGGCAGTATTTCTTAAAAAGGATAGTTGAACTTGTATGAACCATGTGTCAGGTAAAATTTGTGTATCACAATTCGGCCAAAGCATAGTGTAACCATATTAAAAATCAGGCATACACGGACATACAGAGTAACCTGCAACATATGAAACTGAGACCTGTTCATTTTAAATTACTTTTTGATGGAGATTTTTTTTTCTATAAGGAGTAAATATCAGCAGATTCTAATGATAAAGCAATGCATCTGAGCATTGAAAAAATCCATCAACATCTAATTCAATCTACAATGCACTGCTTTTTGGTTTGCTTCCTGTAAGTCACCAAGCAGTAAAGGCTTGAGATACAGGGTTGATTTAAAGAAAGTGGGTTTTTATTTTACTCAAAGAAAGTCAGTCAAATTTATAAACCAAAATGTTAATAATTAGTTCATGTGGATTTGACTAAAAGCTCAATGTTTTTTCCAACACTGATCCAAGAGCTGACTGTGAAAGAGCTAGAATTATCAGCCTAAGTAGACCGTTAAAATGCAAATAATCTAGGTGTTCAGTGGAGAGTAGTTGGCAGGGTCATTGACCTAGTTTCACCCTTGAGGTGTGACTGGTTTCCTGGGCGTTTTGGTCATTTAAATATGTTCATTTTATTTATTTATGAAAAATCTATTGAGATATATATCAAATATCGAGAGTTTGCAAAATCTATTAAATAATTTTGCACATTGATTGATTTGAATGATGCAGTCCTTTAGATTAAAAATAGAAATCCAGTTTTATTATCCACGTAGATGTGGCATGCTCTGTGCTGTAACGCATCTTTCTGAAATTATGATTAGAAATTAAACTGTTCTCTGATTTGTTAAATGAATCTGTCTTGCTGCAGCAGAAATAATAAAGCAAACTGATTTAAAAGAAGTCCTTTCATTGAGATATTACGGTTGATAGTGACTGAACATCTGTCATGTTGCTGCACCGTGTACGAACGAGGACAAGTGACTCACTTTCTTCACAAGTGTTCAACTTCACCCCTCCCTAAAATAAAATAGGGATCTGTACCCTCTCCCGTAATGCTGTGACCCTGATCCTCTCTGGAGTTGCACAGCTTCGAAGTAACCTGCGTTGCTATAGTAACCTCCTCCTGCCTACTTTGTAAGGTCACCTGCTCTGCCGGGCTGGTCCCCCAGAGAGCAGGCATAACTAATGTCCTGCAGGTTCAGGCTTGATGTAAATAGTCTCAGCTGACAGCCTACTGTACAAATACTCTATTACGTTTGCTTAAAGGAAATGATTTGTTGCAACAGAGAGCACTCAACTTGTGTGACATCAGCGTTGCCCGGGTAACAGTGGCTGATTGCACAGGCTGGAATTAGGTATTGATCAGAGGGAGGGGATAGGAGGGGGGGTCTGGCGCCAGAGAGGGACTGGAAGCGATCCGCCTGCTACGATTTACAGAGGATGGGGGGCTGGGGTGAACCTGCACACTTCGCCCCGGCTCAGGGAGCTGAAAAGCCCTCAGGAACCAATTTACACACGGCTACAGTGCAATATCTGCAGCAGTCAATAATGGAAATCTGATGCCCCCTCTGCCATCAATGTGACCGCTCCTCTGCCTCTCGTTAGAGCACCTTGAAAGTTCTAGGCCAATCCATAGACACTATGGATTTCCAATGGTGCAGGGATATTTTGACTTTGGTATTCTCCCTGTAATTACACCTGTGAGTGAGGATGCACACACAGCCTCACACAGGAGCTGTCTTTTGTAGTTATTTATGTGAATCCTTATTGCACTAAATCTTAGGCAATTTTAGACCCTTAAAGCACCCTGAACTTACATCTTAGCACCCTTGAAATAACATTTTTATTTTCAAAACTTGAGGCAACTTATCAAGTATCTTAATTTTATTTACACTAAAGCATGGTAATAAACAACATTATATACAATCAAAAATGTCCTATAGCCATTGGTGTTTCTTAATATTTATTTGGTAGAATTAGTAATAATACATTATCTTGAGATGCTTTGTGACATGTTACAAGGGTCTACATACAAAACTTTGTACAAATAGTAGGATATTAGCGTAACAATTTGGCTCAACAGTGAGTGGAATCAATTTGTAACACTGACAGGCTTAAAAATGATGTAAAGTAATACTTAATGACTGAAAAAACTGTCATATTAAATGTTTTTGGACAATGGTTTATACATCCTTGATTTTCTTACAAACTAGGCCATCTTGCGGAATAAAACACACAGATAGATTGACAACTAGAAAGACTGATGGATGGGTGAACTGAAGGATGGACCGACAGAAAAGAAAGAGAGAGAAGGTACTCCAAGGGGACAATGTTTGTAATGGAACCTTTGAAAAATGTATCACTTAACAAAAAGGGAACTGTCATTTATCTGTTAGTTGTACTGTCTGTCATTTTGGTGTGCTCAGTTTTATAACAGTGCAAGTGTTATAATACAAGTGATATAAGTTACATGTTATATTCACATTTGTTAATAAAACATATTACATGTTCAAAAGTGAAATATGACGTTATTGAGGATATAAAGGTTCCATATTTTACTCCCAATCAACAAGTTTAGACTGGTCCCAGAGGTCCTAAGAACATATTTTTAGGCTACTTGCTAAAAAAAAAATCAACTTAGATTTTGGATTTTGACATGCCTATAAACCCCTCTGTTTCAGCCCTGCACAAAACAGGCTGTTCAGGATCATCATGAGCACTGTCTGAGTACAACCTTTTCAAGAAGTGAACATGGTTTTGGCTTTCCAGCACTGTGCTGTAATCTTTACTGTGGCTGCACAGACATGCCAAGACCTGTTCTTTTCACTAGAGATGCCAGAAGGCTGAACAAATACCTGGCTCCATTCAAAGGGAGGTGGTATATCCCCTGATGATGTCCTAAAAGAAAATATTTTAACGGTCTATTCTAGCAAATATTTTCTAAAAGTAGAAACATCTATGAAACAGTTGGACCAACAGAAAATTGAAAAGTTGTTGCCAGGTCTGGTAAGTCTTAATTTCTGCTGCAGCGTTCAGTTAAGGACTAGAATTTGGCTTAAACATTAAAGTATGGATCCATCCTGCTTTGTATCTAGAGTTTAGGCCAGGGGTGGTGGTGAAATAGTGTGAGGGATGATTTCTCGGCACACTTTGGGCCCCTTAGTACCTCATAAGCATTGTTTAAATGACACAGCCTTCCTAAGTGTTGTTGCTTTTCTGAGACTGATTTCTCAAGCATGACAATAAGTTCCCTGTACTCTAGTGACTTCCACAAGAACCAGATGTCAATCCAATAGAGCGCCTTTGGGATGTGGTGGAACAAATTAGTGCAGTTTTAAAAGCAGAGGGAGGTCCAACTTAGTACAGCAAGGTGTGCCAAATAAAGTCACCAGTGGGTATACAGTTCTTCTGTTTTTTTTCTCTTTATATAAATCCTTTATGACTAATTAGCAAAGTTAATATATAATTAGCCTAAGTAAATATGATTTGATATGTTTGACTTATGTTAAATTCAGTTAAAATATTTGACCCAGCAGTGACTGGTGCAAAACCAGTAAAAATATATCAAGTAAGATACACTTTCCTTTTACCACCCTCTCAACAAATGTTGATATAAACTAAGATGACAAGTTGTGGCTCTATGGTCAGAACTTGGTTTAAAGGTTAACCTCAGGTTGTATTTTTCCTCTCATGTTCATGTGGCTTTTCTCTGTGTTTTCCTCTCAGAAAAAGACGTGCATGTCAGGTATCAGAGGGCAGAGTATGACCTGAAAACATACCACAACTGCATGGAGGTGGCTTTGTTACTTTTCAACAGATGATGTGTCAAACTGCTGGATATGGCTCGTACAACAGTAAGGCATTTATATCTGTAACAACAGGAATCAGTCACGCACAACATCCATCTGTCACACACAGTATTGTGTGACAGATTGTGGTTTAACAAAATGTTTCTTTTAGCCGATCTGAATGTGAGAGCAGCTGTTGGACCCTGCATGTTGAAGCCTGTTCCTGCTGCA
Source organism: Cetoscarus ocellatus (assembly GCA_037902135.1). Classification (NCBI taxonomy): domain Eukaryota; kingdom Metazoa; phylum Chordata; class Actinopteri; order Labriformes; family Labridae; genus Cetoscarus; species Cetoscarus ocellatus. Next base: position 1,978,617 of record JBAMNC010000683.1, read on the forward strand.
GATGCTTCATGCAAACACTGTCTGAACATTTCCTGCAGAGACATGAAGTCATTGAGAGGCAACTCAACCACTGTCTGAATATTAGGGATGGAAAGTAATTATATTTACTCATGTTACGGCCATTGAGTAGCTTTCTATGAACTTTGCAGTGACAGAGACAACATGTTTCAGTAACAAAAATGAAAGATTTCTCCGTCTTTGAAAACATCAGGAAGTATCTGAGGCAATGTAAGTGCTCAGTTAAGATCATATGTTTATTTGAAACAGATTCAATCTTTTTTTAATTAATTTTTAAAATTCAGTGTCCACTTTTCTGTAAATTCTATAAATTGTGTTTTTGAGTGATGGTGCCACATTTTACACAGTGCTCACTCCGCACAGTGTTGTCTGACCATGTCCCTGTGTAATTTAGATGGAGGCTTTTAGTCCATGTTTGCAACTGGTTTTTGCGAAGTTTTAAAACGTGCCAACTGTTTTGGTCACTGCTGACAGGACTGGTAAATGTTATATAATATATACATAAATTTGTCCAAAACTGACCTATATAGCCATCAACAGCGCAAAACTTAGCCATTCTAACAGTGCCTCTTTATGCTGAAATAATTGTCTGTCTCCTATTTGAAGTTCTCCTTTGTGAAATTATCTAAAAACAGCTTATTAACATCAAGTGTTAAAAATACATTCACAATTTAGTTTAATTGTTCGAGTGTTGATTTTGTCGACTTATTATTTTCGTCATAGTTTTCGTCAACAACCTTTTTCCCCTGACGAAAACTAGACTATAACTAAATAAAAACAAGTGTACATTAACAAAAACTAAAACTAAATTAACTGACATTTTCGTCATATAAAAACTAGACTAAAATGTTTGACAAAGGCTAAATCCAATCAGACCTAATTTCATCATGTAGAAAGTAGAGACAAGATAGGAATATATCCGATCACAGCTACTTTGGTTGTGTGGAAAGGTTGGATGAGTTAAGAGGGACATCCAGTCATAACTGCCTTAGCTTCATGGTGACGGATCCAAGTGTAAAACATGACTTCAGAAACTCAAGGAAACATAAAAAATGCCTTACACTTTACACTTCATATTTTAGTCGACTAAATTTATAGTAGATTTTGACGACTAAAATGTTGTGAAATTTCATCAACTAAAAGTAGACTAAAATTAAAACAATTTAGATGACTAAATTATGACTAAAACTGAAAGATATTTTAGGCAAAAGACTAAAACTAACACTAAATTAAAAAGTGCGGTCAAAGTTAACGCTGAAGTGTTCTAACATTTACCAGGGCAAATCTTTCATTAAAATATATTAAGATATGTTAGGATGTTATAACATATAAATATACCATTATATTGCAATATTTTGTGAAGTGGAGGTTTGACTCTCTATAAACCAGCATTGCACAGCTTTTCCAAAAGCTTTTTGTAGCTCTACCTTTTACACATAAGTACAGCGGTGTCTGTTCCTGCACAGTGGATTATAGTGGATTATTTTAATGATTTATGCCTATTTCTTTGAAAATGCCAGGGTAATCTACACCTAAAAAATTTTCTGAACATGTTTTTTATGGATGTTTCCCCAGTGTTTGAATGTCAGTCAATGAAGGGGTAAGGGAGAAGAAAAACACCAGGGGGGCAGTAGGTACATTTCAGGGTAAAGTCTGGGTAAAAAAAAAAAACATCAGTAAGCATTTAAACATACAACTCACCAGGGTAAATTCAGGAAAATTTAATATTTTTCAGCAAGTGTGAATGGGGTTTTATCATGATGGCTCTAGGAGAGACTCTGAACAGACTGTCAGATAACATGTTTTCAGACAAATCAGAAAAAAATATAGAAACCAGTATTTACAAGTCAACTTTAAATAAGAATTTGGAACTAGTATGTAAAATCCTGCTTAGGTTGTAAAGGTTGTAAAGAGCAAAGGATGATTAAATAGACAATAATAACTTCTGTTATTATTTCCCACACAGACATGAAGTCATTGAAAAGCAATGCAATCACTGCTTTAATGGAGCCAATCACATTCCTGAAAAGAAACACTCCCTCTCCTGGCAGCGCTCTGCAGTGCAGCCTGGCGTGTGAAGCAGAATGCCTGGTGACATCTGAGGATATTTAACCCTGCGGTGCTCATTGTTGCCAAATTTTCTCCATCTTTATAGCGCTCCAAAAGATAGAGCTGTCATTTTTACATTACGCAGACCCTCACAGATGTCAGGCGCTTGTCTCATCACAGGAATCGATTATAGGATCCGTTTGCCATAATGTGATATATGCATATTAAAGTAAAGCCTCAAAGGCAACAGAGGGCTGGCTCTTTAATAGAATCCAGCGATCATCAGGAGTGAATTCCTGGACCTGGATGTAATGGAAAACTGCCTGCGTGATGTTCACAAACCCTCTCATGTGGAGTCTGAGAGGCTGCTGTGTTCAGGCTCCGGTCACAGGGGCGTTATGGGCAGTCAACCTCGACACTCTTACCCCCACTCTCTGCCAGGGATGGGGGCTGGTTGATGTCACCAAATACACATATTGCTGCAAAGTTATGGCACCATCACGAGTCAAGCAATGACAGCTTCATAAAGTTTGATTTAATCAGACAGGAGGAATTGAACCATTATATGACATAATCTACAACTCTGTGATGATATATCCTGGATGTGATGTGCCACGGCGCTGATTAGAATTCATCCCTGTGTGTGCAATCCTCCAGAATCTAATTTAGGAAGCAGCTTGAAATGGAAAAAATCTTTCTAACACAACCACCTGCCTGTGTATTCATGTGTGTTTGTCTGTCTGCCTGTCGAGGTATCTATTAATTTTCTTTTGTTTTCTCTTCTTCTATTACCCATCGGCTGGTGCTCCAAGTTTAATATGTTGTACATCTTTTTGTCTCATTCCTCCGCAGTAGGTTCAATGTCATCTCTTTGTTGTCTCAAAATGCAATCAATGAAGGTCTTTCTACCCCATCCACTGAAAGTCAAAGCCAACCTATCTGCAGCCACTCTGAGCCGTTCTGTCAAATCCACGAATCAAGCCCATATTTCTTGGAGTCATGTTGTGCTAGTCCTCACTCCAGTTTGTGTGTGCCCTCGCACCTAATATACAAAATATCTATTGAAATATGCATGAGGCCCCATGATGCCTGCACTAAAAATACACTCAAATAGGGAATACATTGACAGCTCTGTTATTGAGCTCTCCTTGAGATTCCTCTGTCACTGTAGCCACGGATCGCTCTCAAGACTCATGTTTTATCAAATGCACCCAACATCTTTCTCTCTTTCTGACACACACATTATCCTCTCCTTTCCATCACCCACACACACTGCTAGTCGGCCTGCTCTGGCCTTTTTATGCTCTTTCACTCTCTTCATCTGGAAGTCACATGCAAATAAAAACACAAAAAATAGATGTGTTTGTTTGCCAGTCCTGGGCAGTAACTATACTCCTCAGAAATATTTTGGCAATGTTAATTTGGTTAGTTTTTCCCCCCCTTTGATTAAACCAGTTGGTATTTATTTTTATCATTGGAAAGCCTGATTAGTCTCCTTTACAACAAGGTACAACTTGTTGTGCATCCAGGGAATGAGAAACACAGCTTAACGTTTCGGTAAAATGCGTCAAAATTCCCTGTAACTGGAAGCTGTTGTTCCGGTACACAAAAGGGCAGCATTGTTTGATGTCAGCCCTGGTACCATTGCCAAACGTGGGACCAAGGTCCATGAAAGTGGTAAAGTCAAAGACAGACCATGAAGTGGGCATCCTAAGACAACCATCCAAGACAACCTATTTCTCATTATTTCTTCACCGTGGAACCGTAGTCTTTCTCTCAGGGGCAGAGGGGATTTTGGCACTTTTTTTTTTGCTGTACCTCACACGTTTAGCTGTGATGCTCATTCATCAACACATTCCTCACAATCTTTACAATAAGGTGACTAATCAGGCTTTCCAACAATATAAAATACAATACTAACTTGGTATTGGGCAAAACTTTGGAACTCTCTACCCATTAATCCAAAACTGGAGACCAACAGTAATGCTTTTAACAAAGGACTTAAACAATGGCTAAAATCACAACAACAGTACACACATGAATAATTTTAACTGGTTGATTGCTTGACCATGTTGCCTAGGCTTTACAGGTTATGTATATATGTAATCTGGAAAAAAGCTTCTCTTTCATTGTTGTGATGTTATTGTACACTGCACTTTTTTGTTCGCTCTCTTCTCTTGTTACTTTTATTACTTTATCATCTCAAAAGCCTACTGTAGACAAGTGTTGCGAATTATCACCTGTGCTATAACACTCTAACAATGCATCTGGTTTGTCCAATGTAATTGTGATGTCCAATTCAAATAAACAATTAAAAAAAATTTTTATAATTATTATTATTAAGGGAGAACTTATCGACCCAAATAAAGTTTCCAAACTTTCTTTGAGGGGTTTAGTTACTTGTAAATTATCAAATCAAATCAAATTACTTTGATAACATTTTTTTCTGAGTAATGAATAGTGAAAAAAATTACACTGTCTAAAACAGCAACAGTGGCAGTACATATCAAGTAGTGTTTAGTTGTTGAGTTACTTTTTGTCCTCAGTGGACTACTATCACGATGATACATGCTGTGGTGCAGCAGCTCACTGAAAAAGTTCACACAGAATGGAGGGAAAGGGAAAATTTGAGGTGCACTTTCAATGACTCGAGGTATTTTTTGCCCTGTTCACAGTCCTGTTGCAAACCTTAAGATTAACTCCCTTGTGATGATTTGCCTTCATCATGAATGTCCCATATACAGAATGTTGGGGTCTAGCTTTACCCCCCATTTGTTCCGTCTAAAGAGGTGGTGTCAAAGCCAGTGGGGGAACACAGCATTCTGTGTATATTGGTGTGTCTTCCTGTGTGTCTGTGTAGTTAAGCACTGGGATATACAAATATCACATCTTGTCACATCAGTGTTAATTTGTCAGTGTTTAATATGGTGATTTTTTTTTTTGCAGCAGTGCTTTTGTGTAAATGCTCAGTGACAAGGGCTTATAATTTACAGAAGAGTAGTAGGACCAGGCAGTATAAAAAAATGAGGGTGGGGTTTCCCTGCTGCACTCAAGAAAATTGTCAACATGTCTGGAAAAAGTTGAAATGTTGAGATTAAAGTCCAGACATCAAGAACGACATAGAGAGGTCTAGAATAATGTTTTAATATACTTTTGACAAAATAATCAAATGAAATATCAAGATAATGCTGAAAAATTATTCCAAGTACAAAGTTGTAATGCTGAGAAAAAAGTAAAAACCTTAGTAATGATGTTCAAATACAACATCGAAGGGGTTTCAGGGGCTCAGTGGCTCATATCCAAGCACTTACTGTCTGTATAATAAAAAATAACTTTGTTGTGTTCTAAACTTTGTTTCAACACTGTTGTCGTTCAACTTTAAAGAGGAAATGGTTAAAGATTACTTGAAATAAAACAAATAGATGTAATGTTTAATATCGATTGTTTGTAGAGTTTTTTAAAAAGAGCAGTGGGTAACAAATAAGTTATTACTTTCTTAAGTAACTTACTTCACACTGATGTGTTCCTATTCTACCTGACAGTGTGTATCAAAAATGGACAACAGAGGAAACATTGCCGTGTTACAGCCACGATAGCTGCTATAGTACTGTCCTCACGTGTTCATAGAAATGTAGAGACAATTGACGTGTAAAGGATTTATACAAACACTGTAGATGTAGGTTCAAAGTTAGAAGGCTAATGCTAAAACAAGGTCTTATCTTAAGATGAACTGAATGATTTTATTATTTTGGTCATCAAAAACATTGACTCATCCAATAACTTGCTTCCTTGGATCAGACACGAATGTTTGCTTTCTGATGCTAAAACAGGTTCACGAACACATTTTAACTTGCCTTGCAGAGCAGATGGACCTGCCTGATTCATAGTCTGAAATCCTGCATGTCCGTCATGCCAACATCCATTGTCCAACAACTTCACCGGCTAAATGCTTAACAGCCCAATCAGGGAAGAGAGGCGGTAACTGCGGACGTGGCGACAACAGGAAGTGACTGCATGTTTGAAAACAATGGCGGTCTCCATGGATGCAGCAATATCTAATGTTTTAATCAGAAATGGACTCAATTTTTTCTTTAAAAGAGGAGCAAAGAACGTCACTTAAAGCTTTTCTTAAGGGAAATCACAATTTTGCTCTTCTCCTGACCGGGGATCACTGCTGGGAAACTGTGACAGAACGCAGAAATCCTCCACGGACATGCCGGTGAGTCTATGGTCATCATGGTTACTCAGTGATACTTGGCGAAATATGCTCTCCTCAGAAGTTTACCGAGAGAACTTGGAGGGCATTGTCTTTGACGAGGTTCATGTCACATATGGGTGGTAAATGATTCATCTGTGTGGTATAATTTAATGGAAGACAATTGTCTAAAGACTGAAGCGTATTTTAAGCTAATGGCTAACAACAGCACGAGCTGCTGCGTCATACTAAATCTTGATATGGTTTGGTCTGTGAAGAGTGTGACTTGCAGAGCGATCGTCCAATCACCAGCTGCAGTTGTTTTTGACAGTTCTGCCTCTGAAAACATTTTCGAACGCTCTTTCCCAAATGGACTAGTGAAATATTTCCGAGGCAGATACATGAAACTGTCCGTCTGGCGTGTCAGGTTACATTTTAGCTGTTTGCCAAAAGAAATACAGATATGATTTATGATTAATTGACTCACCGGGAAGCTTTTTTGTGATTTTCTGATTTTAGATAGATAGATAGATAGATAGATAGATAGATAGATACTTACTTACCCACTTTCTTACATTCTTACTTATTTTCTTTCTTTCTTTCAGGCATCCAGTAGCAGTTCACACAATGTAATCAACATGACAAACACAAGATACATAGCATTTAACTAAAAAAAAGTTGCACTCCAAGAAACCAGAGCTTCAAAGGCTAGTCTTATGTTACAACATTTAAGACTTTGTAAAGGGGAGATAAAATAAGATGAATTGAAAGGAATGCATTAAAATAAAATGAAAAAGTAAAATAATTAAAACTGTTGACAGTGCAAAGATTACAGAAGCTGGTGGACCTGACCATTACAGAGAGGAATTATACAGCCGAATGGCCAGGGAGACTAAATAGTTCCTCAGTCCCACTGCGCAATGTGACATCGGAGTGACGTCATAGCTATGTCATTTTTGGATGTCCAATTTGGGTCCACTGAAGGGGTTGTTTTGTAACGCCAGGCAACGTCTTTTTTAGATGTCTACCAAACGTTTAGCTTTGACGTCCGTCCCACTGCACTATTTGACGTCGGATTGACATCTTTTCCGTCATATTTTGGACACTTAATTGTAACGTCGGATTGACGTGTTTTCTGTCATATTTACATGCTTGTGCAGGGAAAGGTGAAATTGACACAGACTTGGAGCTCTGCCTTGACAGTGTCCACATCCAGATGATTCCTCTCGTTTCTCCATGCATATAACATCATTGAAAAAATTCATTCTGTGTGTGCGTTGCTGCATGGGATGGAGAAAATATAGGCAGCAACCTTCCTGAGATTCACAAGTGGTTCATCTGCTTTGGAAAACAGTTTCAGATATCGCTCCTCACTGTGGCAGCCTTCCATTTCTGGAGAGCAGAGGGAAGCTTATACCACTGCATATCCCTCATACAGTCCATCCATATCAATGTCTTTCAAATTGCAGGCCCGGACTGTGTCACTGTATTCTTCAAACGACACAGGAGTTGTGAGGCCAAGCTTTCCCACTTTACTATGAAAGCTGTTTTCAGAGAAGTCATATCTCACACATATGTATTTCTTGGCTCTGTCATAGAAACTAAGAAAATCCATCTCGCATTTCTTTGCCAGGTCAGGGGGTAGCTACCTGAGTTTGGTGTTCACAGCAAAGCCAAAGAACATGTCTTTCAACCTTCTCTCAAGTTTCTGTTTCAGTTCAGTCATGATCTTAAACACAGATGTTATGCTGAACGATTTGGCCTCAAGTGCTTCAATTGTGTCTGAGAACACCTTTAGGATGTGACCGAGGAAGAGAAAGTATGTCTCAAACACTTAAGTGCATTCCTTTCCAAAGCATTTCCACAAAATCTTAGAGCATTCCTCCACACCTTGACTCTGAAAGTAGCTGGTCAGGGGCTTCCAGTACTTCAGCATCCTGTCAATAGATGAAAGCAGGGACAACCACCTTGTCACAACGTGCCACAGAAGGCTGCATTCTTCTACTTCCACAAACTCAAAAAAGTCCTTCAGTTGGGCTGTTCTGCTTGCTGACAAGCTAAAATGGCTGTAAATCTTGAGTATGGCATTTTCAACCTTAAAATCTAGGCTGCCTGCTGCATATCGTGTTACAATGTGGAGAATATGAGTTCAACAGTTTGCAGGTAGCACATCCTTATGAGTCAGTTTCAGCTTCTGATACACACTGTTGTGTTTTCCATAGTTGACACTGGCATTGTCTTCTGCATAGACATACATGTTTTTCACATCTAGACCACCCATCTCCAGTTTAGCAAGCAGATGGCTTGTTATAGCATCTGAGGTTTCACTGCTGTCACTGTAAAAATCCAACAGGCCATGTTGCACACTTTATTCAAAGTGCAAATATCTTAATACAATCAGGAAACGCTTGGTTGTACCTTTGTTTGATGCATCAGTTACCACTAAAAAAGGCAGATCTTTTTCCTTGATGTAATCTGTGTGTATATGTACAGAGTAGTGTGCATTCTCAGGACATTCTCACACAAAGCCTTAGCTTTTGCTTTTCCACAGGTCATCCCATTAGCTGTAGACAAGTCACAGAAGAGCTTTCAACTCCACAGTAATAATAATAATAATAATACATTTTATTTAAAAGCGCCTTTCACGACACTCAAGGACGCTTTACAAGATTAAAACAGTCTAGACTCCTGTATGATTGGTGTTGCTTGACTGTATGATAGACTTTACAAAGCTCTGCGGCAGATATCTTATCCTAAAAGAAAGACAAACAAGCGTCCGTCTTGGGACTGCACTGGACATTTGACAGGGCTTTCAAATGCTGGACTGTCCGTCCTAAAGCCATACTGATGGCCACCCTACTGTTAACTGAAATACCGAAATACCCACACATTTAGCTGTGTTGCTCACTGCAAAAATTGTAAAGGTGAATAATCAGGCTTTTCAACTGTGTAAAATATAACATCAATTAGTATTATTGGGGGGGAGAAATGAATGACTGAAATAACATTTCCCAACTTTCTTTGTGGGATTTCAGCACGTTTTTGGGGCATTATATATATGTTTAAGCTGTGATGCTCATTCTACGAATGCACAATCCTTTCACGTTGTACCTCATTGTGAAGGTGACTTAGGCTTTCCAGCGGTATAAAATACAACACCAATTGGTGTTATTAAATTGGTGAACACAGGCGTTAATACAAATTACTTTAGTTTTACTGTTTATTTGACTGGGGTCTGTACAAAAGGAAAGAGGATAAGATCACAACACATACCTTGTTTAGGTGGTTTTCTCCTAAAAGGGAAGGACACCCCTCTCCTTACAGCACCTGAAAGGCAAAAAATGGGTTAAACAACAACATTGCCCCCCCCCCCCAGCCTTCAGAATACGTCGGAATTATGTGGATGGCGTGTATACTCTAGGAGTTACGGTAGTTTGAGTCAAGCATGTCTTTTTCTTACCCCAGTGACCACTTCATGTTTTAACAAAGTTTTATTTATTTAAAAATAATGTGAATTTAAGAATGACCTGACCCTCTTCACCTCTCTGGTTCCTCGCTGAGGTCTCTCTCAACAGTCCAGCCAAGCCTCTCCCCTCTGATGCTGCTGTGGGAGTGTTTGATACTGTTAGATACTGTAGCAGTATCTTTCCCTGCACCCTATCCCCCATGTTTATCCCCTCACATCTGCGTGTGAGGGACCACTGCAGTTTTCTGCCGAGGAGCAGACACATAGTTTTGGCTTTTTCAGGCAGTGAGCAGCATCACTGAGTGTTACTGACAAAGTGTGGTAATCAAACACGGTTTGCCGGTAATTAAAACAGGAAACGGTAATACTAACCATCAGAAATTTTTCCGCAGTTTATTATTTTAACAGTAACTGTTCCATGCCTAATATGTACACAACATAGAATTCACCAGGTTGACCGAACTTACCTCGAATTTTGAGGAACATTTTTTCTTTGTTTTCTTTGCAGCCTGGAACACGTCTCACAAAGGATGCAGGTAGAAAGGCTGCGCTAAACTTCGTGCTGCCAGTTAGTAATGTGTGGATGGGTACAGAAATGGCAATACCTCTGATACCAGATCTTTATGCTCTAAAATCAATTCTCAAATCAAAATATCTGTACTTTTGATACTTCTGCCATTTGAGGTAATGTATATTATTAAGATGAACACAGTGGAAAGTAAACTAAACGATGATCTTGTCTAAAATACACTGTTGGTGGGAACTACTTTTCCTTCCGCCTGAGTAAGTGAAGCTGCACGTCAGTCACATGACTCCGTTTATGAAGATGATGATTTGTAATGAAGCGGTGAAGTCCCGCCCCTTCTGGTAGACCCCCACGTGACCTATACGATCATAAAATATGATCAGTTTCAATGGAAAAAAAGTAATTATTTCATTATTTTTTCACCTGGGTCTGTTTGTGTGTTTGTTTGTTTGTTTTTGGTTTGTTTGTCTGATAGCAACACACTTAACAATTGCGCTGTATTTTGTCCCACCCACAGCACCATCCGATTGGTTAGCCTACACACTCTGGTAACACTCACACGGCGAACAACAACTGAGCTGCGTGGCTGAGGTCTGCGCTCTTTTCTGCTTTTTAATGTACACTGTGTAGCGCCTTTGTGTACTTTGTTATCACTTTATAAAATAAAGGTATAATTATTAAATTTCCTACACATCAAAGACGTCCAAATGATGTCCAAAACATTACCTGGTCCAAATGTCAAAAGTTGAATGTCAGTGTGACGTCCCAGTTGGGTCATGGTTTGATGTCCAAGAAGTGAACCTAGTTTGAACATCCAGTAGATGTCCAGAATTGGTCATGGACCAACGGACCCAATAATGTCACTTATTATTTTTTTCTTCTTTAAGTACTCTGTGCAGCGTCTTTGAGTTCTTTTAAGAGCCCTATATGAAAAGTTATGATTAATGATTTCCTGCACCTGTCAAAGAAGTCCAAATAACGTCCAGAAAATTACCTGGTCCAAATGTCAAAAGTTGAACGTCAGTATGACGTCCCAGTTGGGTCATGGTTTGAAGTCCAAAACGTGGACCTAGTTTGGTTGTCCAATAGATGTCCCGAATTGGTCATCGACCGAGGGAAAACCCATAATAGACATGACCTGCATGTCTATCCAACGTCCAATGTTTAGTGGGGTCTGTCTGTGGAGCAGGACTGTGACAGCAGTCTGCCACTGAACACACCCCTCTGCTTGCTGAAGGTACTGTACAGAGCCTGGTGGGCATAATCAAGGATGGAAAGCAGATTATCCAGGGTCCTTTTCTGCCATAGTCACCAGAGAGTCCAGCTATGTGCCCACCACAGAGCCAGCCTTCCTTACCAGCCTGTCCACCAGTGTCGTGTCCCTCTTTTTGGTGCTTCTTCCCCAGCACACGGCGGAAAAGGACACTGGCCACAACAGACTAGTAAAACATTTGCAGCAGCATGAAGTACAGACAGCTTTGCCTCTTACTGTACAGAGTGTCAGTATTTGCTGTCTACTCCAGCCTGTCATACAACTGCAGCCCAAGGTATCTGTAGGTCCTGACCACCTCAGCATGGACCCCCTCAATGATGACATGTTGTGGGAGTGGCTTTTTTCTCCAGAAATCCACCACCATCTCCTTGGTCTTGGAGTTGCTCAACTGCAGATGGTTTGACCCACACCACATCACAAAGGCCTCCATCTGGCTCCTGTACTCCCCCTTCTGTCCATCCCAGACACAGCCTACTATCACACTGTCATCTGAATATTTCTGCACATGGCAGAGCTCAGAGTTATTCTGGAAGTCAGAGGTTTACAGAGTGAACGGGACAGGGGAGAGCACAGTTCCCTGTGGTGCTCCAGTGCTGCTGACCACAGTGTCAGAGGAATAGTCCTTTAGCTTGCTTACTGTGGTCTCTCTGTGAGGTAGTCCATAATCCATCTCACCAGGTGCGAGTCCACCCTCATCTCTATCAGCTTGTCTCTCAGTAGGAAGGGTTGATTGGAGTCAAATGTGTTTGAGAAATCAAAGAACGTGTTCCTCACCTTTTTCCCCCCGTTGGTCCAGATGAAAGCAAGCTTTATGTAGCAGAAAGAGGGTGGCATCACCTTTGCTTGGTACGCTAACTGTAGTGGATCCTGGGTGTGTTGGACTTGGGGTCAGAGGAGAGTCAGCAATCGTTCAGTCGTCTTCATGATGCGGGAAATGTTGAATTAATTGGCTGGTTTTACATTTGTCAGCAAAATTAGTCAATGTACCAACTCAACTGTAACTCGCTGCTGTGTAGGCCTGCTTCCAGTGTCCATCAGCCACTTTCTTTATCTAACAGTGCATACAAATTTCACAAAAATGTTTTACTCCATTCACTCTAAAAGGTATTTTTAGGATTAAAGGCAGTTCTGTTAGACAACTAAGTACATTTGAGTGGGTTTCACAAACCTTTTCTAATTTGCACACAGAGTTTTAGCTTAGTGAGGTGTTTGTATAGATATACATATAGATACAGTAGATAGACGATCTACATTTGAACTACCAGTTAGAATTGTTGCTAAGCTTAGTATGCTAATGGATAAAACTGCCCTCACATAAACATTTTCTGGTATATACATAGTTTAGATAAAAGAGTGGGAGGATGTCAACTTTAACATTTTACTTTCCAGTCCACAAATAAAGTCTCGCTAATGTCTCAAATAAATTTACAGATACATTAAAACTCCAAGCTGGATAACAAAAATGTAATGTTGTATGTTATTATGAACATCCTTGAAGAGCAACTTTAATTTAGTTTAACTTAATCTGAATTTGCTCTTTTCAATTAACTAGATGGTTTCTTTTTATGATTATGTGATTTATTGACTTGTCTGATTATTTAACTGCTACTGACATATCTTGCCAAGTCAGTTTATCAAGATTAAATCCCACTAAAGAGTTTTTTTCAGGTTGTGTGAGTTACAGATTTACAGTACCATCATTTGAAAAAAATAAAGGCTGATGTAACATACTTATTTATGTCTGCTGGCTATCTTCACACATCAAAAAGCCTCCACTTGCTATATCATCCTTTTTCGTTTAAATGCTAATTACTAAATACTAACATTTTGACAGCCACTATTCTATGAAAACCCTTATAAAGTAGATTTTCAAAATGCAGCTGAATACTCTTTAAACACACCACAAGACACCGTGTGCTTCAATGTAAAGAGTAGTTAAACCAACCACCTTTAAAGTAATTTCAACAATTATTCCTGCAAGGCAGTCAAAGGTCCCTTTTTACTGCCACTTATGATCTAGAGGGCAGAGTTTTATGCCACATTAGTCACTCCTGTACCATAAAGAATAGAGCAGGGATGGAAAGTGGCCACTAGCATATACAGTATGTAGACCCTTTTTATTTGACACAGTCTGACATAAAACCAGGGCTGGTGCACCGCAAACCCCTGTGTTAATGGTTCTGTAAAAAAACATTTTTCCACATTGTTGCAGCTTACCGTGCTGTTTTTCTGTCCATGTTGATAAAAGTGGAGGTGCTTCACAGTTAAAACTTAAGGGCTAAATTGGTGGGCATCAGTAGCAGCTACACCTCTGTAATTGGGCAAATTTTACAAAGGTGCTATGAAATACACCCCTGCAACTTTAATAAGTTCCAGAGTCCAGGGCTCCTGGTTGCTGCTCCCTAGGTGCTGGTCTAAGTTGGCTAACATTTATCACATAAACATCTAACACCACTCCTGCTAAAGCAGACAAATGCCTTCCTGCTCTGCAAGCCTTTCTGTAGCCATCAGAATCAGGGCAACCAATCCAGCTTTAATAGTTATCTATGGAGTCCCTCGCATGCAATGAACACCCACATTTATTTCACTGCTTTCTCCCAATGAGGGTAAGTGGATCAATTAGTGCAGACTACAAGTTCAGCATCTTTACACATAGTATCAATTGTTAAGTTGAGCAACAGCAGGTCCCCAGATTATCTCAGATCTGTACCTCCCCTCGCTCCTGCTCTCTGCAGTCTACAGATCCAAAGCTAGCCTCATTACAAATGATCCTCTGATACACACAACCTTGGCACACACCTTAGCGCTAATGGCCCACAGATTGATTTTTAATTAGCAACACTTTTGGATGCTGGCCAACTCAAATGGACTTTTATGAAAAACTAATCACCTTTTAGTTTAAGTGTTAAAAGGAGCAAGTGGATGGTTAAAAACATTCACTTTGTCTAAATATTCATAATCAATGAATAAATACCTCATTATTCAAACTATTCTATTATTTTGAGATATACAGTGGTTGAAACCTTGTTAAGATAAAATAATGTTTCCAGAGCACAAAGATGACCACAGAGTTGTGAAAGTTTTGCGCTTAGAGACCCACTAAGGACTTGATGAAAAGTGGGTCAGGTCAGACTCTGTCTCGGGGTTGCTGAAAATTTTAGGGCCAAAGAAATGTCAGTTCACATTAAACAAGCAGGTCAGCTGAGACCAACACTGTGGACCTGGTGAGCTCATCTGGCACAAGTTCACTATCAAAGTGTACCCAGCTTTGATAAACTGGGCCAGTATTTATGATGGCTCACTGAGACAGGGGCAACATCTGTAATGTTTTAGGCCCAGATGTGCACACTTTGGTTCAGCCTAGGGAAGCACACAGAGTACTGCTGAGGGATATAAAGGATTTGTTTAGCAGTATTTTCAAGCCAACATAATATCTTATTAAATTATAATTTTATATTTTTATTTTTTTAAGTTTATAGCTACTGCTGTATGCTCTAGTAAAGATTTTCTGATGATTGTTGACTGTTTAAGGGAGTTCAAGGCATTATAAGGGAGCTATCTTTCTATCTAACAATATCATACATGTAGTAAATGTGTATGTAAATAATGCAGCTCAATTTTCTGTCTAATCTGCAATTCTTATGCATGTATGTACCCTTTTGGCACTGTCAGTTTAGTTCTATTTGCAGTTTGACATTGCTTTTGGTTTTTTTTCTTTTTGTCTTCAGTGATTATTTTAGCTGCATATTTGGTGACACTATTTTTTGTTTTACATGTATTTATCCACATGGAAAGTGTCTTTCTGAGATATTTTTCATATCAACACAGTTTCTAAAGAACTGTGGACTTTTAGGGTGTATGACTGAACAGGATGAGTTGTTTGTCAGTAAAACTTTTGTCTGTCAAAATGCAACAGGGGATTGTTTTTAAAATGTATTTGTTAAAGTAGAGGAACAAAAAAGAGCATTCCTTTGGGGAAAAAAAACCCATTTAATTTAAGAAGCATCATGGGCCTAATAAAGGAATTGGCAAAGAATTTGAAATCAACATGAAGATATGTGTGTCCTTACAAAAGCATAAGCACTTATTATTGAGACCCCTGATCTTAATACTGCCTGTATTGATAAGCAACATGATCTACCACATGGCCTTCAGTCATCACAGCATTGCCACATTCGATAGACCCAGGTTCTGCACATGCAAACTCCAGAGAGTGACAATACCAGTGCTGCATACAATACCAATCATACAACATAGAAAACACTAAAACACATATTTTTAGAAAATGATTAAATACTGTTTTTTTTTTTTTATGAAATACTGTAGTCATAATTGTAGTGTGTTTGATACGTTTTAATTGGTTACATTGTTTTTTTTTTAGCAAAACTGGCTCACAGATGTGGATGGGTGGCCAGGAGCACTAATTTATGGGGAAAAAAAGAAAAAATTGAAATTGGTGATTTAAGCTTTCTACTCAACAGTGAGAATATAATAATAATAATAGTAATGCGAATAATATTTTGTTAAGTCTTTATTATTCAGTTTATTATTAACTTACCTTTGTTTTTGGTTAGTCACTTTAAGATCACATATGTCCTTTCATGGGAGATCTGACCAAGAACAGCAAAAATGCACAGCTAAAAAAAAAAACAAAAAAATACTCTCAATAAGATCATGAAAAAAATCATCAGTTTAAACAGTTGCATACTGACAGCCTGGATACCAGACCTTTGCTGGAGGATATAAAACCATTCAGAGTAGCTAAACTTTGCAGTTTAAAATCAGTCTTTTGATTATTACAGGCAAAACCTTAAGCTTTTTCCCCAAAGCAGTTCAGACTTTTAAGAAACAAATAGCTAAGTATCCTAGAAACAGAGGTTGTGCATACCATAGTAGGATTAGCTGGGATAGGCTCCAGCTGCTTTTAATCCTAAATAGGATAAGTGGTATTGATGATGCATAGATTTTTTATTTATGCAGATGTTTTTAGATACTCAAAGATTCTGTTAGTTTCACATATAGGTAACTAACACACAGAATCTGGAAAGCCATTTTAGTTTTCAAAGATAGATAGATAGATAGATAGATAGATAGATAGATAGATAGATTTACTTAGACTTAGCAAAGATCAAATAAACAACCACATATAAAAACACAACAAAATCATCTAATAAAATCATGTTTTAAAAGGCGAGCCCTGATTATATGATTATGGATGGGTCGGTGCAGACTTAAGAGTGAAATTGATATTATTTGTTTTCATGCTCAGCCTTAATTCTTTCTTCAAGTTCAGAATGCCTGGAAAATCAAGGAGGTCACATTTTTATCAGAGGCAGACAGAACAGACAAAGTGACAAGAGAAAGAAGCAGTCAAATGAGGGCTTAAGTTTACACAGAATGACACCAATGGCACAACGCCCAGTGTTTGTGTCTGCATGATTTCAAGCAAAGGCGCAAACACCAGAAAGCATTAAATATCAGGAATGTTATGTGTCTGATGCAAATAAGCATTAAAAATCAGTGGAAGCCTACTTTTTCATACAGAAAATCCACAAGAATAGTTTTAGGGAATTGATTAAGAATCTCACTAATATGCAGAATCAATAATGGCATTGATAACATTTTACTAATTTCTATCCCTATTGTAGTGGTTTCCTGAGTGCTATGAAGTGGGCTTTGTCCCACCAGTTCTGGTGTGTTTTGTTGATATTGTGAAGCAAATATTTATTTCAAAGGCATCCCGGCCATGACAGCAACAAAGAAATGTGTATGAGCAACAGGGCATGCTCGAGTGGTCTTGAACAAGTACAAACTACTTAATCTATGTATTAGCAAGGCTAAGCATCATGGTATATTCAGCTGTCAAATAATTCCTTATCCAGTTCTTATTGTAAATGCATTCCTTAACATTTTGTGACATAATATACACAACTTAAGATCAAGTTACAAGACATTAGCGGTTGCTGGAAACAAGTAGTAAACATTCTGGAGAGTGAAAACAGAAAATTAAAGATGGAGGGCAGAGGGCTTGAATTATCCTAACATACTAACACAAACAACAACTCTTGGTTTTTATACAAATAAAAAGATCTTTGCGTTAACATGGACAACACATGTTAGATTTTGCAGACATGAATGCAAAACACCAAATCTTTTCCAAAATACAGGATTACCTCAGTATTTATGTGCCTGTCTACTTAAAGTTTACAAGTAAAATCCATGGTTTACACTGCATGGTGCATGTTGTATGCATACAATATGCTTGTGCTCTATTTGCCTGTATGTGTGTTTACCTTGCTTCGGGGCGCATTCATACTTTCCTGGGTGTTCAGGGCGATCACACTATTCCTTCAGCTCTCTCACACACACACTTACACATCTGACCTAACAATCCACTCAACAGTAATTTATCGGTGCGATCCATCATTATCATGTTTTATTATGGCCACCGTTGGAGATATAATTCACAAATAGGCCCACGCTGTAGAGATGACAGTGAGGGAGAGGGATGTCCTTTACCTTCGTCCTCTGCCAGGAGCCTTCAGGAGTCTCTGCGGCCCCATATGCAGGAGACCAGACCCTGAATGGGCAGGGAGGGTCTATGGAGTGTACGCCTGCCCTGTTAGCCTGCTGCATTGTGGGCCAGCAGGACTCCCATTAAGTGCCAAAGAGAGAGAGTGAAAGAGAGCAACAGCTGAGCGGTGTAGGTGCCATGTCACATGACTGCGTTTGTATTCAGCTACCATAACTCACTGCCTGTACACAGGGATTGATCCCAGGCTGGACCCTCCCCCGAGGAGCCCTGGCACTCAGCGGAGTTTGATCCCGTAGATTAATGCAATAGGGATCCCTGGTCCAGGCCTCTGTCTCCAACCAAACACTTACAACCCTAGAATTTGTATCCAGCAAAGGTTGAGTCCCATGTTTATTTGGGTAATGAATTGCTGTAATTAATGCACCTATTGATCCCCCCTCAGTGTCTCCTACAAAGGCCAGTCCGATTTCTAATTTAAAGGGAGTGGGAGTGTTAGCAAGAGGATGAGGAGGGAAAAGAGGAGGAGTATGGAGGAGTGTGGTATAGGCCAAACAGTTGCTCTATATGCTTTTAGAATGAGGGCGTAATTGTTCAATGAATCACATTTGAATACATTCAATTAAATCTTTCAGTGCAGGGCATTCGTTCATTCTCTGCCTGTGCTGTTATATCACTCTGGTTTCCCCTCTCATGTTGTAATAAAAATGTAAATCCTCAGAGGGCATTTGAGAGGACGTTTGCCAGGTAGCATCTTAGAGCTGCGGTGTCACGCTAATAACCGCAATGCAATTTTCTCACACAAACAGGAGAGAGTGCATTAGCATATAGTCCTCGATTTATGACTATTTTCATTTTCATCACTGGACACGAAAAAAAAGGAGCATGTAGAGGAATTTTCTGAGCAATTTTAGACTGGGGGCTTACAGATAGTAGTTTATTATGTAATTTAAATGCAATGTTAAGCAGGGCACCCACTAAAAATAATCAGGCAGATTATGGGCATAATTCCCCCTCCTATCAGTAAGAAATTCCCTTTTTTATGGCTGTGAAAATTGTCTTGTCAGATCTTCCTGCATGTGATGTGAGGATGATGTGTTTGTCAGAATGTGATAACTACACCCAAGGTACAAAATCAATTTTTTGATTTGCCAGCAAATGAAGCAGGTAGGCAAAAAATTCACAGGCTAGAAATATCATTATCGATCAAAAATAAACATTCATTTTTGTTGCATAGGTATGTTTCAGTGCATTTAATTGAGTAAAATGCTATGCAGATTGGATCATTTTATTAGCCCAAAATATGATTTAATCTGTAGAAATAATAGTATACTGAATAATCATGTATTTTTACATGATGATGGCAGGATGGCGCATAGGCTGTCACCTTACACTCAATATTCAAATATCCATTCGAGCATGGAGTTAAAAGTCCGTACTCGAAGTGTAAATAAATAATCAAGTGTAAAATATCAAGTGTAGCAGCACATCAGGGTGCCTGGAGCAGTAGAACGTTTGATCCAACAGAGTGCGCTTTCAGGGCAACTTGACCATCAGCCACATACACTGCTCACTTGACCTCAGTAAACAAAGAGTGAGGTACATTTTAATAAAATGAGGGATGCACAAAACCCCTCAGGGCAGACAATAACAACACCGAATCATCTGAGGAGCGCTGTGTGGGTTCTACACCGTTGAAGGAAAAATTAAAATCAAAGACCGGCCTGTGTGTCGGTTATGTGCAAAGCAGCTAACTAACTTGTTCATCTAAGCCATGCAGTCAAGGAGGAAGCACCAAAGTGCAGCAGCGTGTCGTCAAGTGTTCAACCCCATGTGACTGTGTGCAAAAAAGGCATCACAGATAAGATTGCAAGATTCAAATGCAAGGATTAAGAGTCCTGGTGGTGTGGTTATGGAGAGCGTTTTCGGGATTTAATGATAGTACTGGAGCCACAATACACCATTCCAAGCCGCACCACGATTTCCAGCCACATTGTAAAACTGTATGACGCTACTTGGGCAAACATTGAGACTATATTAAAAGATAAGATGGGGGGCTGAAAATAACCAAAGATATTCGGTTATTTGCGTGTATGCTTGAAAGCCATTCAAGTTTGATTTTGGGAAAAAACTGACAGCCTTAGTAGCGCAGCAGGTAGTGCACGTGCCTCACAGCAAGAGGGTTGCTGCATTTTTGTGGTTATATAGGCTGTGCAAAAAGAAACCACTGATATCACAGATGATACTGCTGGCTTGAAAAGACAGTTGTACCCTGCTAAAGAAAACTGCCAAGGCAATGTCGTGCTGCAGCGAGGGTGAAGAGCTCTGCATTTTTAGCTAATTTTAGAGGGAAATGACTGAAAAGTAACACTAAGGTGAATATACAGTGCAATAAAAGCATTCAAAGTGCTTAACTTTACAGCCAACAACCCCCTTACCCTTGTGAGGCTTCAAATCAATAAGTTCTCACGTCCCTCAACTAAAGCTTACTAATCAATCGTTTCCATCTATATTGTATAGTTAATCTTTAAATTTGCAGAGCTCACTGATAAATAAATTGTAAATTCTGATTTTACAGCACCCCATAGTAAGATTATTTAAAATTCTGAGTATGTAGATTATTTAACAAAGAACTGTAATGTTTTTAAAATGCGTAATTCTTAAATGTTGCATTGCAAAATAATGACAAACAGTGACTTTCTTTTAGAAAAGTCACGACTGGTGAGTATTACAGTATTTTGTGCAGTCACCCCATTTTTAGTTTAGTTTCCTCTCTTATATTTTCTCATTATGTGGAGTGAAGCTGAATTGGTATTCATACGATTGACATGCACTTCATACAGCCACATTTCAAAAACACTGAAATATCCTTTTAAGCTTGAGGGAAAATTTAAGCTACTGCATGTACTCAACTGAAAATGTACAGTCAGAAAATTCAGCATATTGTACCTTTAGTACCCCTATTTAGTGATTGCCATTTAATCCAATATGTGCCCAGCTTTGGTCATACCACTGCTGTCTGCACAGAAGGGCTGAGAGTTACTGGGGAAACATTTGAATTGCAAGATATTTTCCTCTTTTGCTATAAACTGAGATTTCTTTAACTTTTCAAAAAATGGTGATTCTTTTATGTTCAACAATCTAAATCAGATCTTTTATTTAGTTTTCTATGTTGCAGTAATGATCATTTTTGAAAAAGGTCCTCATGATGTTTACTAGATGTTCACGAAAGACACCAACAATGAGTTTTTTTATACCTATGATAAATATACAGCAGGAGGAAGAAAATCAGTGTGGGCAGTCTTTGAGTTGTTAACACTTCTGTATATTTGACCTGTGTTGTCTATAGCCTTGACACTTTCAGTCAGGAAACAAACAAACTGCATGCACCATGGCTCATTCTCTGTGAACCTTACAGATGGGGATGTCGGATGAAAAATTTGTGATTTTGGTTTACATCGAACAACACAAATGACACCACGACATGCTTAGTATTATTACCATGACATAAGGATGCTATGTTTTTACATAGGTTTGTAAGTAACTTGGTTTGTTTGTTTGTTATTTTTTGAACAAGATAACTCAAAAACTAATGAAAAGATTTTAAATAAAATTTGAAGAGAATGCTGGTCATTGCACAAGGAAGTAGTGCCTAGATTTTGGAGGTGATGCCAATCCGAATGTGGATCCAGGATTTTTTTTTTAATGATTTGTTAACAGTGCAAGTCTGGCAGTTTTCCACATTTTTGCTAAGAACTCACTAAGTTCTCAACAGATTTACATAACATTTAAATCAGGGAATGTTGGTCATGGCACAAGGGGAAAGTGAATGGATTTATGTGGTGATTCCATTAATTTTGTAAGGATTTCTTAATAGTGGGAGGTAGGACAGTTTACCACAGTTTTGACAATAACTTGCTAAACACTGTTGTAAATGCCTTGGTCACGGCTCTCTGACCTCTTCTAGTTATTATTCCAGATTCATGCCAATAAGGCTCTTTGAATTGTGAAAACTGAATTGTGCTTGGAGTCATGTGACTGCCGTTGCACATCCTGCGATCACAACCAATGTTAAAACAATTTATAGTGCACAGCCCTTGTACACATTGTAAGAACTAAACTGTTGTGGGTAGTATTATTTGTCATAATGTGTGGGCTCTCTTTCTTGGAGTAAAAATCTCCTACGATCTGAAAAATCGTTCTTTTCTTCTTCTCTGATTTGAACTTCCACAAAGCTCTTTTAAATGCTGTTTATGTCCGTCCTGTTGCCGTGAGGCTGCGTGCCTGCGCCCTGTGTAAACACCTGGTCACCTCTGCTGTGCAATGTCTGACTGCAGAACAATGAACAGCCAGCTGCTCCATCTATTATTGTTTATCCGGGTTCACCTCAAGAATCACACCCTCCTCCCTCTTCCCTCCTCCTTCCCCTGTGAGTAATTACAAGAAAATGAGCCTTTGACCTTTGGTGTATATCGGCGAAAAACTTTAAGTGTAATATTGTCAATGTGTGAGTATTGATCACTGCTGTAATTACTACTAAAGACCTCCAGAGGTGAGCGCTTTTTCTGTTTGACGACGTCTGCTGCCATGTAATAAATAGCACCACAGAACACAGATAACTCCAATCATGAAGCAGTCTATTAGATTAGTTTTTCTGAGCATTAAGTGTGATATTTAACTCAAAGAGAGCACTGGCTGTGAGTAACAACAATGAAACAGAGCTACTTATCCAACTCATTAATAACACACTTTAACTAAATCATAGCCAGCCAGTTGAGTCTATTCCTCGGCTTTTCAGCACTCTAACAACAATGATGATGAATAATGATTCCACCCAGCCTCTCTGATTTTCTAAGAACCTATGGCATGCCTTATTAAAGACAAAATAGGTGGAAGACTAATTAAGCAGACCAAATAGGAATGACGGCATGCACCAACTGCCAGAGTCGAGTAAGAGCTTGAAAAATGGCTCCTCTGCTATTTCAATTAATCAGTTGTATTTTGCTTAATTTTGTTTGACGTTGGCACAGGAAACGTCCTCTGGGAGTATCTGTCCTTTGACCACTAATGCTTTAGTAATTCCTTTTATCAGTAGGACCTGTGATTGAAACAATCAAGTATGTGCCTGAGAGTGCGTGCACACTCATTTGGACCCATTTCTTGTGCTTATCCCCATTTTTAGCACATTTGAAGCACATATATTCACCTCTGAATCACAAAGAAGTGAGCGACATTCATTCATTCATCAGTTCATCCTCTTTTTTCTTCTACACAGTTTGATTGCAAAGCCCACACAACCGAAAGTGGAACCTGATTAACCTTACAGTGACTCTTCAAGCATGTGACCACCACTGCTTCCCCAGCGCCCAGGAAGGAGATGTTGAACTTAACCTGTGCCGCAGTGATGAATTAACAATAGAACAATTCAATGCCCCAGTAATTACCAAACACTTTGGACGCAGGAGCATTTTTCAGCTCTGCCACACAGGTTTTTTGTCAGCATTGGTGGCTTTCACCTGGAATCCTGGGGCTCTTTGCTCTTCCTAACTTTGTTTTCTCTGACGCAGATTAGATCTGCCACCCCATTACAGATTCATTTTCCTAATTTTTCATGTCTGCGCCGCGCCCCATCTGCACAGGCCTGATAATTGTGGGGACCAGCCCTGGTGATTAACATCAGCAGAATTAATTACGCCCGCCATTAAGGCTCCAGGTTGCACACAATGATCAAGAGAAATTAACTTTCTCCCAGGCCCCTAAATCATCTCACCTTCAAGTGGAGTGATGGCAAAGAGACAGGCCGAGGGAGTCCTGGGCACCTTCTAAACCAAACACGAGGTGCGCCTCCTGCACCCGTAACCGCTTTCCCACAGAGGAGATTATAGCCGGGGCTGATGGGTATCAATTACGCTACCTTATGTGGTGGGATGAGCGAGAGGTGTCCGGGGTTCTGGTGACTAATGGAGCTGGGCTGGAGCCACCCAGCAGCAGGAGACCAGAGGAGCTGACTGTTTCTCTGGCCAGGGGAGCAGCCGCCAGATGCTGAGGGGGCCTCGGTTCAGCGGCCTGACACACACAGGTAGATATCTGCACAGCACATTTGACTGTGCACTCTGAGGTGGGGCGGCCGTGTGGTTGTAGGTGAGCCAGAAACTGATGCAAGTCATGGAAGTCTGCCGTCAGGCTGAAAACTTTGGCGAGAAATGCCAGAGAACTGATGAGAGCACTCATACATCACTTCCTGTCGACCCTAGCAATCACGCCCATGTGAGTGAAAACAAGCCCTATAGATAGGATGTATAGGTCATAGATTAGAAAAAAAATTGGTGTCAATGGGGTTAGAGACTGTTGCATTGAGTTGTTTTTTCTTCATACTAGGGCTGTTGCTATAGTTTTTCATTTTAATGTTTTTCATAACCAGAAAAAGTGGTGCTAATAATGTTCATTGAAAACTTTGAAAAAATAATGCTATAAATCAAATCAGTTTTCAACTTAACTGTTTGTCTCTGCTTTGGCAAAGATAGTGAGATGCAAAAAACACATGCAAAAAAAAATTATTATGAATGGTAAATACAGGCAGTCAGATTAACTGTTTAACATCCTTAAGGTTTAAAATGTGCCTGTAATATGCTAACTAATTCAAACATAACTACATTGTACAGGAGCTGGTAGATTGTATGTGAGATACTGGCCAAATGTATATTTTGCATGTATATTCTAGCAAGAATTAACAATAGTGCTGAGAACCGACAACAAAGCACTCCTAGATTATTGGCTAAATGTCCATTCATCATGTCTGTAGCTTTTCACATCCAGTTTTTTACATACATGCATATTGAGTTGGACAGATTTCATGCTGGAGTAAAGCACTGTTTGGGTGTTCCCTAAAAAGCTGAATTGTCTTTCTGAAGTAAAACTTGTGGATACACAGGAAGGACCTTAACCAGTCCAGTGCTTCTTCCTATCAATTTCATTATTAAATTTGTAGTATGATGAAGGTGAAGGTGGTGTTTTCCCTTTTTACAACCATTGTTGTTTTGCATTTTTAAAGGCTAGAGTGTACAACACAATGTTTTTAAGACTGTTTTTGCCAAGAGCACACATAAAACCAAACCAGAAGCTCAAGGCACAACTTATTCATATCCATACAAAACAGCCTTTGTCTTATCAGTCTGTTCCAAACAGTTATTTTAAGTCTACAAGTGCCTGAAATATGAAAATTATGACTAACAGTTGTGTCACTACAGAAATATCCATCAAGAAGCATCCATCATTTATATAGAGAGTAAATTTCAAACTCATTCATTAGCTGCTGTTAAGTTGTACCTTATGGGTATACACATTTCCGAAGCACATCTTCACTTGCCTCAAGGCACACCAGTGTGCCTGACCACACCATTTGTGAACCACTGGTCTAAAAGCACTTGTTCTTCAAAATCCCCAAACTGGAAAAAAATCATAATAATTTGGGGGGCTGTGGGTGGTTAAAACTGTCCTCTGTTATGATGCAAGCAGCAGAGAGGTAAGACACTATGGTCAATAAGAACATCCTACCAAGTCACTGTTCCTCTGCTGCTACTGCGGTGCAGAGATGACTTATTTTTTTGCAGGCCAACACAGAAGTTAGCATGTGCTGGTTCCCTCAACAAAAAGCCTGTGGGAATTCTCCATAGGCTTTGAATTATTAGTGATAATAAGTTCTGTGGCAAAAAGTTAATGAAACATACACTTTTTAATTGTGATAATCTTTACAAATGAACTCAACTTTTAACATTTTTAACGCTTAAACATAATTAGCCAGAGTAAATAGCTATTGTCAGGCTATTATGGAACTACATCAAGGTAGTTAGACTTAGGAGCCGCTACTAAACTTCCAACTTGTATCTGTTATCTGTTGTTTGAGAGAATTTACTTCAAATGTTACCCAATCAAGTTCATGCTCATGGCTGTGTCAATCATGTTTGAAACGTTGTTTTCTAATGATCAGAAATGATTAGGTTTAATGTCCCTGGACATTTTTTCCTTTTTTGTAGTTTGAGGTAGCAGTTTGTTAGCCACTGTCCTTTTAAAGAAGCAAAAACAGCTTTAAAGAAGTAAAATCCCCTCTGCTGTCACAACTGATCCAGTGATCATGTATTTTATTGTATTTGATGTCTCAAATGTGGTATAAACAACTGCTGCTGGTTGTCTAGTAATTCCTCTGACATCACAACCTCCTTTTCAGTCGTCTTGGTCTCCTGTAAACAAACAGAGAACGTGGTGGGCCTATGACAGATTTTGCAGATTCTTGCAGGATGGGGTGGATGCATCAGTGCTCAAGTTGAAATGCTGGAAATGCCATAGGGCACTACAGCTTTGGCCCCATCAAGAAGTAAACCAGGTTTTAAGGAGCCTATATTTGCCCTCTGATTCATACTTTCATTTTTATGACTGTTAGAGTGTGTTCACAATCAGTTATGTTAAAAAAAAAAAAAAAAGAAATTATATTTTTTAGCTAATAAATACCCTTGATCCAGCTGTATGCTCACTCTGTCTGAGACACTCTGGTGGAGTGCCTGTCACGTTAAGGTCCCCTTACCTTTGTGGGCCTGGCCTGCTCTCATTGGGTAACCTGTCTACTCTGTGGTAATTGATTGATCAGTAGTGCTGCTCTGTGCCATGTTGTCAATGACTCTAGATTTACTCTACAGTCTCTGCACTGCACCAGGCTCACTACATGGACCATGGGCTTTAATTGCCGATGAACAAGGAAGTCACACTGGTTGATCTATTTGGATGGAGAACTAGCCGTTTTAGGCAGCTACTGGTGCTGTAAACGGGGGAGAGGGGGAAGTCCTGATACTGCAGACTTTTGTCCTTGTTTATAAAGGTGCTCAATCAGGAGGGGAGACATGTTAAACACACCTAAGAGTTTATGAAACTCAAAAAGCATAATGCAGGCTCTTTAAAGGTGAACATGCAATCACTGTATCGGGTTTAAGTAAGTAAACAGAGTTGTCACACATTCACAAACATTATAAACACTTTGAAATCAGCTGGTATATTATGTCAATTTATGTTTCCTCTGGTCACAGGTTATAATAACCTCTAAAATTGTGATGATAATGTCGATCCCCATTGAGAAAAAACATCATATTTAAGGCTAATGGATCTGAGCCCCTGATCACCATCAGTCTGTACATTTTACTCTTTTTAAAAGCTTAGATCTCATCTCTCTCATTCACTGCTATTCAGATCAGATTCAGATTATTGTCATTGCACATGTCACAGGTACAGAGCAACGAAATTCCCAGTTCAACCCATCCAAGAACATACAAGAGACATTGACATATACAGGGGGGACAGGAACAGGAAGACTGTCGATTCGCCAGCAAGAGCAGCGCCTCGTTTTCTTATATATATATTCATAAAGGTGGAATGTTTTCACCCAGAAAGGGGCAGCCCTGCATTTGTTTGGGCAAAGTCTTTGGGTTACTTGCTCTGATAGTCTGTGCTTGAAGCATTACGTTTCATTTTAAGATATTGTATTGAGCTTTTTTTGCAGCCTAGGCAGTATCTGAGCATGGTTGCATGATTCTGGCCCCTTGGTGAGACGGTGATGTGTTTGTAAGCTATGCTAATGGAGCAGGCCCCATGCCCCCGCAGCAGGGAGAGCAGTGGTAATGTCAGGAGGAGATAAGCAAATTACGTCCGCATCATACTGACTTGTCAAGGTTAAGCAGTAAGAGCAGGGGGAGGAGCCAAAAAAAACTCTTCATCCTTCCCACTCCTTTATCCCCCTGAAAAATGTGTGAAGAAAGCAGGGAGAGAGGCTGGAAAAGTGAGCAAGAAGAGGCAGCTTATTTAACCTCCAAAGACAGAGTTTAGATAGCGATCACACAGAGCAAACAGCAGACACGAGTTAGAGCGGGGAGGGTTTGGCTCTCTGCTCTCATTTACACTGATTTGATTTAGCTCCACAGGATCTAATTAAGCTCAGAGTCAAACCTCTTTGGAGTTTCAGGAGCCATATTGTGGATGCCAGGCTTTGAGAAATGGCCACAAGTGATCAGAATGTGTGTGTGTGTGTGTGTGTCTTTATGCACACACACACGTCGTTGAAGTAGAATAACGTCTGTCAACAGAAAATAGTATTAAAAATGGGACGATTGTTGTGCGTGAGTTGTTGTAAAAAAAATTTAATGACAGAATTTCCATGTGTATTAAACAAAAACAATGAAAGCATCTGTGTTAGCTACACTTGCACAAAAGGTGAAAAATGCTGTTGAGAGAAAATCCAGCAGCTCTGCCTGAAGGTTGATCCCATGGTGATTGTCACAAAGCTCTAATTAGCTGGAGCAGTTTTGCTTGAATTTGGTGTATAATCCCCTGGATAAGGTGCAGTCAGCATCTTTTCCTGCTCCTAAAAGCACAAGAGGTGCAGTATCATCAACTCCATCTTCACTCCAACACTGCCTCTGGATGATTTAATAAGGTTAAAAGACTAGTCAGCAATTACCCCGGCTCAGAGGAGGAAAACTCTGAAAACACAACCGCAGTAGAGCTGTAGACAAATGCCAAACACTACAAATACAAAGCAAGTGGATAACATTGCCTGTATTTTACAATGAAAAATAGTTTTTTATTTCTTCCTTTTATTGGCATATTTTATTTGCATGTTATGATGACAAGGAATAAAAATTTAACACACGACCTAAACCAGGGATACATACACACACAAACCTACATACGCACGATAATAACCTGGAAGGAGCAATTCTAATACATAATGAACAACTCATCTCATAGGTCAGGACCCAAAAGTGGGAAAGGAAAACAAATTGTCAAAAGGACATTACATAAAACCATTATTTTGACATAATAGGACAATTATGGTTGTATTCTTAAGATTTTGATTTATTGATCTCTTTAACTTGAGGATAATGAATTTAAATCAGTCTCCTAAATTATCTATTAAATTCTTCTGATCTCTAAAAACAATCAAAATGCTGTACCAAGGTGAGTGAGATCTGATGTCCATCGACTCCAGACTGACAGGACTTGAGGCCAGAGTATCACTGACCGAAGCGCGACTTTAAATCCCTCCGTGACACCCTGAAATTCAGTCAGAACCAGATGTAAACGCTCACCAATGAAAACAAATCCTTGCAAACATCAGTACACAATCTCACGACACTGCTCTGATCCATTCTCAATATGTAAACACACGGAATACACTGGTGTACCAAAAACAGACACTTACACTCCGGAAAAATCAGTTCAGTAATTAATCATCACTCAATCCCGCTTGTTCATTTCCAAATTTGATCACGACAAACACAAGAAGCTCATTCAGAGGCAGGGAAACAGTTAAAAGAAACAAACTTTGGAATTAATAATCAATACCCATGAGAAATACTGAGCAGATACAAAAACCTTCGACCCATACACATACAGCTAATTTCACAAGTAAAAAAGCAGTCATCGTTAAATGTAAATGGACAGCTGTTCCAGGATAAAGAGGTGACCCCCTGGCTCTTCTGACCCCTCAACCCCAAACCACCTGGACAGAAACAACACCTTACAATAGCACCAGGTCATCTTCACAAACACATTACAAGATGGTGCCGTAACATATCTCTTTTATAGTACCCAGAATTTGACGGTTTTGTTTTATTAAGAGAGTGGGCATCCTTCCTAGATATAAATAATGCTCCAGAGACATCACCCTATCTCTTGTGGGAAATAGGAAAGGCAGTGTTACGAGGTCACATCATCTCCTTATCAGCCAACAAAAGAAAAAGAACAGGAAATTAAGCTGGAAGAGAAAATTAAAGAACTAGAAAACATCAACTCCAACAGTCCATCAGAGATGGAATACACAATGAACCGAGAAAACACAAATCTCAACTAAATGAAATGGTAAAGAAAAAATCTGATTTTGATACAAAGACTAAGGCATAGAAATTTGAGCATTCAAACAAATCAGGTAAATATCTTGCAAACCAAATTAAAGTGAATAAAGAAAAAAACAACAATCTCAGTCATCAAAAACTCAGCAGGGAGGCCTACACAATCTCCAGAAAAAATAAATGAAGTCTTCTGAGAGTTCTATGCAAATTTATACTCATCAGACACTCACAAAAACCCAGAAAACATCAGCTATTTTTATACAGCATTGATCTTCCACATCTTACCAGGGAACAAGTAGAACAAACTAGAATCACCGTTTCCAACAGAAGAACTATTTGCAGCATTAAACTCATGCCAAACAATCAATCACCCAGTCCCAAAGGCTTCCCTGCTGAGTTTTATAAACATTTCTGCTCAATTTTGTCATCCATATTGTAAAAGGTAATCATTGAAGTCAAAACAAAGTTAAAACTCCTACTTAATATGAACACAGCCACAATTTCATTCCTTCGGAAACCCATAAAGATCCAGCTCTACCATCAAGTTACTGTCCTATTTCACTAATGAACACCCACATAAAAATCATAAACAAAGCCATAGCACACAGACTAGAGACTCCATTCACCCAGCAAACCAGATTCATAAAAGGAAAACACTCATCCAATATCACACTCAGGTTATTTAACTAAATGCAGTATTCATCTTCACAGCAAACAGAAACATTCATAGTCTCCTTAGACACAGAGAAAGCTTTTGACAGGGTAAGCTGGGACTTCCTGTTTCCCACACTGGAGAGGCTTGGTTTTCAGAGCTTCATTTATTCACTGGATTAGGATTCTGTACACCTCACCTTCACCCACAGTCATCAGTAATGGACAGACATCAAAAGGCTTTACACTTCACAGGGGGACTAGACAAGCCTGCTCTCCCCTCCTTATTTACTTTTTTAATCGAACCCTAGCAGCAGCCATTTGCCAGAGCAGTAACATAACAGGAATTAAGACAACCACATGACATCACAAGTCAGTTTATGTGCAAATTATATGTTGTTGCATCAACGATTTCCCTCTTGGTCACTAATAGAAACAGTTAATTTAATCAAATCATTTTCAAAAATATCAGAATTCTCTGTAAAATGGTCTAAATTAAGCATTCTTCCCATTAAAAACAACAGTTAGGATGTTGCAGCCCGTACATCATCTATCCCTTTATGCACCAGTCACTTAAGACATTTAGGTATTCACATATCCTCCAGGTTGTCAAACTTTTTGGTCTAAATTTTACACCCCTGTTGAAAACAATAACTGACAACCTCAAACAATGGATGAATTTACCAATGTCTCTTACAGGCGGGGTAGCTAATTTTAAGTTGTCAATACTGCCCAAAATAAATTATTTATTTTTAATGATTCTTATTCAACTAACTCTCACCTGGTTTAATTCGTAAGATTCCATCATTTCAAAATATTATTAGAAAAAATAAGCCAGCCAGGATCAGATTTACCACACTGCCGAAACCCAAACATCTCTGAGGCTGAGAAGCCCCACAATTCTATTATTGCTTTTTAGAAAACCATCCTCAGTATATTCTAAAGTGGATTCACAACAGCAAACAATGCAACACAAGGATAGACATAGAAAAAGCATTTTGTAAAGATATAAATATTTCAGACTTACCATTTTTAGGTCAATCAATTTAACACCACTCAGGTTTTAAAAGTCTAATCATATCAACAGCTCTGACAGCCTGGTGGAATTTCTACAGACTCACAAACTTCTCTTTTTCACCATCAGAATACACAACAATATGGAACAACCCAGACACTAAAATCAACAATCAGCTTCCATGCGTGGACCGAGGAGGGCATCACTCACCTCAGACACATTTTTTAATACCAACATTTTGCTGACGTTCTGGTCCAGGAGTTCAGCTTTGGGGGGGAAACCGTTTTCTTGAATATTTACAACTCAAATCTGCCATCAAACCTAAGTTGAACTTAAATAGCAAATAAACTCAAGTTATCCGTCTGAACTTTGGACAAAAATCACCCCAAAAGAAAAAAAAACACTCTGTCCAAAGTACTGTAGTATATACTACTAATATAATTCTATTAAGTAATTTTAACTTGGATTAAGAAAGTTATTTTAACTTCCTATGTTAGTTATCCACCAGTATCAACTCACACATTCACACCCTTCTATGCCCATTTACACATCACTGACGCAGCAGTGGGAGCAACTTGGGGTTAAGTGTTTTGCCCAAGAACTTATCACCATTTGTTGCACAGAGCTGGGCTCGAACCTGCAACCTTCAGATTACTGACAAAGTGCACTATCCAACTGAACCACGGACTTCTCACATACAAGTATTTATACACATGCTGTATTTAGTCTGTATAGTGTCTTGTATGTGTATGCTACCATCAACCTGCCAGGGGGTCTGCAGTTGGAAATTAGCCCAAGGCTGTAATCTGGCATATTTACATTTGTAAAAATGTTGATTAAAATGCACTGTTCCCTCTTTAAAATCAATAAAAGAAAAAAATAAATAAATAAAATAAAATAAGCACTACAAAGGATGGTTAGTAGTTAAAACAAGTTGGCGTTTCAGTTCCATTTTGGCTTAATGTCACCGTGTTGCAGCTGAATGCAGATGCGTTAAATAACTCACCTTGAGACTAAGAGAAATCCTGCATCCTCCAACATCGAAATCAGTCTGCAGAGTAGTCTCCCGCCTGGCTTTACTGCGCATGTGCAATCCTGAACTCAGTGTTCAATCACCATGATAAAAAGTTTCGAGTTCAGCTTACACACAGGAATTAAGTTGTATAATTTTCTCAAGCTAAATGGGTTCCTTACTCATATTGATTGAGTTGAATTAACAGGTTATTAAGATTTAAGTAAAGTGCACAAATGTAATTTAAGTAGGAATAGTTATTACATTTTAGAGTGAATAAACTGAAAACAGGACCTGACCTTCAACCCCAGTGCTGACCTCTGGAACCAAATCTGTGAGAACATCTTTTCTATGAGTACCACAGTAGCATTCATCTAATACAATACAAAACCATCCATATGGTTCATTTTCATAGGACACAGGATGTCCAAAATGGGTTCAGCACAACCTGACACTTGCACTTACTGCCCCCAAAACACTCCAGGCATTGCACACCTGTACAACAATTTTGGGTTGATGTGTTCACATCTTTCTCTAACATTCTGGGCTGCCCCATCCCTCTGTCCCCCCTCTCTGGCTGTGGGGGGCTGTGACAAGATCTGGTGACCCATACCCTCCTGTCTCTGATAGGGACAACAAACAGAAAAGGCAAAATTAAGAAAAAAAGGCAGCTTCTGTGAGCACGGCTGAGTGATCTGGCCCCCTCCTAGTGGTCTAGGAGTGGACTGCATAGGGGAATAGTTGGGTCATTACTCTGTTATGGGTCTAACTTTGGCCCTACGGAAGACAGGCCACCCTGCTATTCTTTAGTGAATATGATTATGGGAATTAATGTAAGAGTTCTTTGATAGCCTTGCCCCCCCTGATGCATTAAGGGTTGTCTGTGGCTGCGCTGCAGGGGACGACCCTAATGGGGTGCCGGCTGCATTCTTCTTGGGTGGCCTAGCCCAGCCTTACAGCTCACTGCTGACTAAGCAAACACACCGTTGTAAATTTTAGGTGGTTGCATTAAATTGACATTTTCATAACTGCCCACTGCGTCTTCATGGCACAAATTGTTATGGGACATCCTCACCACCATTATCTACTGCCTTGCATTCAAAAGGATTCACAACGACAGTGTCCTCAAATTTATATCCAATCATATCACAAAGAAAAAAATAGAACAATGCAATACCTTGTCTTCATAATGCCACATAAAACGTGTTATTAACATTCTTGTTTATGCTTTCCTAAAACTTACTCTCCACTACGTGAAATGTAACATAGGACAAGGTTAATGTGGAGGTATGGATGTGTGTGTGTGCTGTGTTGTGTGGTTTTCTTTGGGTTTAAACAACGTGTTCACATGGCTGTTGTGGTAAGACATAATTACAATATTGGTTGTTGCTTATTGTTTTTGTCCCTTTTCTTCTATTTTGCTCTCCCTCCCTTGACATCTGACATGGAAATCTACCTCCCCAGCTGTGCCTTACATCAGCCACAGACTATTAAAACCTTTCTTGTTCATTTATGCCAATATTTTGTCTATCTGTATCTATTAAGTCCTTTTTTATTTTGTTTTCCTCTGTCTGTTTTCTCTTTCTAGTTTTGTATACTGCAGCATTTTTCAGTAAATAAATTTAAGCAGTAAAATATCTTTGAAACAAAGGTTGTTAATTGTTAATGTTTTGGTGGGTCCTGTGTAGGGCTCTGTGATATATCGATTTAAAT
Organism: Cetoscarus ocellatus; assembly: GCA_037902135.1. Classification (NCBI taxonomy): domain Eukaryota; kingdom Metazoa; phylum Chordata; class Actinopteri; order Labriformes; family Labridae; genus Cetoscarus; species Cetoscarus ocellatus. Next base: position 2,012,958 of record JBAMNC010000683.1, read on the forward strand.
GATTAATTCTTTTTTTTATGCAGAAGATATTAGAAATTTAAAAAAACAATAATTTACAAACAGTGTCACTTATGTTGCCTTTCCTTGAACTCCCAGATTTAAAACCCTGTCTACAGGAAACTTGGGGCAGGTTTTTAAAGTTGAAGGCCTTGTGTTTTCTTTTTTTTTTTTTTTTACAAAGGAACAATTTTTGGGCCTGTTTTTTTGTATTTTAATGAGATTAGATATTATTAAGAGAATTACATGTTTATATTTTATGAAAAAAGTGCAGCTTTGGATGTCTACTTCCCTACTACATAATGGATCCTTAATAACAAAATAACAACATGCACTTTAATTCCAGGAGGGCATTCAATGTAGCTTTGGGACATATTTTGATAAAATCAAGGCAAAACTTGTTTGATTTCATTGAGAAGGGAAAAAATGTTAATCATGAGAAAAAAAAATCTTGGTTTTTATTTTTAGGCCATATCACCCAGCCCTAGTCCTGAAGTGAAACTAGTTGAGAAACACTGATCTGACCTCTGTGTGAGGCACATAAAAACCTACATATCATTGAAATGATGTGAAGGACTAGCCTTTTACTGTGGAAATATCTAGAAACAAAATATTATTGATTCAAAAATCATAATAAAGAGGTAATTAATGCTCTCCTGCCAAGAGTCCAAGAGTTGTTCTATCATTTGGTGCTGACTTGGTTCAGATCACATTCACACCATAGTGAACTGGACTCAGGTTCGCAATGAGATCCTCCACTTTGTAACCAGAGCAGAGTTCAGTTCTTTAGTCCACACTAGAAATTGTTTGAACATCCTCACCACCTCAAAAACAACAAATATCCAACAAAGCAACAGGAGCTCATTTATTATATCTAAATACAGTTTAAATTTGCATTAAGCTGGATTTTATATTGGCTCGGGAGCTGACGTAGTTTATACGTATGCATGTTGGCATTTTAAATTTGCAATTTCAGTATCAGTTTTGTTGTTGTTTTGATTGTTTGTTTGCTTTTGTGAGTACCAAGCCCATCAACAAAGCATTTGGTGTGTGGGAAGGGAGATTGCTTTGAGCCTCCGAAAAGAGAAAAGTCTCTTTTTTGAGGGTTGACTGGAGAAGAGCAGAACAGTACTATTAACTAGATCTGAGCAATTAATGCAGTGGTCACCAAAGGAGGTTGAAACCCCTGGAAGATTGTGGTTCACGTCATGTCCTCTATGATATGTAGAATTTTTTTTAAATTATTGTGATTTGATTCATTTTACCCATTAATGAAAATACATCCATAAAATGAACTCAGCCTTAAACCATAGCCATTAGGTGAGATTAATTTGGTGACAGGTCTGGGGTCATTGTTTTTTGGCCCAAATTTTGACTCCTTTTGATGACGACCGATTGTCATGGACAGTCTTAAACTAAAGTCCAACAACATACTCTCATTTGATCTACATTTATTACACACTCAGAGCAGTACAAGTTAATTCTTTGACTTCAGATTTTCTCTGTGTCTTTGTTTCTACTCCAGAGCCATGCAGAGGCTGGGCTGAGATTGTCCAGAGTGTGTCATGTGACATTTACTGCCTCTGCTGTGGGGAAACAGGTAAGCAGAGCACACCATCTACAAAGTAGTCCCCTTTGACACCAGCACTCTACAAATCAGAGCTGAAGGGCAGACCAGGACGGACCGAGGTGGGGAAGGGGGGAGGCACTGACACAGAGGTCCTTTAGAGTTTCAGCATGGTCCAGGAATGTAGCAGAACAAGCAGACGTCTGGGATTTGTCTGGCACCATGTTTGATAATTTTTCACGAACCTCAACATAAGACAACTCAAGGGGTAAAATAGTGTCTGGTCATGGGCTGTCCCACCAAACTATCCTGATTTTTTGGGAGGAAAGTTTTGATCCTTGCACGTGGGAGGTATCTGCTCCATTGAAATTAGCCCTCCTATTGCTCTTATTAGATAATACTTCCTGAATTAGTGATAGGCGGCAGATTTACAGCTCTCTGTGGTGGGCAACTCGCTCCAACATGTGCATGTGTTAACTCATTAAACAGAGGATGTCATCACTCCACGCCACCACTGGATGTTACATGTCACACACATCCTCCATAGCCTCCAGCCACTGTCCACCCTCCATCCACAACATCCTCTAAATCTGTCATTGCCGCCTGAACTGGGCGTCTAACAGTTTGACCACACCGCCCATACACGCAGCTTCATACGTGTGCAATGTGGTGGGCACATGTGGGGGAGAGACACAGGTGTTTGTGTGGACGGACGTGTGGGACAGCAGTCAAGCCGTGCACATTGGGAGAGGTGCAGGCGTGACTCATTACAGTCCAGTCCAAGCGATGTGTGTGCGTTTTTGTGTGTGCGGACAACAGGCCAGATAAGCAGAACAGGACAAGATAAGAGAGCGAGGCCGGCTGCAGCAAAGTGCACACTGATATTCTGATGCTACCTCCAGATGAAACGGCACATGGACATTTACTCTGCTGTTCACTCTGTTAAACGAGCTTCAGACTTTTTAACCTGTGACCCCCTAAATGACAATCAGTAGGTTTACATGTATAGTTAAGCCAGTGTTCCTCAGATAGTGTGGCGCGACCCCCAAAGGAGAGTGTGGTGGCTTGTCTTAGTAGGGACATGCCAAAATTTAACCCTGCGTCCTCTCGAATTTTGATTGACCATCTCTGGTGCCAGTCCAAAATGCTGCACTGTTATTGGTTATTTGCCATGTTAGAGGTAGGACTTGAGTAAAAAACAGGTCTCATTTGCCATTCTTTGGTTATTGTTAATAGATGTGGGCAATTGTATTTTTTTAGAACTTTGAATTGTGATTGTGCACCTTAATCTTGTCTTTGGGCCTTTTAGAAAGAGGAGTATGAGTTGTCTCTTGTTGATTTATCTTCTTCAATTGGACAGGGGTCAGAATTTAAATTATATTTCATATGTGGATGTAAAATGACAACTAAATACTATTAATCTATGTTTCTCAAACTAGCACATAATGTAGAAATCTGTATTCAAATGACTGGATGTATTTAGAAAAATCCAGGTGGGGCAGGTACAAAAAATGTTCATCTCCAAGGGGGACAATAACTAACGGTGAACCACTCAGTCAAGCCACGCTACAACAAAAGCTTGATTAGACAGTTTAACTGCAGCACTGTCTTTGTCCCAGGACACATGCATTGGGGAGATTGATTTTCGTTGTTTCCCTCTTTCAGAAAAGGGGGCCACGTTTGCTTTTTTTTGGACTAGTTTCAATGGACCCTCTTTAAGTTTACCTTACTACCAAACAAGCAAACAGCAGTGTATGTTGGAAATGTGGAAAAATTTACAGTTCTGTATGTTTCATACACACATGCTTTCTATGGAACATAAAATATGAACACTGTCCTCATTTGTAAAAACAAACTAAAATGTGTTTTTTTGCCAGGACTTAGCTTTTACATGTGCGTGCTAAATCAGTAATGCTTGGATTTTTGCTAACGCACTAAGCACTAGCATGCTCAGACATAAGTAAATGCTTTTTTTCTCTGGGTCAAAGCTCAGCGCAGAGACCGTGGAGCCTTGGTACCCAACCTCAAGTCTGAGTCCCTCAAGGGGCAGTGTCAGAGATCTCACCTGAGGGCATGGAGGTGCATCAGCTTTGAGGTTGCCGACATAAAACTTACATAAATTGACAACAACTACATCTGCATGGTAACTCACTTCTGTAAACTCTTCTTGATAGTACTTTGATAAGAAAATGTGTGTTTAGACCTACTTTATCTGGATCTTATCCATAAAATATGGGTCACTCGTTTTATGTGGATCCTGGGGTGACCCCACACTTATTATGTACAACAAGGTAAAAAGGGTCAGGAACCTCTTACACAGAAATTCACCATTTTCTTACTGCATGTCAACATACTGAGGGTCCGGGGCAAGGGACCCCCCCCTCTGTTAAAGCATATATTGCTTGTAAAACCTTGCAAACTCACTGACAGGCCTTTCCCAACATTGGCATAAAAACAGCAGCACAAGAGAGACCACAGCATCATGAAAAACAATTATTTTAAAAAATCATTTTTTGTCAGAAAGGCTAGCAGAATACAAATGATCTTCAAGTGCAGACTGTAGCACTGAATGGATACACTAAATTTAATAACAAATAGGTGTTTGTGTGCATGTGTGGGTTTTTGTAGTCATATGCAAACTCACACTTCAAGGATTTTTCACACATCACTTTCATTTCTGCATGAATCACCCCCATGGCTATAATTTATTTTAAACTAAACTCATTTCTTTTTTTGTTCTCCAGTAGTGGATGAAATATATAATTTGATATTATTTTAGATTTTCTATGTTCCCATCACTTTCCAACACCAAAGAGACCTATTTTGATTTAAAAAGTACTATATCTATACATCATCGAAAAAATGTGATCAGTAATAGCTAAACATAACAAAGATAACCAGTCTCAGTTTTAGAGAATATGGTGAACTTAAAGCTGGTCATTTCAAGCAAAGTAATATTAAGACATAAGATGCTTTATTTTGATTGTATGCAGTACAACAAAAATCTGTGGTGACAAGTAGCCCAGCAGCAAAAGAAAAAATAGATATAGATATAGATGTATACACTCACCAAATAAAAGATAAATAATGTTTAAAGCAAAGTGACCATTTCAGCCTCCGGTATAATGTGAAGTGTCCTGGTCTTTGGACTCTAATATTTAAGAGAGTGAGAGGCTTGCAGATCAGATCCAGCCTCATGCTTAAAGCTCCCTCCAAAGTTTTGTCTGAGCATTGCATGTAGTCATTTTACCACTCACAAACCATTCAATGACTAACGATTCATATGTAATAGATACAGCTGTACCATAAAAGTTTTTTTTTAAAGATGAAAAGAAAAGGAAAAGAAATCTCTGCAAAACAAATCCTGGCAGAGGAGTTGAGGAAATTAAGTGGTAAAGTAATGAGACAGTTAGGACTTACATAACAAATAAAAACATAACAACAATAAAACAATGACATAATTCTCTTAAAACGTTTGGTAATGAAGGACAGCATGCATGAGAAGAAAAGAGAAAGAAAAGGAGGAGGGCTTTGTAAATTGTGTCCATGTTTATCTATTCCTTGTTTTATGTGCATAATGGATGAACATTACAGAGAAATAGTGACTATACATTTTGGATATGAAAAGTAAAGGATTTTTCTTAAACAGATTTAGTGAGCTTTCATAAGCTTAAATATTGGCAATTTGATTTACACAATATTTTTCCATAGACAAGATAATATGTGACAAAGAAATAATGCATAATATTACTAATCCTAAAGCACAGAGGTGGGCAACTACCACTAGGATCACATTAATGATATTTTCAGTTTTAGGGGGCCAAATCATTACAAATAAAAGGATACCATCAATAATGCAATCAAATACCCATGTAATTTGACAGAACAGGATTTTCATTTATATTTCAAGCTCAAAACCAAACACTAAAGCTAGGTTTGTTAAACTAAACATGAAATAAAATCCAGTTAAAGTTACTTTTTCAATGTCATGCTGTTATTTTTTTTATCATTAAGTTATATTTATTTTGCTTTTGTATAATCAGTAAGTCCCATTAAAGATAAAAATTCTTTCATAAAAGTATCCTGGCCAAGAGAAAATCTTGGTTTTTGATGTTTTTAAGTTAACTTGACTCATTTTTTTTACCAAATGCAAAAAATATATATATACTACATAAAAATCCTTATTGTTGATTGTTTGAGCAAAGTCAAAAATTATAATCAGTTTTTACATATTGTCCTAGTGGTAAATTACAAATTAGACTGAAATACTTCATAGCAGATATTTTTATCCTCCTGGGTGCAATTTTTGGACATTTGAAATTGAATGCCAGGCCACATCGAGTAAGGAAGGGCTCCAGGGTCGCCTGTTGCCCGCCCCCGCTTTAGCACTTTAGCTGAAGTCTGGAGTTAAGTAATGTGTTATGATATAGATTAATCCATGTGGACATAAACTTTCAGACCAAAATACATATTTTGAAGCGGCTGCAAACATACTTTTTTGCAATACACTCAGTACGTGCTGCATGGTGGTGCAGTAGGAGATGCAGTCTCAGTCTGACCGGGCTTTTCTCTGTGTACTTTGTATTTTCCCCATGCATGCATGAGTTTTCTCTGGGTACTCTGGTTTCCTCCCACAGACCATAACATTCACATCGTGCTAACTGGTGATTCTAAATTGCTCTTAGGCTGGAGATAGTTGCTGTTGACTACATGGAGTTGGATGCTTGTCTCCTGCATTGGTTTAGCACATCAAGAGTACAGGTCCTTCAAAATTTACTCAAAATGGACATGAAGTGATTTATTTTGACAGAGTGCATTTCCAGTTTAGCAGTGCCATCAGTTTTTTATCTCTACTACTGTTTTGTCTCACATTGTAAAAAGAAGTTGAGTGCCAGAGTTTTTATTAAGAAAGTTTATGACCTCCACTAAGGAGGTTATGTTTTTGATGGATCCGTTTGTTTTGTCAGTCTGTGTGTTTGTTAGCAAGGTAACTCAAAAATCTCTCAATAGATTTAGGTGTAATTTTTAGGAAATGGTTATCATAGCACAAGGAAGAAGTAAGGATATTTTGGTGGTGATACGAATACAACTGCAGATCCAGGAATGTTTTAGAGGACTTGTTAGCATTGCAAGGTCGGGCAGTTTTCTACATTTTCATTGATAACTCAAAAAGCTCTCCAGAGATTTTGATCAAATTTGCTGGGGATGTTGGTCATGCTGCATCCAGGATTTTTTTAAAAGATTTGTCTACACTGTGTGATAGGGCAGTTTTTCACATTTTCTGTAATAACTCAGCAAACAATGTCGGAAAAGCCTTGGTGGAGGTTTGTACTCTCAGAGCACTTCCAGTTTTCAGCTTGTTATCATACTATCTTTGTCAACGAAAAAAACGTATTGACCAATACTTTTTTGTTCATTTTAATTGATGAATTTAATACGTTTTATATTTGTCTTCCAGAAGTATTGCCTAAAAGTGGCTGTTGAAGCAGAGCTGGATACTCTGGAAATCTTGGGAGCCTCAGGTGTAATGTTGCAATACAAACCTGAGACATTTTGCCACAAGATGTGTGAGAAGACAAATGGTGAGTTCCATTTACCTCGAAACTTGGATGTCCAAGCTGGAAATGACATCACATCCTGCTTGAACACTAACAATTGTGAGCTGGTAAAAATCAGAGTATCTGAGGATCGTCTGATAGCCCAAGTACAAATTTCAATCTAAGAATGCACCATTGAGGGAGTGCATCGGTTTGCAGTGTTCAACAGGGTCTCAAGGCTGTGATTGATTAAAACTTTACCATCTTACAGCTGCTTCAGGTGAAAGAACTTTTTTGTAGCAAAAGTTGATCTGGATACAATTTCTGACCCCTGCCTTACAATGACCATGTTGCAAATTTTAAGCACCTTTTCATAGAACATGACAAATCCTTTATTCCAAGTAAGATTTTATTTTTTGTGGGCATGGCCTTGTTTAACAGGGTTTTAAAATATGTGTTGAAATGCACAGACAGTAATCATTTCTATAACTGGGTAAAAGGCCATTGAGGATTTGCCTTGGCCCTCTTGCAAAATGACCCATGCCAGCACCGACTATTACCCCACATTAGTCACTGACTCCTGGGAGCATGCAGCCTTATGTTTATTACCCTTTAAAAGCAGCATCATCGAGTTCAAAACATCACAGAGATGTGTTTATCTGACTGCATGTGCCTTTTTGTTTGGGTTTAATAACTAGATGAGGTTTATTGGAGTGTGCATGCGTGTTTATTAGTCTGTGCATGGCTCGTCTTTGTGTGTTTGTGTGTCCAATATCTGATCACCAGGTGAAGGGGTCATAATTCAGCCTCCTCATAGTGATGCAGATAGTGTTTACAGAATCCAAGCGGTGCCATTAGACATCATGTCTGCACAAATGTAGCCGTTGTCTCTTCTCACATGGATTGCTCCTCTCATCATCAACAGTGAGAGTAACGCACAGGGGAGAGCTGAGGAGCCGGCCCCGCCAAGATGGATGTGTGTTATTGTTTGCGGGATGACAGTGTGTTTCAATCAGGTCCTCTGTGCTCTAATCCCAGGTAGAGCTCTTGAAGTGCTGAGTCAGTTACTGCCTCATCGATCCATCACGCTGGGTTAGTAGTGGGCAGGTGTACTCCCCTGCTCCCAGGAGAGCGAGGGAACACCTGCCCCACGCTGCTCGGGACTTCATCATCCCGCCATTCCTTTGTCTCGTTCTGCCGGGAGCTCAACGTCGGGGCCACAGAAAAACTGTGAAAGCAGCACTTTTCTGGTCGTTTGTTGCCTGTACACAAAAATTAGAGGAAAGGGAAAGCTGGTTTCCCCCTCACCTCCCACACCTGCCCCACCCCCTCCTCCATTAGTTTTCTCACCCAGGAAGAGGGGACACACTGTGAATGGACCGCACACAACAACAACACCACAACAGGCTCACAGCATTTAAACAGAGAGCAGCTATGCGACACCTAACCCTAATCTTCATTTTATTAGACAATCCAAAATGAATACTCTTTTAAAGCAGTCGTAGAGGAGGGTGACTTTGTAAGTACATCGAGGGAAAGCATAGTGGTTATTATTACATTTGAGAGCGAGGGCTGAGAGTCTATGTTTCTCCTGCTGCAGGCAGTCAATTAGTGCCAGAGGGAAACACAGCGCTCCACCGCCGAGGAGCTGTAAATAAAGGTTTTTATTACACCACACTATCTGCGTCTCTTCTCAGGACATCAATAGGCCAATGCATTGGACTGTTCCCTAGCATAATCAGACCTCCTCTCTGTTAACACAGTGAAAAGCAAGAAGGGAGGCCGCAGTAACAAGCCTTAAAATAGTGAAGAATAGCCTCATTTTTTTGTTAACATTTTGCCAGATTATCTACAGCAATTAGGCAGTAGTTAAACAATTGTACATATTTAACTGATATCTTGAAACCATTTATCCATGAGCCATTTGATGCTTTTATTAAGCATCTGTAACCACTTTAAACCTCATATTTGAAACTGGTTACTGATAAATTACATTTACAAACACAGAATGCTGTATTGAAGTGACACTACAGCATTAGTGAACACTTGACTAATCATTCATACATCTTTCATAAATTCATGTGACATTCATAAATCAAGCTAAAAATGTTTGATTTTTTTGGCATGCAGACTTAGAGAGACAGAAGTGCTGTGAGTGTGTGCCTCTGCATTTGTGTGTATGTGGAGCTTGCACCATGTAACCTCTGAGACAAAAAATTAAGGCCAATGCAGAAACAGCATTTCACCTAGTGTCTGATTAAGGCTGCCTGCAGGAAACCCAAAAGTAATATGTGTGTGAAGACAGCCTGAATAAACAAGTTTATACCTGGTTCAAGAAATGGCTTTGGTCTTGAACTGGGTTGTATATAATACATATAAATATTTAAAACATCTAAAGGCTCTTACTGTAAAAGGAGTGTTTTTTATATGGCCCCTGTGTTTATTCTATTGAAAATTCTGGTCTTGGAAAGTTACGGACATGATTAACATAGCTACAAGTCTGTATAGAGTTGCTAATGGTCAGGCGGCCCTCAGTCCTGCCTTAGCACAGGCTCTCTGTCTTTGAGTAGGTTGATCCAAAGGTTGGATGAGAGGGCATGTATGGTTTGGCTGCATCCCTGAGTTGGCCCCAACAAAGGCTCCTTTGGTATCAAACAACTGACATCACATGGCTTTGTCCAATTCTCTCTACAGTTAGTGGTGCCATGTCATTCTTTCTAGTGCACAGTTTTTGCACTGTGAACTGAGACAGTTGTACCATCCTCAATCAACTGTTAGTTAATTTAATGAATTGTCAATGTCTCATGGTGTAATGACACATGTGTTGCATGCACAGGCATCATTGGAGAGATGTCAGAGTGATACTTAGCTGCTCTAAAGGAAGTGCTCACTGAGCAGTAGTATTACTTCAACTACTCAGCCAACTTCAACATCTGGTCCACCCAGGGTATGAATTAACAATGTCTCTGGCGTAGGTGGCCCAGTCTGTGTGCTCTGTTGGCAATTGTAAGGTTGCAGGTTCGAGCCCAGCTCTGGCTGTCACATGGTGATGTGTCCCTGGGCAAGACACACAACCCCAAGTCGCTCCCACTGCTGCGTCACTGGCGTGTAAATTGTCATGAAAGGGCATGGATGTGTTAGCAGGTACTGATGGACAACTGACGTAGATACTCCAACCATCAGTGAGTAAATGTGAGAGTCAATGGGTAGATGTGACCTGCGGTATAAACCTGCTTTGAGTTGTCAAAGAGACCAAAGGCACTACATAGGCCTACTGATTTCAACCTCAATTCTTGCTGAACTACAGAGTCCTGAATATTGCAAATATTTATATTTTTAAAGTTGTTAGTGCTTGTTTGTTATTCATTCAAGACATATCTGATGGGCTAGTGCCAATACTGTAATGCTGAAATATGAAAAGAGTCTAATCATGTGTAGTCCTGCTCGTTTCAACATCCATTGTAACTACGGCAACCACATACACATGCAGCTAAAGGTTGCTAGTAAATTTGGTCACTCTTTAAACTGTTAAACGAGGTCTGGTCAAACAACAATGGCTGAAGGAGTGAGGTTTTTGTCATTGGGGTGTTGTATTAAACAGCAGTAACCTCCATACTCTACCCAGGTGTCCCTTTTTGTTACCATAGTGTGTGTATCTGAACACTGTGTGTATTTATGAGCAGAGAAAAGTCTAGATGTAGCACAACTCTTTAAACATTAATAACAGTGACATTTCAAGCCCAAAATGCAACCTTTCCACACATGAACACTGAAACCAAATCCTAAGAAAATCTTCAACCTAACAGAAATTTTGAAATGGCTGTTTGTAGTGACCTAAATCGCCATTTGCCCGTGTATAAAAGACCAAAACAAACGTACTTAAAAACAATGTTTACAAAAATATTGGCCTTTGTGTAGACAAGGCCTAAGTTAATCAATGAAGCCTTATAATAAATGAATTAAGTGTTTACAACTGCTGTCTAATACATCAATAAAGCATTCTTAATTGTGTTTATAATGATCAATTAAAGATCAAGACATGTCATAATGGCAAGAATCTGGCGGTACAATGTGTATGGCAGTACAGGGGTGGCAATACGATAAATTTCTGTGTATACTGTGTTTCTATAAACAGGGAAGTATAAATCTTTGTGTAAAGCATTGTTCTTTTAACTTTGATGAACGTAGTTGTCTGCACTAATGTCAAAAATAATGAAAACAAGTATTACAGACAGTGATGAAAACAAAAATCCAGAATTCCTATAAATTAAGAAATAATAAAATATCAGTGCTGAGCTATAAAATATCAATACATTATTGCACCACAAAATATCAGGATAGAGGCGTTTTGTCATACAACCCCAATGCTTACAAGTGCTTCATTTTGAACAGTACATACAGTGTCACCCATTTTTGAATGATTGTATTTTTGTACCATCGCTTAATTCATCTAACCTTATCAATAAATTGGTTATTTAGAAAAAGATTGACAGAATAAACAAACACATAACAACTTCCCTCTTATTATTATCTTGAAGCTCTGCAAAACATATTCCTGCAGGGAAAGAAATAATGATAAATAATTAATAGGCAAAATTAGAGGAAAGTACATGTTCCCTAATAGTTTGTGATACTGTATTTCCATTTTTGTGTGCTGTTTTATGATCCAGTGTGTAACTCTGTGGTACATTCCTTCTACAAATAGCACACAAATTAATCTGATGAACCTAAAGAAGTGATATGCAAATGTGAACCTTTACTTTTACAGACATATTTCAGTGACAGAAAGCAGCAAAACTCAAGGCCACTGTACCCAACTTTAGCTCCTGTAAATTCAATACTGATTCTATTTATATTTGATGTGATTTACACCCAATTTCCTCCGTGCAAGTGAACAGGAAACAGATGCAGGGAATTGTTCTTTCCCTAAATTCCTCTGAGGGAGATTCTCGTCAACACCGACGTGTGAGATTGGCTTTGTGCTCACATGCGAAAAGGTAGTAGACACTGACTAAATTGACTCCCTGGTTTCCCTGCTCTGAGTCTCCATTTCCTCACTGTTTCCACTTGCGTAGGTCCGTCTGCACAAAAAACCCTCAGGTTAATGCGCGGAGGCTTCCCTAATGGAGGTGTGGAGCCAAGTCTACTCTTTCTCAGGACAAGGTCGACCATAACGGCTGAGCCCCCGCGGACTGTCAGGGTGAGGGGTTTGTAAGGGGCAGAGAGTTCATAGAAATATTACAGTGAAGAATGATATGACAGTGTTATTGTCATCAACTAAAATCTTTGTCACATATCTTTCTTCATTACCAAAAAAGAGACAATTGCTGGCTAAAAATACGTTTTTGATAAAAAAAATAAAAAAAAAAGAACTGATGAGATGTAAGTATAATTGTCAGAAATTAGGATGGGACTAAAATTTCAGGGATTGGCTGTCAGTCATTAAAGATTTATATTTAAGTCGTTCTAGGGAGAAATATGTTTGTTTTCCCATTAACATAAATATGCTCACAAGATATTACTGGAAAAATATTGTCTCATTTATTTGCCAAATAAAAGAAAAGCATTGATGTGATATCATCAGAGACTAGTTTGAAAATACTCAACTTCATGTAAAAGTCCTTGGGTCATGGTATGCCTTTATTTTCCTTTCTTTATTTTGAATTACTTTAAGTATTACATTAGCATGACTGTTTTACAGTTGTATTCATTAAACTCTTTTCTAATAAACCAACACAGATTCTGCATGTGCATTTGAGGCCATTACGTTTTTGTATCTCCTGCACAATAGTGATTAACCCTTTCGAACCAAGGGTGTCCAAATATTTTTCACCGAGGGCAACGTACAAAAAGAGGATGGAATGACTGGGTCACCTTGATCCAGCTACCTTAAGTGTATTAAGTTGTAATACTAATACAGTATTGGTTAAGAAATGCTTTATTTTTGAAAATACTGAAATTTAAGCAATTGAGAATGCCTCAACAAGGCAAACAGACAACAGTTGTAAAAGATTTTGTGGTGGCCAATCAGATAACGGGGGGCCCTGGCTACCTCTGGATCAGCCTCTGGTCAAGATGAGAATGATTATTTTGTGTAACACCTCAAGTTCACAAATGCTTATTTCACCCACCAGTGTAAATTCAAGATGGCGGCCATGTTTTCTGAAATGCTTTGCTGTAGGTGCAAGATTTGCTCTGGTGGTCAGATCTACTCAGGGTTCAGAAGGAGATTCTACAGGTATTAGAGGTTTTACCAGATCAGCTTGAATAGATATTTTTGAACATCTCATGCTTGGCGATATGGACCTCCTTCTCCATGCCCATGAAGCCATTTTGATAACAGAATGGAAACAAGGAATCCCCCTCCTCGCCATGCCAAAGTCTTTCAGGGAAACCCCAGAGTAACCAAGAGAAATTCCTTTAAAGTTTGCTAAAAGTTTGGTCCAGGTCATCAGGCTATGTCGGTAAATTAAGTGAGTGAGTATTTCAGGCCTAGATTAACTGCAACAAATTGAAGCGTTTTACTCTGATAGAGCCCAAATGTCTTCATATCATTATTCCACTCTTAACCATGTTTTTCGGGTTTGTTGTTTTGAAAGCTAGTCAAATTTTCACATCATGATAAGCAACTTATATAAGTAGGTTAGAATGAAAAGTTACATTTACTCAAATTCAAGCACCTGCTATTGACATCCACAAACTGATTGGCTGGATATTGTAATGTAGCACATGTATGTCAGAAACTGTACAGATTTTGTTTTTGTGGGTGGGTTTGCGTGTCTGTTTGATTGGTCAGACATCTTTGAAATGGCATAAAGTTACTCAGTGTTAGCCTCAAATTGTCACAACATTAGTGTTTGCTTCTGATCTAGTTTAGCTAACATTTGTTTGTGTATGTGAAAATGGAGTTGAGGTAATGTGTGTGTCTCTGCGTGAAGTGGAGCAGGATAGTTATGCACACCATGAAAGAATGTGGAAAAACACAAAGATGCAGGTTTTATAGAAACTTTTATGCATTTTCTGGGGAAATTTCCAATATTTTCAGAAATTTGGGAGATGTTTTTGCTCAAATTTGAGAGATTTTGATTTTTAAAAAAGTATTTTTTTAATTATTGACCCTGAAAATTTCTTGACTTACCATCAGAATAACAATAAAAAGAAAGGCGACCCCATAGCTTTACTTATCGACTGAAAAAATATCTGACCTACTGACAACTGTGAGGGAAACACTTTCAGTGATATGGTTTTTCGGCAGACACAGGACATTCTGAGAATTTGGTGACCAATATGACCAATATTATGTGCAAAAGTTCCTACAAATAAAAATATGTATGCTTTGTGACACAAGGCTGGCATCACTTTTCTAAACAGCAAGATAAACTTATATAAGGGAACAATTTATGTGAAAACTACTTCCTGTCAAAGACGTTATAGGACTACTTAGCATTTTTTGACTTCTCTCAAATAGATGGAGTGAACTTAAAAAAATATGTGAACTAAGGCTCCATTTCTATTCAAAGTTAGTTTGAAGAGAGGAAACATTTTGACTAAAAGTAATGACTAAAATGTGAGGACTTTTGAGATTCACCCACTAAGGTCAGGAATATGAGGTGAAAAATTGTATTAAAACACATTTTTGTCCAAACACAGGTATTATCTTAGCTTTCTGACAGAGTGACAGTGGATATTAAAAGAAAGAGAAGGACTTAAAACCAGTTAAAACAAACATGACTGTCTCATGCAAGTTCTATGGCAATAGTCTGGAGTTATTGTCCAAATACATTTATCATTTTAATAAAGTTTTCCTTTACTGTGCCAAATCTAATAGCCAAATAATAAAAATGTGTTCAACATAATTACATTAATTAAGCAAAACAAATATGATTACGGTTGTGAGATGATTGCAGATAATCAAGTAGTGAGACATGTGACACAAGGGGAAAATAATGATTTAGAGCAGAGGAGTATTGTTTGACATTTACAAGGCGAAAGGATTTTGAAATGAGAAGCTCTTCTTTTCATGGACCATGGCGCCATCTAGAGGAGGCAGGAAGAAAAAGAAATCTTGGAGAGGTGATGTGAGTGCAGTGTTCTGCTTTACACAGGCGGTTTGGGATGAGACCTTTAAAAAAGCTTGAGATAATTTTCAAGATTTTCTTGCCATTTTATAGTGGAGAGAACAGTAGATTGGCTCAGAAAGTGGGGTTACAGGTGGGGGGGGGTAACATGCATAAAAGTTGCTTGGACTGGATTTGAACCCAGTCTGGCCATGGACCAAAACACCCAATGCATGAGACATGTGGATCTAACTGCATCCTTACGAAATTTTACTTACTTAGATAGATAGATAGATAGACTATCAAAACTTTAAAATTAATTGATAAAAATATGAGGTGGTGCTTTTTTTATTGCACTTGTGTAATGCTTTCTATTGTTGGGAAAACAAACAAATTTCTCCTCAGAATACATAAAAATTAGGGATGCACAATATTATTATAATAATAATATCTGTATCAGCAGATGAGTGCCTGTACAGTTGGTTATCAGTGTCTGCAGATCTGAAAATTGTTGTCAATATTTACAGACTATATTTTGGCAGTATATATTGGCCATGTAGTGCATCTAATATACTGGCTGTAATGTTTGCAAAATATACAGATATGCCATAGCCGTTTACCTCATTACACTTTTATAAATCAAAAATATCTTTCATCAAAGAATAAAATGTTGTTTTTCTTGCTCCATATCTGTTTTTAACACAAATAGATTGTCACCTTGAAAGGAACTGGTCAATTTTAATAACATGGAGACTTTCTGCTCTTGACAAACATGATCATTATTTCAATATTACCCCTGTTTTTCTCATCCGCATATCAGATATCAGCAAAAATCCAATATTGTGCATCTCTATAATAAATCATGGATTTTGAATATCTGACAAAATACCCCGAATAATCTTGGTCTTGTGTTGTCTGGTCAACAAAAAAATATCACTTTTGTGAGAGTTTATATCATCAAAGATTTATCTATTTTTTGTCTTCTTTTTGCTGTGGAAAAAGGTCGAGGACAAGTCATGTTTGTTTCAACTGGTTTAAAAAAAATGTCATATTTTCTACTGATAACTGTACACTGAACAAATAAGTGTTTGATTCACATATAATGGCCTTCAAATGAACCCACACATGCACAAAGTTGATAAAGTGGATTAATGCGGAGGAAAAGCGTTCACATTCAGAGGATTTTCTGTGTGCAGAGATCCTTGGCACTGGCCTCTCTCTGTGCAGTGTTATGATATACTGCCCCCTACTGTTTGATCACCTCTTCTGTAACCACCCTGAAAACACAACAAGAGTCCCTTTTTTAATGATACAATCAAATTAAAGTAAAACAAAGGTCAAAAGTCTACATTTTGATAAGTGAGTGTGTATGTGTGCGCCACCTGATAAGAATTCAAAGGAGGAAAGGTTACAGTCATGTCATCCCTCACCTCACACATGATTTGCGGCCCCCTGACTCCACCCTCACCAAGATTTACTGTACATGAAATTTTTGCTGACACGGTGTTCTTCGCTTGCTGCGTCTCAGATATACGGCAGACCATAATTTGGAGGTGTAAAAATGGGTATAAAAGCTGTATTAATTATTTAATCATGGTTCTAAGTGCTGCCTTTTAGTCCACACCAGGATGTCATCCCCCTCTATTTCAGGGGGTCGTTATATCACTCATTTGTCAACGAAAAATTACAATCAAGAGCAGGATTGTATAGTTGTATGGTAAATCAGAGCACAGCCAGACCTTTTTATGGCTGTCTTTTATTAATTTTTTACCCATTTTGATGTAAATGAGCTGCTGATTGCATTTATATCTCAGATCTTTGCTTTGTAAATATGAAATATCAATGTGAGATGA
Organism: Cetoscarus ocellatus; assembly: GCA_037902135.1. Lineage (NCBI taxonomy): Eukaryota > Metazoa > Chordata > Actinopteri > Labriformes > Labridae > Cetoscarus > Cetoscarus ocellatus. The sequence goes on from JBAMNC010000683.1 coordinate 2,029,969, forward strand.
ACTTTGTTTTCATTGTATGAAACTGAACTGAGAAAGTAAATGCAAATGAAGATCTATCTTGAAGAATTAAATATCCGAGTTAAAGGTGACTTGAAGCTTGAGGACTATACGTGTCCCCTTTCTTACTCATTGTGGTCTTCAGGTCCATTTCAAAATGCCATAAACTTTAAACTTGAAGGGAGAATGACAATCTGTTGGTAGTTTTGAAAAATAAGCTTTGACTGTCTTTATTTCTGTGTACAGGTACAGCACAGGTACAGTGCTAGAATCTTTCTCTAGCAGTAATAAAGGGGGCTTGACCAGTACATGGAGGGAGCTCATAAAATGATGAATTCTCAGGACATTACAGTGAGAATCGATGACAAATCCCTAAGGAAAAGATATCATTAGTCTTTTTGGTGTTGAATTCCCTTTTCCATTCCTTCTGCTTTGTTCTGCACGCTGTGAAAACTGTAGAAGTCATGCTTCTTATGCTCTTGTCAGAACGCAGAAATGCTAACAAAGAGGTCAAAAATTATGACAGAGGGTAGAAGTGGTCAAAATTTTTGTCTGTAATTTCTTTCTGAACAACCTTAAGTAAGTGGAAACATGAGGCACCTTGCAGAAGCATTTATGCATGCAGCACAGCATTGAATGTCAGAAGTGTCATGTGTTTGACATTGTTGCCACAGGAAACCTGAGTATGCCAACTTTTTTCCACACAGAAACTCCCCATGATTTGATTAAGAATTGTATTGATAATTAGAATCACAGAGACAGAGATCGTCATGCTTGATTTTAATAAACCTTAAACGGACATGTTGGAAAAACAATACGCCCACGTACAGTAAAATAACAAAAATACACTAATTATCTGGACCAAGGGTTTGTTTGTCAGACTCTGAACATGTTCACTCCAGCTGCAAAAATCAGCTTTTTAATATGGTGTGTAAATGTGCCTAAGGCTGCAGCTTTGAGTGGACATTTGATGAACAATTTTACAAGGCTTCTTTCTTAAACGATGGAGGTTGCTGCATTGTCTTTTACAGCCAACTACTGGAACAAAAAAAAAACATAAACTGTACTCGTCTCTGGCTCTTGTCTTTTAGGTGGCCTGGGTCCTCGGTGGAGACTGCCTGCTGCTGTGGAGTCACGAAGCCTCAATAACTACAATTACAGACATAACACATATTTGGCCATCTCATTCCAGTGCATAATCATTATAGCTGTTAATGTAGATATTAGCATGATCTTTCTATCCATAGTTGATACATCTATAGTAACTATCTCTAGCTCCACATGGACATGAGATCCCTCTTGAAAATGAGGTGTCACATCTCAAGAGGTCTACCATTAATATGTTTATACTTAACGGAGACAAATATGGTAGGGATGCACTTGTGGTCTGGGCACCCATGAGTTTCGTCACTACCATAAATTCTTATTTTCAGTAAGACTTTTATTGATTATACTTATATAAAATTATCACCACAACCACACAGACATGAGGACCCTCCTGAAAACAAGTTGTAGCATCTCAAGAGTCTAACCTCTAATAAATTTGTTTGCAGCAGAAACAAATTTAACGATGACAGGTCTATGATTGGTCCATTGATCTGTCACTAGCTTTAGTTCTTACTTTAGTCCACTTGTCTCCACTTACCTCCCTTCCCTTCGCCCACACACCCAACACAGCATCGTGTGGATTTGCTGTTCATCATGAGACTGGGGTCCACATTTAAGATTTCCTGCTGCTTCACAGAAGGTTTTTTCTTGCTGCCATGATGGAGGGATTCATGATTGGCTATATGGATTCATGTTGAGTGTTGGATGTATATATTTGTATATATATATATGTATATGAGATAACACTTGTTATGAATTGGCGCTATACAAATAAAGATTGATTGATAGATTGATTGATTGAACCTATGACTTTAGCAAGCAACACTTCACATTGTCTGCACATCACATTCATTATGATTAATACAATTAGTTTTTGTGACCAGCCTTGTTGTCACAAATGGTTCAGTGCATTTCTTATGCAATGGATGAACATACTGTACACCGACCAGGCATAACACTATGACCACTGACAGGTGAAGTGAATAACACTGATTATGCATAAGGATTTCAGGAAGTTTGACAAGTGCCAAAGTTTGATGCAAGATGACTGGGTCAGAGCATCTCCAAAACTGCAGCTCTTTTGGGCTGTAGTGGCTGCAGTGTTCAGTATCTATCAAAAGTGGTCCAAAGAAGGAACAGTGGTGAACCAGCAACAGGGTCATGGGCTGCCAAGGTTCATCGATGCACGAGGGGAACAGAGACTGGTATGGTCCGAACCAACAGATGAGCTACTGTTGCTCAGATTACTGGTGAGGGTAATGCTGGTTCTGATAGAAAGGTGACAGAATACACAGTACACTGCAGTTTGTTGCATATGGTGTTGTGTAGCTGCGGACCAGTCAGGGTGGCAGGTACTCATAATGGTATACCTGATCAGTTTATGTTGGGGCAATGAGAAATGCATTTTCATACAGATGAAATGAACTGACACAATCAAGTATAAAGATAAAAAAGATCTTTATCTGCACAAACTGTAATGTAATCATATGTGTTAAGGATTACTGGCTCAGAGTACAGGGCAGACACACACTGAGGTGCACTGCACACAGAATAGAAATGTCCCTGGCAGGTAGCAGTGTGTGGGACCTGTGATATATCTCTGTGTCAGGGGGCAGTTAGCTTCAAAAGACGGAGGGGTGTGATCAACTACCAAACAAACGCGTTGTCCCAGAGTCTGGGTGAGGAGGTGTACACAGAGCATCCATCAAACTGCACCTGTTACGGGCTGATACTGTATACTTCACACTGCAAACCACACATGTCCACTTCAGTGATGTGCTTGTTTATCAGGCCTGTGGTGATGATCTCTGGGTATTTCTTAATAGTGGGTAAAGGTCAATGTGAGATATGATCATGCCCAACATGAAACATAAAAACTAATGCACCTTTGACCACTTGCATTCATGGTTGATTTGGGTGAGTATACAGATTCAAATGAACAGCATGACGCTGAATGTGTCAGTTTGAAGGAGTCTTAATGCACATTTTCAAACAAGTTTTCATACAAACATGCAGTTTCAGGAATGGAAAACTTTGATTACAAAGCATTACACTTTGATTTTATTGAAAGAGGGCCAATTTGTAACAAAATGGGGGACACTTTAAGACAATTTGAAATAAATGTTTAGATAAGGTATGGTAAGGTTGCCAAAAGCTACAAACTATATGCATTTATACTTAATGTAATGAATGAACAAAAGCATATGTTCATGAATTTATGTGGTGAATTAAAGAAAATAAATGAACAGACGTATAAGTACAGGGAATTAATGATAAGATAGATGATTGAACAGAGGTGTATGTGCATGTTATAAAGAAGTACATTGATAAATGAGTAAACAGGAGTATGTGTGCATGGACTACATTATATGTTTATGTACATATCTATATATCTTTATATATCTATATCTATATCTATATCTATCTATCTATCTATCTATCTATATATATATATATATATATATATATATATATATATATATATATATATATATATATATATATATATATATATGCATATATATATAAGGATATTAGCATGAAATAAAGAAGCTAAAGAGGTAAATCAAGTCTCTCAGATTATAGATCATCATCAAATATTCAATAAAATACCTGCAGATAAACTTACAATGCTGCAGCATAGCATTGCTATTATTTTAGTTATCCGATGATCATGACTGATGATTTACCAGATGGACTTAACATTTTGTCAAAGTGCTGTAAACTGAAAGCAGTGTGTGACTGTTCGACTGTTGAATATCCATATCAATGTCAGGATGGTGCATTCCTTCAGCATATTAAACGCAAATCATTACACACTGAGAAGTTTTAATTTCTGCTTAATCAATTAAAATAAGTCCAGAGTTATTTTTAAAGTCAGTGTTGTTGTGCTTCTCATAAAAGTGGAACAGCAGGTTTAGTGTTTGTTTTATATTGTGACTATACTGGATGAAAAACATCTAGTTTAAGTAATTTTTGTCAGTTACTGTAAAATTTTATAAGAGAGTAGAGTTTGAATGAAGGGATTATTGTCACAGTACCATGATCAAAACAATAAAAGGAGGTTTCAGAACACAGAAGTGAATGAATTAGAGACAAAATACTAAATGCAAAGCTAAGATTACATGAGCACACAATGCATTCTAATGTCTGTTTGCTTATTCCTTGTCACTTAATGTACAGTGGAATACAGTAACAATCATAGTACCAAGATAACTGTACATTTTGCCCCACACCATCTGCTGTATCAACCAAGGTTCACATTAAGTTCTGAGGTACAAAGTGCAGCCATATTAAAGAAGCAATTGCAGTTATTGCACAGGACAGGAGTCTTTGTTGTTTGCAACAACATTGCCATGTTTAAGTGGTCTAAGGGCACATTGTAGAGAGGAATATCAGTTTTCTAAAGATAACAGGGCATGAAAATAAATCAGTGAAACCACAGAGGTCATATTTGTGTTAATGATCTTAATGTGTTCCAGCAAGGAACATTCAACTGCTATGAATAAACCCCAAATAATGCTGCTATCTCCTATCATTTCCTAACAACTTAAAAAAAGAAAAATGTAACATAAACCATTATATTGACTCTGATTAACTTTTAAACTCAAACGAAGAGCAGACCAGTTAAGACCAAATACAGTAACCTCAGCAGAATAAAAGGAGCCCAACACTGACTGTCAGAGGAATTTGAACTATGGACTGATCATAAATACCCATCATTAATAGTGCCAGAAAAACATTATCCTTTTTATTGGGGCTGTATTTTCCTCACACACTACAATAAAGTTAATGACAGACATTGTCTGAACCATAAAACAGTCATATATTTGGAGATGCTGGTCAGATTCAACAAGGCTCAGTAGCATCTGGCTCATAGATCAAACTCACCCAATCAAGTGTTCCTGTCAAACAGATCTGTCTTCTTACGTTTTTATCTACGCAGTGTAGCCAGATTGTCTGCAAAACTTCTGCCTAATTAGTGAAATTGTAGCGATAAACAGTGTACAGGGTGGTTACCTGCTTAATACTAAATGGGAAGTGCAGCTTCGACTGATGCTAATGATTGTATTTGGCAATACAGTAAATTAAAATAGCATGTAATGACACTCTAATTCTTCTCTGAGGGCATGTGTATATGTATTAATCTTTCCCACATTGAAAAGACACCCAATTATTTATTATCTCCCAACTTTAGGCAAATTTACTTAGATTCATACATTACCTTAGTCAATTTATTACTAACACTTTATTTGTTTTCATGTATAATTGCTTAATTTCGTGCATACATACTCCTATTTACCTGTTTGTTTATTTATTAATTAGCAGGTGAGGCAGGGGTGTGTCCTGCATGGACTGGATAATGGGGTGGGTAACAGGTGCAGTGGACTGTGGGATGGGAATTAACCTGAAATTGTGGTAATTTAAACAAACTGCATCGTATCCAAATATAAATACGAACATTTTCTTTTGGCATAGGCAGACACTCATGCATAAAAAAATACAGCTGAAAACATAACATTTCAACATATTTATTTGTAAGTAGAACTTTATCTAGTTTTGATTATTTTATTGAACAATACTTTTCAACTTCACTTCATGTGGTCCATGGGCTCAGACATGTGGCTTCAATAGTCCAGGGTTCTAGAATCATCTGTGCGTGGGATGGAGGACTGCACAGTGCATTTGGGGGGCGTGGTCTTAATACTCCTACAGTAAGCAATGTGCTATGTGCAAGTGATTAAGGTATGTCGTAGATATTTTCAAGTATACTTGCATGTAGTGTGGATGGTTTGATTAAGATCGTGCCAAAGTATATTTTCTCCAACTATATTTAAAATCCCTGTTAAGGATCAATATTCATTTTTATAAATTCCAGGTTTATTCCTGGTTATTCCCATAAATTCCAATGAATTCCCATGGAAATTTTTTAAACCTTGAAAGTTCCCAGAATTTTGTGACCCTAATAGTGATTAAATCTTGGTCGTTTCCTTGGGATCTTGACTTATTTTATTTTAGCCTTAGTTTATTAACCCAGATCCCTGGAATATTATCAAGCATAATACCACAGGAAAATGGGAGGCTTATGAAATGTAGAGCTTTTTCAGTCCCAGTTTGTTCCACATTAGGTCCACAATGCAACTGTTTTCTTTTTTATGACTTTTTATTCATTCTTAAAACAAAGGTTGTATCATCTTGAATTTTGATAAGTGACATTACAATGATTTGTGTTTGTACTTGTTTCTTTTTCTTCTCTTTTTTACCATCCCTTCATGTTTAAATCTACTCCTTTTTTTATCTATCCAGTGCTCACCCTTGTCTCTCCATCTTCCTGATGTGATGTTGTCATCCATCTATTATGATCAAATTATCGTCTCATTGTCTTCACATTGTTTAAAAATCTTATAGATGTTACTCATATGTACATGTCGATGTTTTAACCTATACTTAAGTAGTATATTTATATAGTATTTGTACTGTATCCAGTTTACCACCTAAATTCCTTTTGTTCCCTGATTTTACATGACCCACACTTTTGGTCACTGTTTGATCTGATTGTTGATGTTGATTTATTTTTTCTCAGAGTCCTGCCTTTGTTTTGTCTGTTAAAGCATTTTGTAAAACATTTAAAGTTGCTTTTTAAAAACAAGTCATTATTATTATTATATGGCAAAAATAGTAAGAAAAGTAAAAGAGAAAAGCAAATTAAACTGTAAGAAATTGAAGACACACTGCATTTTTTGCATTAAATAAATCTAAATGTTGAATTTTTTTCATGTATTTTGGTTGCTGTTTCTTATAAATTGAGTGGTAATGGGCCATAAAGCTAGACCAGTTGAGAATCACTTCTTTGTTCAGTGTCATAACTCAGACTGTATTCTTTCATCCTTAACAATCCTGAAATGCTTTACTGTTTACAGAACCTGCTGCAATAAAATAAACCATTTTGCTTTGTATCATCACTGTTATTTTAACTTGCCATTGGCAGCACATTTTGTCTTCAGATATTCTGTGTGACACTTAACTTCTCTAACATTTGTGTTTATCAGTTGTTCAATTTAATGTTAATTCTTTTTTATAGATTATATTTCAATGCACCTTCTTCCATCATGAGTTTGTATTGCTGCAACTGTCAAATTTCTTCTGTAGGTATTGATAAAAGATCACCTTATCATTTATTACATCCGCCAAGGAGGTTGTTAATGCCAGCATTTGTCAGTTTGTTTGTTTGTTTATTAGGTTGTAAACAGGATAACTTAAAAGTAATGAATAATTTTTGAGGGAGTTTTCAGGGAATGTTAATCATGGCACAAGGAAGAAGTGATTTAATTTTGGTGTGGGATACAGATGCAGATCCAGATTTTTTTTAAAGAATTTGTTAGCATTGTGAGATAGGGAAGTTTTTCACAGTGACACTATTAATTTTTTCAGCTCTCAACTGATTGTGATGACATTTTCAGGGATTGTTGGTTATAGCGCAAGGGAGAACTAATAAGATATTAGTGTTGATTCAAGTCCAGATGTAGATCTAGGATATTTTTTAAGGATTTGTTAACAGTGCAAGATAGGGCAGTTTTCCACATTTTGCCAATAACTTGCCCGACAATGTTGTAAATTCCTTGGCAGAGGTTTGTGCCCTTGGAGCACTACTATATTATTTATTTACTTGCTTACTTACTTAATGATTTATGTATTTGTCTGTTTGTCTATGTATGTATGTATCTTTCTATGTTTTATTGACTGTAACAGGCTGCTTTTCAAGTTCATATATCTGGGCTGAACACCCCCACAGATAAATAAATTATGAGAGAGTTTGTCGGGGGTGTTAAGTCGTTGAAGTAATTTTTTTTTTTTTCCTGTCAGAATTTCACCAGTAGATGGCGCAGTGATTGTATTGTTTTCGATAGAAACCAATCATTAAAAATATTTTCAACACATGTACGCCTAACTATGGGAATTAATCAAGTATGATATTTGTATTAGCACTTAAGGGACCAAAGTAGCACTCAGATACATTTTTTAAAAGTGATGATTGTAAACCTGATGGACTGACGACCTGCAGCACGAGCACGATCGGCGACATCCTGGTCACGTGACTCATCCACCTCTACGGCTATGGATATTGGCAAAATGGAGGTGAGTAGCTCCCAAATCTTGCAAGTTTATTTCGGTTATGGCTAATTTGCAGCTTTGTTATTCTCTCTGTCTAACACAGATGTATCACTGGAGCCATAAATCACGACGTAGTGATATTTTTTGTATGACGCTCGATATGCAGCGCTGTGTGTAGCTGCTAATGCTGCAGCCTGGCTGATGGTATTCGATGCTAAAGTGGGCTAGCTGAGTAGCAGCAGGATAACTAATTTTTAGGGCGTCCAACTCAATTCCTACCTAGTAGAAACAGAGACATTGTGCAGATATTAAACCTCGTGATGACAGATTTATTAAATTCGATGTCAGTTCTTTAATGATGTTGAAACGTTGGTCATCTTGAGCGAGTTCTCACGGTAGCTAACGCTAGCTGCTAAAGCTAGCGACAGGCCTCTGGCTGTGCAGGCCTCTGTCTGGCAGAATTTTGTCAAACGGTGTTTTGCAAAATGAAGCCATGCTTTTTGTGAACTTTGCGTTTACCTGACGGCCTGTATGAATGACAAAATCCCGTGAAATGCTAGTCTGGTTCTGCATATTTATATGATCTGCATAGGTACCCATTGACTGCAGAAAGGCTAGTGGTACCTGCTGTCAATGTTTGATAAAGGCCCTGGACACAGATACAGGTGTTACTGAAGTAGCCCTTGATTAGTCCTCCTCTCAGGATGGTGTTCTTGTCCGACTCGTCATTTGACTGACAGCTCCACAGCATTATGAAAGAGCTTGTATTGGTTGGAGGATGTGGTGTCCTGTTGTCATTTCCATTGGTCTTTGCAGACGAATGACATCAAAACCTCTCACTATAGCCCTACCTGATTTAGTCTTTCTTGGCCTTATCAACCAGAGTGATTTAACACACCTGTATGAGTGTCCAAGGACTTTAACATGTTCAAGCTCTTTACAATGGGTGAGTTTGCTAAGGTGGTCAAAATTACAAAAAAAATGATGCAGTCTGTGATACTTCATTGACCATTGTCATCTTTTAGATAAAATTGTAAATCTAAGAACACATGCGTGTCATTACATAAAAGCATAGGAGAGGAGGGAATCCATCAGATATCACAAGAAATGAATTAATTAATTATGAGTTAATTGTGTCAGTGCTTTGTCCAGTTGAAAGTGTACAGGGAATTTTCCTGAAAGACTTTTGAAATAAGTCCAATTGTGGGGCCCACCAACAATTTTTTTCTGTGGCATCATTCATACCTATTGTTTGATTTAAACCTCAAGGTAGAGTCCCTGATGTTGTTATTACAGTAATGCAGTCAATATCCCGTTTACTGCAGGTATGAGAGTATGTTATGTAACTATGTAGTATGTCTTTACAAGTACTCTATAGTAAATGGTTCACTGCTGCAGTGATATTTGATTTCCTGCTCTGCTCTCTCTTTTTTTTTTTTTTTTTTACAGGACCATGGCAGTAAAGAGCCCGAGCAGCTCCGAAAGCTGTTTATTGGAGGTCTGAGCTTTGAAACCACGGAGGAGAGTTTAAGAGCCCATTTTGAACAATGGGGTAGTCTTACAGATTGTGTGGTGCGTTGTTTTTTTTCTCAAACCCATGATAATTTATTTTTGAATAGTACCAAGACCAAGACTTTCATATAAGTTACATATAATGTATTTCCTTTAAATGGTCTGTTTTTTAATCCCTAAGAATGTTGTATTAGTTTTGTATTATTTTCTTCCATGCAGAGGTGGGCATGTCTATAAAACTTATTCAGACCTTTTTTAAGAAAGAATAACCCAAGTCCATTTTAAGGAAAAATAACAAATGAAGCATGCTTGGTGTTAAAAGGGATCTCAGAATTCAATAAATTGCTCATTTCATGGTAATTGTGGACTCCATTCAGTAAAAGAAAACCAGCGGAGTCACAAAATCGCAATGATATATTCAGTGTAAAAACCAATAACTACATTTTCTGCCTTAATTATAATCTTACAGAAATATCCCTTTAACAATACAACACGAGTAACCTGCTGTACAGCCCATCGAACTGTTCATATTGTGCATTATTTTGATATTTCCAGGTGATGAGGGACCCCAACAGCAAGCGATCAAGGGGCTTCGGCTTTGTAACATACTCCTCTGTGGCAGAGGTAGATGACGCCATGAAAGCAAGGCCTCATAAAGTGGACGGACGAGTCGTTGAACCCAAGAGGGCTGTTTCCAGAGAGGTAAACAAATCCCAGACTAGGAGTTGTATTATGCTGCAGTGGAATTGTTTGGTGTAAGCACATTGATTTCCTCTGTTTCAGGACTCCAACAAACCAGGCGCCCATCTGACAGTGAAGAAGATCTTTGTCGGTGGTATCAAGGAGGACACCGAGGAGCACCATATTAGGGAGTACTTTGAGAAATATGGGAAGATTGAATGCATTGACATCATGGAGGAGCGGTCCACCGGAAAGAAGAGAGGATTCTGCTTCGTGTCCTTTGATGACCACGACACTGTCGACAAAATTGTTGGTATGTGGTTATTTAGTTTACAGACTTGAACCGATATTTTGCAAACACCAGGCAATGGTTTGATTAATTTGAGTTTCTGTCCTGTTTTTCGTACAGCCCAGAAATACCACACAATCAACTTCCACAACTGTGAGGTCAGGAAAGCCCTCTCTAAACAGGAAATGAGTTCTATGTCCAGCAGCAGGGGTAAGCACACCATGTAGTTTGGAATTAAGTAATGCTTAATTACTGATGATTGTCGGTATGCAAATTCTTTCACGGTATCTTTCTTTAATCTGCATAATGGCATCTCTCTCCACATCAGGCAGGAGTGGAGGATCTGGAAACTTCATGGGAAGGGGTAGTAACTTTGGAGGTGGTGGCAACTACAGCAGAGGTGAGTTGATCTCTAATGCTAAATATGTGTCTGACCTTAACAATACGAAATTACGTTTCTTTTAGTTGTGATGGTCAAGGAGCGCAGAGATGAAATGGCAACATTTTCCAAACAAGGGATTTTTGATAATCAACACAAGTGTGGTGCCACATCCCCTGTGTTAGTCAAAGCTTTTTTGTGCTGCCTTGACCCCTGTGGATCCTTAAAGTCCCACAGAGTCTTGAATTATGTTTTGTAATTCATTGATGAATTGTGTAAAAAATGTTATATATTTTTCACTTGCTAAAGGTCTTGATTTTTTATATCACTTTTGTCTGAGACATATCTTCTTTTTGCCAATCTGTATCTGAACATTTCCTAGGTAGCTTTATAAACATGATAGTGTTAAAAAAATTGTCTGTAAATTTGGTTGTTCAACTGACAAAACATGGTAAGGCCAACATGAAAGGCAAGGAGTTACATAAACATTCACTGCTAAAGCAAGCACAGTAAATTTGGCAGCTTCATGAAAATTAAATAATTTGTGGTCGAACAAGGATAATTGGCCTGGATAGATAAAAAGCTTTACACTGGACGATGGGAAGCTAAACGTTTCAGTCCAACATAAAAACTGAAAAAGGTGCAAAAGTTATATTTGATTTTCTTTGGGTACCAAAAAGACTTAAATTTGATGTTAAAATAGTGTCTGAGCACATAGCTTGCTTTCAGAATCAGAATCAGAATCAGAAATACTTTATTAATCCCCAAGGGGAAATTCGGTTGTTTCAGTTGCTCTTATACACAGTATAGCAGTTGGAAACAACAGATGAGGACATTAGAGTAAACAGTAGCATTAAAAAAAAATAATAAAGATAAAATAAATAAATAAAAATAAAACAAATGAAAAGAGCATAAAAATTACGTAAGTAGTTTGCAATGTGCAGAGTCTTTAAGCAGTATAAAACTTCCTTATGAAGGAAAATAAGTAGAATAAGTAAGTGAAATGAAGTGGACATGAGGCTCCGAAATGAGGTGGAGGTATACACAGTATTAACAATTAACAATATTTACACTACGAATTTAAATGTATTAATGACAGCACCATTTGTCCGAAGATTTACTCATCAACAATATTACAGGAGTAAAAACAGTGAGAGTTTATTCTCCAGGACCTGAGGGAGCAGTGATTTTAGAGGGAGGAGTTATAAAGTCTGATGGCCACAGGCAGGAATGACTTCCTGTGGCGCTCTGTGGTGCATCGTGGGGGGATGAGTCTCGCACTGAATGTGCTCCTGTGTTTGTCCAGCACGCTGTGGAGGGGGTGGGAGGTGTTGTCCATGATGTCCTGCAGCCTGGACAGCATCCTCCTCTCTGACACCTCTGTTAGAGAGTCCAGCTGCACCCCGACAACATCACTGGCCTTTTGGATCAGTTTGTTGAGCTTGTTGGTGTCCGCTACCCTGAGCCTGCTGCCTCAGCACACAACAGCATACAGGATAGCACTGGCCACCACAGACTCGTAGAACATCCTCAGCATCGTCCTGCAGATGTTGAAGGACCTCAGCCTCCTCAGGAAGTAGAGGCGGCTCAGGCCCTTCTTGTAGACGGCCTCGGTGTTCCTGGTCCAGTCCAGTTTGTAATCCAAAAGTACTCCCAAGTATTTGTACTCCTCCACGATGTCCACCTGGACCCCCTGGATGGAAACAGGGGCCACTGGAGCCTTTGTCCTCCTCAGATCCACGACCAGCTCCTTGGTCTTTGTCACGTTGAGCTGTAGGTGGTTCTGCTCACACCATGTGACAAAGTGTGAGCAGAACCACCTACAGCTCAACGTGACAAAGACCAAGGAGCTGGTCGTGGATCTGAGGAGGACAAAGGCTCCAGTGGCCCCTGTTTGTTAGTGTTAGTCAATACTGCATCGACCTGATTTTTTTGATCACTGATATAAAACCATGTTGGTCAAAGCTTATCAACTTGAATGTACTCCAAAGGTTCCAAAGGTAGCTCCTTGGTTTATTGGTTTATTTTCGCGCCGTTGTAACATCGCAGCGAATGAACCTTTTGAAGATTAGCAGTACTAACAAGCAAATGAAGTGGCCCCAGAAAGTGATAATGACTCACTTTGATGTGCCCCTAGAACTACAAATAATCATTGTTAGATAATTTGATATTGACTCTTAAAACTTACTTGCCAAAAAGTCCATGGTTTAAATTTAAAAGTCCTCCAGTATGACAAAAGGTTAGTATGTGGCAAGGATAGTTGAACAGGTGAACCTATTCCCATGTGAGCATGAGCTCTTCTCTTCAGGGCTGCAGTTTGGATCTATTATGTAACTGTCAGAATGAAGTAATATTGAATGTTTTTTTCAGGTGGCTTTGGTGGAGGACGAGGTGGTTATGGCGATGATTTTGACAATGGTGAGCTATTACTTCAAAGGTTAAGTGTGGGGAAAAAGCACCACTTTGTTACAATAAGTCAAAGAGATTTATCCTTTGGCTATGTCATGGGGTTTTCTATCCCTGCTGGCTTAAACAACAACTGTGCTGTGTCTTGAAAAGTGCTTTGCACCAATGTGATGTTGCCACAAATAAGGTTATGTAAGATTGCCCCATTTTTTTCCTATTACAGGGCCTGGAGGTAATTATGGAGGAGGGCCAGGTTATGGGGGAGGCCGAGGAGGATATGGAGGTGGTGGAGGTGGAGGTCCAGGTTATGGGAACCAGGGTGGTGGTGGGTTTGGTGGCAGCTGCGATGGAGGATACGGCGGTAATAACGGAGGTAACAATTTCAGTGACTGCAGGTTTCAAGCTTAAGTGATCGGTTTTAGTCATAGAAAACTTTAGTGCCAAGCAAAGCTTGGATGTAAACTGGTTTTTGTATTTTAAAGGATATGGAGGGGGTGGAAATTACAATGACTTTGGAAATTATGGTGGTCAGCAGTCCAACTATGGGCCGATGAAAGGAAACAACTATGGAGGCAGAAACTCAGGGGGACCCTACGGTGGTAAGTTAAAGCCTCATGACTTGGTGCCAACCAGACTTTAAAAGGTCACATATCATTCACTATACATTTTTTAATGGCTTTAATTACTGTCTGAAGCCTGGCTGCAACACCCCCTAACATGAGAAAAATCCCTCTTCTACCTCTTTTGCTAGCTCCACATTTCAGAAAATGTGTGTGCAAAGATTTGGTTTGAAAATTTTCATTTGTGGCTACACCACTGACGACCCCCCCCCCCCCAGATGGGAAACACTCCCTGAGTGAGCGTGGTGCTTGTTTGTCCCACAGGGAGCTCCAGGGGTGTGAGCATATCTAGGCTTGTCTATGTGGTCACAGTAAGCATTAGAGCACAGTCATGGGAGCCCAAAGCCACACCTACTTCTTCGAAGGGCTCATAAGGATTTGAGCGACCCGCAAAAATATTTTCTGGGGTCATCTTTGATCTTGCTGAGAAAGAGTACAATATGTGACCTTTAAAATGATTGATCATCGCGTTTCTGAAGAGTATCTCACCTGTTTCTGTGATGGCTGATCATTTACCGTAGGTGGCTATGGAGGTGGCGGAGGAGGCAACTACGGCTCCCGGCGATATTAATAATTTCATGTTTTGGTAAGTTGCACTCAGTTTTCACACCACCCTCGGAGCACAGTACAGAGTGAGCCAATGAAAGTGCAGATTAACTATCTGTTCTATCCTGTATCCATTCAACAGGCTTCAGTTCTTAGCAGCAGAGGCGAGGAGGTGAGCAAAGGAGTTGTCAGGAAAGCTGCAGGTTACTTTGAGGCAGTCATCTGAAAGCATTAGAGGAACACACGAGTCAGACTTTAACTGCAGCTAAATGGAAAAAGGACTGTATACACAAGACATGAGTGCAGATGATGCCCTTCTCTAATTGTGATAGATGTTTCCCTATTAAGCAATTTTTCCTTTTGTGCGTTTGAAGTGTGTGTATTGTGCCTATGGTATCAGGGTGAAGAGTAATTTTTTAATTTGAAGTCAGTTCTAAATATGTTGATTTCTTTTTATATTGGTTAGTTTTCTGCTGGTCATTAATATCTTGTCTTTTAACCAGGTTGTGTCATAAAGTACAGTTAATATCAGGCCATTGGATGAGCTAGAGTTACACTAATTTTTCTTTCTGACGTTATAATGATTTCTCAATTACAAGTGTCAAGTGTACTTTGATTTTGTATGTGAAGCACAGTATGTAAACCCTTCATAGTACCAGTGTGAACAGCTATAAGCAGCCTGGATTAGAATGAAGGAAACCTCTCACTCTACTTGTTCCCAGAAAATCGAATTATAGTTTGTTTCAAATATTTTGATTAGTAGAAAAAGACCGAATAAAATTGTGTAGTAAAGTAACATGAAGTTCAGTGCATCATTGGTTCAGAAAGAGATCATTTGAGCTAAATATTTGTTTGTTGCCTGCTCTTTGTGACTGTGAAGTTTAGCAAATCCTGACATTGTTAAACTTATTTTAAGTCTAAAAAAACAGGGATGCCCCGATAATGTGTTCTTTTTTCATTTTGACGCATCTTCTAACGCCAGTATGAGTGAGGCTGGCTGAGTTTACTGCAGGTTCAGATTAAATTTAGTTAACACAGCTTTGTTGCTAGATTGTCAGTCCACATATCTTGTAGTGTTCTGAGGCCTCCCATATGTAGCAGCACAGCCTGATGAAAAGTATCACCAGTCATACCTGTTTGGTCAGCTACGTGCTTTGCTTTGTTCTACAGAATAGCACAAAAAGCCAAGATAGAGTCATAATTACTTCAAAAATTAATCATTTTCAGTTAGCTAAACAGTGCGTATATTCAATTAATTAAAAAAAACACGGGTCTCAGATCATTTACTCATTTGCATTATCCAACTAATGATCATGACAGTTCATTTACTTAAATAGCTAAATGGCTATTCTACCCATAAACATGTCATGTTATGCCGTAGAATTGTTTGTTTACAGATAAATTGACTTTATAATGACTATTTTAATACAAATATCAATTATGGATTCCAGACTTCATCAAGAGGCAGATCACACAGTGACGTGTCTCTCTAGGTGCAGCTGCTCTTGTCCAGAGGATCTGTGTCCATGTGGCCAAATAGAATTAGAAAAAAAAATAGATTTGAACAAACGAAATGCCCTCAGCTTTTCAGCCATTTCAAGCGATTACCTTGTGTGGTTTTTATATCGGAACTTTATTTGGGGCCAAGCCTCTCCAGTCTCAAATCGAAGATATTTTCTACTCTAGGTTGAGCTGCAAAGGCCAATACCAGCAAGAAGACTGGGGAGAACAGCCAGAGATGTTACATACTGTAACTCAAAAACATAAAAATGAACAGAAACAAAAAAATACCTTAATTTCAGCCAGAATCTCCCCCCATGTTCTTCTCTTGTTTTATGTTTCTGTCTAAAATCGAAGCTCAAGCCAGGGCAGCCAGCTGGGGACATGGATGTCCAGGCTACCACATTAAATGACCTTTTGAATCACCAATAATAGAAGAAAAACACCCTTACTGTTAATCCTTCTCAGTCAGAGTCAGTGAGGTCTTGTGTCTGTCCTCAGTCAAGTGGTCTTGTGGTCTGAGTTGTCTAGTGTGCGTATTTCTGAGGATTTTATGTAAAAAAAAAAAAAAAAAAAAAATGTGTTGAAACATTAAGTTCATGGTTTCCTATGTGTTACTACTAGTTAAGAGCTGAAAATAATCTATCATGTTGCCAGTGTATCAGTGCTTGCAACAAAGTTCAGGGGATTTTACTGCACCTGCTCTGAGTGGAGAACGACTAACCAGCAGCAGCGGCTGGCATTTGTTTTTTATAGCAAAGGTGCTGCGTTTAGTTAGATTAAATGTAATCATAATGCTTAATCATTAACGCCAAAGCAAAAAATAATGCTAGATAGTTTAAGGCATTAATTTTAGTATAAAACTGACATCTTTTAAGGGAATCAGGCTAAAATGATCAGTTGCTGATCAGTCGGGGCATCCCTAAAAATACCACTTCTGTGAATGAAAATAGTGCATAACCTCTACATATTCTACCAACATCAGGCAGTTTAATGTAGTCCTAGGGCAGGGGCCCATTCACTACATATTGCCAGTGTTGAGTGATTAGGATAATTTCAGCCACAAGCTCCAGCAGTTGGGCCCTCAGCATCGCTAGTGTGGAAGATTGCAGATGACTGTCAGACAGGACGTCTTCAGCCCCAGCACAGTGGACCAGTCAGCATTTTGAGAGAGAAGGGAGAAGGCAGCATCGAGCACAACCAGCCATGGAAGAAAGGAAGCTTGCAGTGTCGTTCCTGGTAGTGAGCATCTATCTCTCATTTTCAAGGCTAGCTAAACCCTCCAGCAGCCGGTGCTAGCGAAGAAAGACTAGTTCCTGGACACTCTGGATATCCTGTTGAGTCAGAGATACTGCAGTTTTTGTCCACAGATGCTAGATTTCAGACATTAACAAGAAAAGGGAGTGAGTATTTCACTGAAAGCTGACTTAAGAAGATGGAGCAGGTAAGAGTAACCCCTTTGCTTGATTTGCAGATGTGGAAAGAAAAGAGGAATTCTCTTCTTGCTGAAAATCTGTAAAGACCTGATAACATGGAGGGTTCTGGATGGGTAAGACATTTCAAAGTATTATACAAGGCTACTTTTATTGCAAATTTGTAAGTGTACATGGTGATTATATGAGATGCAGGGGGAAATCCAGCTGGAAGGAATCCACTTTGCACCACTTTGACCAGAATCCACCTCCGACCTTCACCTGAGAGTTTGGTACACCTTTAAAGGGATACACCTACATTTTCTTTGTTTTTGTGTCTTGCCTAAGTACCGAGTCCATGACAAGCAAGTAGACACCATTTTTTTCGACTGTGCATCCAGTAACAAGAGACGGCCAAAGCTCGCCCACTGCTAGTTAGCTTAGCTCAAACACTGGGAGTCAACAGCTATATCTAGCCTGCCTCTGTCTATCATCATTGTATTATCTACTTCTACTCCTAAACAGAGGCTTTGTTTTGTTTACCTACTTCAGCAGTGTGTTGTGATAGAGATGTTAGAGATGTTCGCGAACGAGCATAGTCTTTTGTACAGCTCTTTTAAGTGAACGATGAGAACCGATTTGCAGCTGTGATTGAGCCGTTCGTTTGTGAGCCATTCTTAAATGCAAATTGCCTGCAAATTTTAGAATGACTCACAAATGAACGGCTCACTACTGCAAATCGGTTCACATCGTTCACTTTAAAGAGCTATTCAAAAGACTTGACTCGTTCAGGAACTTCACTAACTCACTGTGGAAGGAGGTTAACAAAACTAAGCATCTATTTAGGAGTAAAAGACAATACAAATATAGTAGAAGATAGTGTAACAATGCAGTAAAAAGGAAACGAGTCCCAAAAAGCACACAGGACAGTGTTTTAGCTAAGCTAACTAGCAGTGGGCGAGCTTTGGCCATCTTTTTTGTAACTGGACGCGCAGTCGAAAGAATTATTGGTGTCTATCTGCTTGTCATGGACTCAGGAGTGAGGCAAGACACAAAAAACAAAGAAAATGTTGGGATATCCCTGTAAGTCAAAATGTTTTGTGATATAAATGCCTCTTTCTACCATTTGATTTACTTTTAGCACCACTGAGAAAAATCTTGAGAAAATAAACAAAATGTGTAAATTCAGATATTTTTAAGGTCACAGTTATTTATGTTGTGGCACATGGCTTTATTTTGAGATTTAAAAATATATGATCACTTTTGAATGACGCTGTTCAATATGACTGTGTGTACATGGATTTTCTGATCAGGTTTGTAACTTCCCTGTTTGGTGTTTGTTCACATGAGAACACGTCACTTTTAGAAACTGATACTGCAGTTTCCTGATTTCTAGAAACCTGGACACAGTGTCAGTTTTACTCCTTTTGTTGGTTTCTGACGGCTTTCTGGAACTTTTTTTTTTTTTTTTTTTAACCCAATGGACATCGTAACTAATCAGATTTTGGTAGCAGAAACTGAAATACCTGTCTTTCTTGTGTGTTAAGGGAAACTGATGACCAGGTTTCTCTGTGTGCATGTAAACACCATACTCCAAGTATGAACAAAACCAAGACACTGATCATAACAAGGAAACTTGAGTCCATGTAAACACGGTCATTATATGCCACCATGACATCAGTGCCAAAATAATGTTGAGGTCATGACTCCAACGGGATCAAAAAGTAAATTGAAAACATCTTTGAAGTAGATTTTATGACGGGGTGTCCATTTTGGACTGAATAACAAATCTGCTCATTGTCCAAAACAATGGCCGTGCTAATGCTAGGCTATCAGCTTTCCTTCTGGGAAAATGTTGTTTTGTATAGAAATAACTCAAAGATGGTCAAAAAGGAGCTGATGATGATTTGATAATTACTTACACTAAGAGATGAATAAAATCTGATATTATAGCTTTAAAAAGTAAACATCGGTACTGGCAAATGTGAAAACTGCTGCAAATATACGCCAAATGCATTGGCTGATAAACTGTCAGAATGAGCAAATGTCATGATGCTTCCCTTTATCACACTAAATGTCTGCATTTATACATAGTTCAGCATTTAGTGAACAATCAAATACTGTTTTAATTCTTATATCTCAGAACAAATAAGACTGTCAAAACAAGAACAGAGTGATTCTAGTTTAGCAGAGAAAAGGTGTTAACTTTGTTTTTATGAGTTAGTTTTGTCAGAATTATGAGATAAATGTCTGGATGAATGAATTATCACATGAAAATCGCAGGAGAGGCGTCATGAGGGTCATCGAAGGAAGCAAACATGGCTGAATTTTGAAATTCAGTGGAGTTTAATTTCTTTTCAGTTTTGACACATCAGCAGACACTTCTGTCTCTAAGTAACAAGGAAAATACACGGATCAGGTTTAACACTGTGAGCACTGACAGGTGAAAAGAATGACAGTTATCTCTTCATCGTGTCACCTGTAAGATGGTGGATATATTAGGCCACAAGTGACCATTTTGCCTTCAAAGTTGATGTGTAGAAGCAGGAAAAATGGGCAAGCGTAAGAATTTGAGTGAGTTTGACAAAGGTCATAGTGTGAAGGCTAGACAACTGGATCAGAGCACCTCTAAAACTGAGGTGTTCCCGGTTTGCAGTGGTCACAGGAAGGAATGAAGGCTGTCCTGTGTGGTCTGATCCAACAAATGAGCTAGAAGTTCATACTGGTTTTGAGCAGAAGGTGTCAGAATACAGGGGGCATCTTAGTTTGTTACTGATGGGGCTGAGTAGCCACAGACCATTCAGGGTGGTCTTAATATTATACCTGATTGGTGTTTATCTGCTTAATACTATTGGACACAAACTTAATCCCATCTGTTGGATGTGTTTTTAAGGATCAGGTATGGAGAGCTTTTTATTTTTCATTGGAATGTATCATGTAATTTTGTGATGATTATGTTGTTCACTCATACAAACTTAAACTAGTCTTTCTGAGACAACTATCAAGTTATTTTGAGGGGAAAGGAGCAAAAAAACATGAAAGCATAACTCACTTCTGAGACAATCAGTAATTCAGAAAACAACCTTTTTTGTTTTTAGGGGAAAACAAATTGAGGCATTCTGAGAGGAATATCCCACTAATTCAGAAATAGAGAGCAGATCTTTGTTTTCTCACGAGTGCAACACAACCAAGAAATTCAGTATTGTGTGTTTCTACTTAAATCCATGGTCAGTAATTTTGAAGTGGTCAAAATATTTCTATAACAAGATGCACAGATGCAGCTTAAAACACTTAGAAAAAGATTGTCAGCGCAGTTAAAATTATGAAATACAAACTTTCTGATTCTTAAAAAAAAGGATATGACTATCAATGAGCCTGTTTTAACACACTTTACATGAATTACAGGGGAATTCAAAAGGTTACCAAGGCAGGCAGCCAAACGATTACGTGGAAAGTAAGTAAATATCACACTGCTAGGACCCAAGTTCTAACAAAGCATGACGTATTTCTTAGTACTATTCACCAGTTTCTGTTCTGTATTTGGGCATGATCTCCAGGAAATGTTAGCATGGCTGATTTTACACTAGTACCTGAAAACTTGAGCTCAAAATAAGCCTTTCAGTGGAAAATGTCATGTTTCTACACTATCTCCATTACTGTCCTACTTTACCCTGCTCGTAACTTTGAATTACTTACCCTCAGGTTTCATGTTATATACCATGGTAAGTTTTCATCTCAAATTACACACGCAAGTATTGTTTCATAACTCAAAAAGGACAGAAATAAACTTGCCTTTAAGAAGAAAAGCTCTGTCAGGTGAAAGCTTTGAACAGTCCTTGCTGTAGAATAAGATGTTTACATGTAAAATGTGACTTCAACTATTTAATAAAAATATTTTCCTTCACTCGACTGGGCCGTTTCTTAAAAGCACCTTGAGAATCTCATTCGTAAACATTCTTCTGTGGAAAAAGGTTGTGTTTAGTATGCTTGATTCAGAGGTGTCCTTGACTTTTTTTCGTCCTCTCTGGTTCAGTCTGTCATGAGAGCAGAAAACAGGCTCACTGATCAAAGGTAATGTTTGTGTGTGACCGTGCACACTGATTGCGTAGGGCTTTACCTTTTGTATATTGTCGCCGGGCGGACCATTGTTAAGTTGTCATGCATGGTTTATACTCCACAATCATACTCTTTGTTGTGTAACATAATGAACAGGGTGGGTGGGGTTTCTCGAGACGGGAGGTTTACAGAATTAAAAAAGATTTGGGTTACTATACAAACAAGCATGGTCCAATAAAGGCAAGCAGATTACAAAATGGTTTAAGCCATTAACACTCTTGTTTCTGTACAGTATTCCTTTCATTTGCTGCTTTCTAAGCCCTTTGGCAGGTAGAGCTTTTCACATTAAGAACTGACTTGAACATGTGGTGAGTTATGTAATCCTTATACTATACGTCCATCTGGAATCAATCTGCTGCAGACCATGGTACACCACAGTGTTCTGTTCTCACAAAAAAGGAGGCTGTATGTCTATACTATGAATACTTTATTTAAAAGCAGAGAAGTCAAGATTTAAAAAAGAACTTGGGCAGCAAATCATACAGGGACAGATATAAAATGCAAGGAATAATGACTGAAATCATCATTAGAATACAGAAATATAATATATACAATATATATATAGATATTTACACTCATACAGTAACAGTTTTATCAATCACAAAAGCAAGTGATGTTTATATTTACAAACAATATTGGTTATCTGTGACGATATCAGAGTACAAAAGGAAAATATCAAAAATAGTACATTCAAGAGAAGTGCGCCAAAACTATACAATAGTTCTGCTAAGCGAGTAATGCTTTAAAGCTGAGCAACTACAAAGTTATTGCATAGTAGTATTCTAATAATGCAGTACCATACTATTAATGTGACAAGTGTTTGTCTTCACTCTTGATGAAAGTCTTTTTAATGCGAGGAACGAGGAAGATGCTGCCATTGGATGACTGCTGCAGGGAGTAGTCGGACGGGGAATATGAGTTCCCCTCCTCGTCTCTAAGCAGGCTGAAAACCTCCAGGTACAGGCTGTTCAGCTGCTGCTTCATCTCCCGTAGGTCTGCTGCATTCTGGCTCTTCTCGCTCAGCAGACGCTCCTTCTCCTCCTTAAGCGAGTCCAGGTCGCTCTCCAGACCAACTATGTTCTCCATCTTTCGCTTGCGGCAGTTCTGAGCGGCCACTTTGTTCTTGCCACGCCGTCGTATGTCTCGGACTAGGGCCAGCTGAGCCTCGTTCAGTTGGTGCTTTGACATCATCTCATTGAAATCATCTACAGGCAGATTTATAATCATGGATACAGTGAAAGGGATTTTGAGGGCCTTGGCCCTCTGCTCGTCTCTGGAGAGACGCACATCAGAGCGCCTCTTTAGCTTGTCTTTGGTGAAAGGAACATTGTTGTGGCCGCTCTCCTCTGCTGGTTCTGTCTTGTGCTGTTTGGGTCTCTTTTCATGCTGGTGCTGTGGCTGCCCTGAGAGGGCAGATACAGAAACAGCTGAAGGAAGGTCATCAGGTTGGAAGTTAATGGAGAACATGTCTGAGTATTCTGATTCTGCACTTCCAGGGTTTTGGTCCATGTCCTCCATGTCTGAATCACTGTAAAGAAACGAGCCATCTCCGTACACAGACTTCCCAGGAGAGCTCGCATTGGGGCTGGTGTTGGAGGAGATTCCTGAATCTGAGTCAGGCATGTCTACAGACGGATTCTGTTTGCCTCTTTCAAAAGCATCACCAGGTGAGAGGCTGTAAAGGTCCAGAGGTGTGAGGGGGGGATTGTTTTGGACATCAGACATGGTGTGAACTTCATTTCCTTCCAGACTCTGCTGACCGCTGCTCTCCTCCACGATTGTGTTTGGGTAAAAAATGTCACAGAAGTTTTCTGTACATACGTTAGTATTTATCTCTGGAGCCCCAGTCTTCATCTGTCTCAGAGTGTCAGCTGGAGCCATGCTGGGAACAGAGCCATTGAAAGTATTTATAAACTCTGCTGGACAAACATTTACACTGTTTGTTTCCCCCTCTGTGAGACTGGTCATGGGATAGAAAGGGTAGTTTGGATTCTGAATGTCCGAGCTGTTTGGAAGAGGATAAGTTGTGGTTTG
Source organism: Cetoscarus ocellatus (assembly GCA_037902135.1). Lineage (NCBI taxonomy): Eukaryota > Metazoa > Chordata > Actinopteri > Labriformes > Labridae > Cetoscarus > Cetoscarus ocellatus. The sequence goes on from JBAMNC010000683.1 coordinate 2,053,681, forward strand.
CAGAGTGTCCTCCATTTGCATGCTCAGGCATTGCTGAAAGAAAAAGAAAAGGGGGATGTTAAAACAAGGAAATGAACTTTCCACAATATGAGGAAGGGTGCTGTTGTTTAAATCCAAGATGAGATGAAGTAAAAAGAACATTGTTGTAAGCTTTATACATGTTTGAGTACTTGATTAACAAGTACTCAAACACGTATAAAGCTTACAGTCACTTCAAAACATGATATGTGGCACAACGGATTAAGAGCTTGTTAAAATATTAAAATAAGGGAGGTGTCATTTTTACAATTACTTAGTAGATAAGACATGAGTGTTTCATGTCATCGCTACACAACATTTTATGGTGCTCTTCTATTTGTGGCATTACTCAACTAGGCTCGACTTCTTGAATTTGGTATTAGGCATTTCAGTTTCCAATACCATACAACAAACTCACTGGCCACTAAATTAGGAACACTTTGCCAGTGCAGGGTTGAATTCCACTTTGCCTTCAGAGCTGCCTGAATTCTTTGTGGCATAGATTCGACAAGCTGCTGAAAACAGCCCTCAGATTTTGGTCCACTTTGACATGATAGCAGAGTTGGTATAGATTTGTCGGCTGAATCTACAATTCCATAAAATCCCAAAGGTGCTCTATTAGACTGAGGTCTGGTGACTGTGGGGGCCACTTAAGTTCAGTTAACTCGCTGTCTTGCTCAAGGAATTAGTTGGTGGTGATTTGGGCATTGTGACATGGTGTGGTATCCTGCTGGAAGTAGCCACTGAAGATGGGCACACTGTGGTCATGAAAGGGTGGATATGGTCAGCTACAATACTTCAGTAGACTGTGGCATTTCACTGATATTCAGCTGGTACTAATGGGCCCAAAGTGTGACAAAAAATATGCATCATCCTATTTCACCACCATTACAGTTACAGGAAAAGTTTTTTTTTTTTTAACACAAGTTTTATTAACGTTAAAGTGCTATCTGCATTCTGCTCGTGGGTGAAACTGGAATGCGCTGTATATCTGATTGAATTTCTCTCCCAGTTCCCCAGTAAATGGATGGCAGCGTTAGATCTCCTTTCTATCCCATTCTGATGCTCTTCTTCGGCAGGTTGTCTTGACAATATCTACATGCCTTAATGCATTGAGTTGCTGCCATGCAATTGGCTGATGAGCTATTAATATTAAGCAATTGAACCTGTGCAGCCTAATAAAATGGCCAGTGAGTATACTTTAATAGAGCTCTCTCAGTGTAGGCGAGGTCTTCACTGCGCTGCTGTGTTAAAGTACCACAAAGTCTAACACAACAACAAAGGTGGAAAGTTGGGTGATAATGTTTCTGGCTTATGGTTTGTGGCATTTTATCACATTTGCTTGTGTGCAGCAAAACAACGTGCTATTAAGAGCAGAGCGTCATACAACAGTACTGAGCCAACAACAGGAGGTGTTGAATTTCTGTGTTGGATATCCTCTTCCCTTTTGTGATGAACCTTTGTGAGGACACAGACCATTTATTGTCAGCTGTGTCTCTAAGTCACGTCTGAGAGGTGGTACAAAAATGTATCGGGTATAATCCCAGAGAGAAAAACAAAAATATATGCAGAGTTAAAGTGAATCAAGCTGATAGCTGGATATATCCCATTAGTTAGCAGTGAGTGCCTTTAGTATTCTACTTTACAGTTTTTCTTCTTCAATCATATTCCACTAGATAAGCTAGTTGAGGTAATTGTAGCTACAAGATACCTCTGTGTAATTTTTAAGACGTCTGAATTTTTCATTGTTCTCGTTTCAAGAGTCTCTTGTAAACTATCTCCAGCCAATCAGAGTAGCTAATGCAGTTTTACTGAACGACCGATTGCACTATCAGGACTATAGTCCAGTCTGCTCTGGCATCGAGTGAAAGTTCATGGCAATAAATGCCACCCTGCTCCACCCAACAAAGAATGCAAATACGATCTCCCTTGAAAAAACGATAAAGGCCGCCGCTGAAAAACTTACTCTGTACAAAAGTTCATACTGCTGCTGTAAGTACAGGATCTAAGATAGCCACTCCTTTGCTAAACAAGATTTCTTCTTAATCTGTTGGATTAGGGTAGTGGCTATTATTCATTACAACTGCCACCCATGTTGTATAACATGCTTGCTAACTGTCTGAAAAAAGTCTACCCCATGAAACCAAATCGCTGAGGAATGAGACAGGTACATAGGAGACCCCGTTCTCATAAATCAAACAAAAAGGTGTTTGTCCTCTAATGCCGCCCTCCTGACGTTGATGCATTCTTTGGGTATTTGTTCCAACAAATACCAGCGCGGACCACTGTGCCACTGAGGCGTTACAATTCATGTATTATACCTGCAGCTCAGGGAGGGACAAAAGCTCCATCCAGGCCTGCTCCAGATCCGGGGACATCCTCTGTTGGGGTGCTGGTGCTGGTGGTGGTGGTGGGGAGAGGGAGGCTGGTGTCAAGGCAGGCTGCTCGGGGGACATCATGGTCACTGTGTCCAAACAAACTGGGGAGTCCTGGAAGGTAAAAACAAGAGTATAACTGTTTCTGTACCATCTTATGGCATAATAAACTGCGTTGAGGGTTGTCACATGTGTGGTAATGATTTAATGTTCTTACCTGAGCTTCCTCTACAGGAAATGTCTCTGCCAGCAGCTGCAAGCATTCATCAAAAGAAATGGTATCAGCATTCTCCCCTGTGAAGCTGACATTCTGAAAGAAAAGGTTCAAATACTTCTTATAGATTCACTAGTTAGCATTATTTTTCATTTATCCTATCTAAAAGGCAGTACTTATAAAAACAATGCTGCGCTCTCTGAGGAGCTAGTTTCACTGCCCCAATACACCAATGCAAACTACAGACCCACCTGTGTGCCTGTAATTACACAGAGAGAAATGGTTACCTAGCTACAACAAAGCCGCAGCCTATCGAAAGCTGTGGGAGTGGTCCGCGTCTGACATTGACAAACGATGGCCACGTGCACGTACCTGTGTAACCTCCAGAGGTGTGACGGCTGTCTGTAGCGGTGTGCTGGTTGGCGGGCATGGTACGTACTCCCCCGTCTCCTCGTCCAGCTGTAGCTGTGCCAGTAGCGCTTTCTCGTGCTCCCGCAGCAGAACCAGCCTCTTCTCCTCCTCCAGCTCCCTCTGCCGCTGCAGCTCATGTTCCTTCTGACGGTGATTGTAGTCAAACACCTCACGTCTGGCACCCAGATCGATGTCCTGCTTCCACAGTATGTCAATCAGGTTCATGTCCTGGAGGGAGAGCAGCAGATCAGTTTAGGGAGTTATGAGCTGCCGGCCTCATGACTGTCCTGCAGTAAGAGAGGGTGCAGCGTTAAGCATAAGGAAGGAGCGTCCCTGCTGTGAAGTGTGGCTGCTGCACCCGCCACACCCTGTCCCGCTGTATCTGTTCACCAGCAACAACACTGGCACTAATGTCAAGAGGGAGATGCCACGTTAATAATACATGCAGTTCTCTCTTTTCCCTGATGCCACCACAGTCCAACAGGCAGGTTTCATCACATGATACTGTTTCACCGGGTAGATACTATCACCCATACAATTAGGTAGAGGTGTGAGTTTGTTTTTCACATCCAAACTTACAAAGCCTCCTACATTTTAGGCAAGCTTTTGCATACATGATCATTGTTACTGCCAAGTTCTAAAATTTAGGTCCAGTTAAATCACACAGTTTATAACAATTGAACATTAACAGGTATAGACGAAAGATAAGATGGATGAGCACTTTAAATTATAAGTCCTAGCTGTGCCACTTACACATGAAGGCAGGAGGGCAATAAGCCAAGATGGCCATTAGCTAGAATACTTAACCAAGAGTAGGGGTGGGAATTGCTTAGCAATACGATTCTTCAATGATTCCCTTATCAATGCCTGTGGATTTTCTATGTGGGCAAAAATTGGCCTACACAGGTTTTCAGAGGTAACAATGCCAAACTCGTGTCACTCCAGATATCAAATGTCAGGCTGCATAGATGAATGCTTTTGCTAGTTACTGGTGTTTCCACTCACTAAGCGAACAGAAATGAGGAGTTATGAGCTCATCAGTGTTTCTGCTTAGTTCTTAGATTTAGGTTCATTTGCATCACAAAAAAATAAATACACATAAACAAGTATAGATAAAAAGGTACAATAGACAAGCACTTTGAATTCAAGTTCCAACTGTTTCATTTACTACAGGCAAAATATAAATATGGGACAAAAATAGGGCAAAACATACACACAGCGAGGTATCACAGCAAAATGTACAAATATATAAGCATGAACTGAAATGAATTATAAAATAAACAGACATCTTTGTATGGACCAAAATGGGAACAAGTAAAATGGAAAGGAGTATGTGTGCATGATCTGTAGTAATGTAAACTGACATACATGTATGTCTCTGATGAAGATTCACAACAAGAGAACAGGACCAAGTGCCTTTTTAACTTGTTTTTTCACTCCTGTAGTTCATGTGTGTATAAATGGTTTATTACCTCAGTCAAAGAAGTTGAGCTTTTGAGGGTATTTGAGGGATTTGATCAAATTACCTGGTGATGTTGGTCATGGCACAATGGAGAAGTGATTGGATTTTGGTGGTGATCCGAATTTGGATCCAGATCAAGGACTTTTTGAAAGGATTTTTTAATATAGCAGGATAGGGCTGTTTGACATTTTTGCTAATAACTCAGATAATAATGTAAGAAATTGCCTTGGTGGAGGTTTGTGCGTTCTGAGCACGTCTTGTTAACAAATGAGACGACGAGGCTTCAAAAATTTTTTGTTGATGATAAATCATATAAAACATCAGTTGTTATACGACTACATATGAATATAAAAAAAATGAATGAAACTTCAAATTGAGGAAAAAAATGCAACTTTTAGGGAATTTAAACTTACAAATGTAAGGAGAAAGTAACATAGTAACCAACTTAGGAAAACACAAACTCAAAATGTTTGAGATTAATACTTATAAAGTTGCCTGATGCGTGGGAGAAAATAAAGCAGTTTGCCTTGTATCATTCCTGCAAAAATTATACTATTTACTTACACTGCTTAATAATTATAAATGAAGTAATGATAGTAATGTTAAAAATAAAGAAATAGTGGTGTAAGTCCAGAATAAACCCATTATTATCATTATCTGGACTTTGAAAAGGCACTGTCATAGCTGAAATTGTTCAGAAGAAAACAACACACTGATTTGATCGCTATGCTATCAGTTGACCATCAGAAACTACAGCGCACTAGGCAGATGCATGATGACATTTAAAGCTCATAAAGTTGACATTTAAGACACAGAATTGTTTCGTTATTTTGTTTTTTTATTGTAAATGGATGACTTTTGAATCTTCTGAGTTTAGTTTCTTGTAAATTCACAACTTTATAATCTCAAAGATGTCTTTGTTATAACAAATGAATGGATCTTTTTTATTTTTAAAAGTGGCTCTAATACACCACTGCGCCTTTAGGGCTGGATATTACAACCAAATTAAATTATGTAAGGCAAAAAAGAGCATATTTGTGTCTGAGTGGGATAACAGCACACTTTATCAAATTCAATACTGCACAAATCTCACTGTCCTGCATTAACTATTCACACACTAAAACATTGAATTTGAGCATTGCTGACAATACAGAACAAAAGCATGGCATCAACTTTGAGAATATATCAACACTTTCCCGCTGATTTTTTCTCACAGACAGACTGTTATTTGCTCTTCTAAACACCACTCTCTGAAGATAAACTGTGTTGCTCTTTTACCAGAACTTATTTACAGAAGGAAACTATTTCACAAGGCCTAGGGAAGTTACATCAACCAAAGATACTGCTTCACAGGAACAAGTCCGGGCATGTGACTTGTTTGTTCCCCAGATTTGGGTATAAACATGACTTCTTGGCTCAGCTATATAATTCTTGCAAATCCATCATATGGCCCAGACAGACACAGACAGGAGGAAGCAGAAAAAGAAACTACAGGGAAATAGAGCACAAAGTAGAACAGTACCCAAGTAAGAGGATGTCAAATTAAAAAGGCTCTTTACATCTCTTTTGATTTTTGTGTCTCAATAAAAATTAGACACAGGAAAAGCCACTGAAACCTAAAAGCAAACAACACATATATATGCTCAAAGACATTGTTGACACAGTTTTTCTATCCAGACTCCAGCAGTGGCAGAGCAAAATAAGAACCCACTAACCCTCTTTGCCTCAGTGTTGCATCAGAGGCATGACCACTGAAGGATTATGAATTACCAAGGCTGCCTACTATAACTCACACTCACCGGCTGAGATGTGTGCACACAAGCACGCATTATGGCTCTTGTACAACAAGGAAGTGCCCCAAAATATCTAAGTGGGACGTCTTTACACACATCTTGAGGTCATCAATGTTCTCCAAACAAAAAAACCCACACTTTTTCCAGTTGGTCACACCTTAAAAAGCTCATCAGACAAGTCATACAAGTCCCTTCAAAAACAAGTGTGTGGCCAAATAAGGCCTGTGTGCTTTATGAAGGGAAAGTTCATTCGGCCCTTTCACTCTGATGAATACTACGGTTATATAACTTCATAGGACGAAAGTCAATTAATAAATGATAACAGCTGTCCTGTACTAGCGACTTAAAGGTTGTGTAAATGTGGCCGTGTGGCTATTGGTACAAGAGACAAGGCTGTCACCTGACCTGAACTGGCACCAATACAAGGAAACTGGTTCACTGAATGTAGTTTGTTTCCCACACCTTTATGCCACACAATACTATGCTGCTACACAAGCTGAACAACATGTCTTTGGTGAAACTGATGATGAAATTTGCATAAAAAAAGACTAAACGTGACATCCAACACATTTAAAATACCTAATAAAAAGCTAATTCAAATAGTAATCCAGCTGCGTGATAAAAGAGTGATACAAGCGTGTGTGCCTCAAGTTTTGGTTGTTCATTTACCTCCCTTCAGCTGAACACAAGGGCCTCAAAGGGCAGCTGACTCCTGTGGTTTATTGTAGCCTCTTTCAGTGGACATGCCCCCTTGACCATGGATGATGAAACACAGCCGCACATATACGAAAACAGCCCTGTTTTTAGGCCCTCATCATCACTCAACTGTGTACTTCCAGTGACCCTGGCTTATGGCAAGTTAAACCAAACACTTGAGATGTAAGGCCTCTTAACATTTAAGAGCAGCAACAACCTACAACCTCACATTCATGATGTAAAGCCTTTTAACTTTAAATGTGCATATAAGCAACAACTCAAGAGGAAAAGCCTTTAAACATTGAATAACATAGAACCAAACAATGAGTGTTATAAGGTAGGGATGCATGATGTAGGATTTTTGCTTATATCCAATATGCCAGTATTTCCAAACTAATCACTGCAGACACTGATATCAATATTTATATTTCTGTCAAAAGCACAAAGCCTCTACTTTACCAAAGTTGGTCTGTTCCTTTCATAATGACACTTCTAAGAGATAAAAACAGATCTGAAGCAAAAAAAAAACCACAATTTGATTCTTTAATGAATGATGCTTTTGATTTAGAAAAGAGGACATCCAGTAATACTAACCAATACTACAGCTAATATATGGGGTATTAATGGCCAATTTGTTCCTGCAAAATATTGGCTGTTAAATCGGCAAAATGTTGATATTTGCCGATACCCTTATGGCTTTGATTTTTTTGTGCATCCCTATTCTAAGGTCTTAGCACTTAAACACCAAAGGACCCAGAACTCAGTATGTTATGCCTTTTATCACAGTCATGAACTCTGCAAGACCACAATAGCAAGATTTAAATCAATTTTATCATTAAACAAACACCAAAATGGCAACATGAACTCAATTTAGTTAATATAATTAAGCTGTGGTTGTGCTTTGCCATATAAGCCTAATTTTAGGCTTATAATATTGTTTTATTTATAAAAATATTCACCAGGGAAGTCAAAAAACAATTCCATCTCTCTCATAAGTCTTTTTGCTTGACAATGCCATTATTAATTCCTTCCACTTTGTTCTGCATGCTTTGAAAGTCAAGGATGTCACACTTTTATCAGAGGCAGTCAGCAGAAACGATAACAAACAAGTCAAAAACTATGGCAGACAGCAGGCAGAAGCTGCTGCTTTATTTTTGGTAAGGTGATGCTTACTGCACGTTTAGTGGGTGGAAACACCAGAAACGTTAGAAGCATTTATCTCTGCAGCATGGCATTAAGTATCAGGAGTATCAGGTGTTTGACATTGTTTACCCTTAAACCATATTTGGCCAACTTTTGTCCACATAGAATATTCACAAGTATTGACAAGTGAATCGTTAAATAATAGAATCAATAAGCAGAATCAATAATGGCATTAGTATTAACAAAATCTTAGCATTTTCCGTTCAATATATTTCGCTTAACAAGTATGCTTTTTCAGAGTTTTTTGGTGGTCTTGATAATCCACATGATCAGAACTGAAATAATGCATTTTTTAAATTCAGACAAACATACATATCATAATTACTAACCTTTGCAGTAAGGTTGGGAGATTAATCACGTTCTAATTTTAATTACAATTACTGCCTTCTGCAAAATTACTTCATTTGCCAATTTAGTCACAAAAAACAGTTCTTTAAATATATTTTTCACACTCAATGGTGAAATAACAAGATTTACAAAATACTTTGACAATAAACACAAACAGACATGGGAACAAACCATAAAAACTTAAGCACAAAAGAAACAATCCAAGGATGCAGAATACTCAAATACTAACCTGAAGAGCCAAGACAATGATACGCAAACAACAGAGATACCCCAAACACGACAAGCAAGCAAAACAACACAGAACGCCTACCACTGCAAACAAACACACCATAACGTAAGCTAACTTCATATTATACTTTTGTATGTTTGTTTTTAAAGTTAACTCTCTAACCATGGCTGCTTTGGGTGGAGGAGGTTCACAATGACTTAGGGGTGCATGATATTACCAGTACTAGCTGATATTGGCCTAAAAAGGTAAATATCATATTGGCCAACATTTAAATTTTTGCTGATATTTACAGCTGATACATTGGTCATATATCAAATTACACATATGAACCATATCGCTACACCTCATCATCACTGCATGGGTACATTTAAATATCCATATTTTCATTTTTCAGGCTTTACGTCTGTTCCTTACACAAATAGACTCTCACATTGAAAGCAATATGTCAGTTTTCATTAAGACTTTGTGCTCTGCAAAAATCCAATATCTTACATCCTTACAATGATTATGTTCTTATTACTTACTGACTGGCAATTCAGTTGACCTATATGAGTGCAAAACAATGTGCATAATGCATATTAGCGAACAAACTGTCTTATAACGTGAAGTAAAAGTGGCACTGGAGCCGAACATTTAAGGTGAAGGTCCATTGACATTAAAGATAGGCAACACAATTGTACCAAACACTCTAAGGCTTTTAAACATTTAACATCAAGAATTGAGGCCTTTGACTTCAGCAACACCAGAGAACCTGACCAATAAAGAGCTTTTTATACTTGACATAAACAACTATTAACCTGAGGGATTGGGGATAAGGCTTTTTAACACTGAACTCAAACACAACACAAGAACCAAAACAGAATATATACATGGTATTTTAGCACAAAACAAATATAACGTGTACATTTCAAGCTTATGGGAGAACATAATGTCGAGGAATAGACAATAACAGCAAATGCTGTAATGACTTCTTATGCTTATGAGCTTGTCTACATCAGATATGGTATCACATGCTCTGAGGGAGAGCAGGGGGCGGGGGAGGAAAGTTACCGGAAAAAAAAGCTCCAGAAGCTTCGTTTTGTTTACAAAGCTGGAGAATATATCAGAAACCCCCAAATTCTACAGAGAAGATGGCCATGTACAGGATTACATTGACAGTTTTCTTCTATTTTAATTCATTTTCTGTCGAGGACAAAAACGTCACAAGTGAATGACTTGCAGAACTGAAAGTGGCTCAGAGGGCAGCCTCAATATCCAGAGAAAGCAATATTTGAAGTTTGAATATCTAATGATAACTCACACTTTAAAGCTGTCATTTCTTTATTTTAACACCCTAACTACGCCACAAAATAGCTGTCACTTCGCTTTAACCCTTAAGTTTGATATACGACACACTTTTTAAGTTTTGCGCACGTCTCCGTCTCGCCTGAGAGGAAGTTAAAGCCAATGTCAGCCGGTCTGTGGTCACTTTAAGAAGTAATCTGTATTTACCTGTTGACTGGAATGCATCACCTCCATGTCCATCATCGTGGAGATCTGCGCCGCTGTGGAGAAACGCCTTATGATGGATAAATGTGCGTGTTATTCCTCAAATGACGGATTAAAATGGCGAGCGGTCGGTTCGGAGACGATAGAGTCCGTCGGAGCAGCTAAACTGAGGCAAACATCGCTTCCTTGACATGTAATGATCATGACGAAGTGCTGGCCCTGCCCACATAGCTGCCGGGATCGCCCCCCTATTCCCGACCTATGAGGCGTGGAGGCGCTGTGGGTGCATGCGTGTGGACTCTGCTGGGCCGGACCGCGGAAATACTCTCATAAAACTCACTGCTGGCAGAAAAAGAGACGGTAATAGTGGATATAAAAACGTATCAGATTGTATTATGGTGCGTCTGAAGGTCATACTAACTGCTAAAATGGCGTCAGACGTGATCAAATTGTGATGAAAGGGAAAATTATATAAAACCGCCTCAAGGTCAGTGGACAACAAAAGGAAATCTCCAGGAAAAGAACACTGGCTATAAGTTTTTATTGGCATATCAGCAAATCATTGTGGTTTCATTAAAGTTTTGCATAACTTTTTATTTAACAACTGTTCAAATAATGTTATTAGCTACCTGTAATTATTAGTGCACAGCGCCCCCTGCTGGATGTCAAGTGCGACGTGGAGCTGGAAGCCCTGGGGCCCCAATGTCCCCTGGAGTGTCTTTACTGGCTGCTGAGAAAAAGCCATCAGGTAAAACTCTGGACTTTAGCCAATAGACGATAGACCAAAACAGAATGGAAATCCTTTGTTGAATTTAAATATTTACACTTGATCAAAACCTGCCCTGATCGGATAATAAAGACAAATACAGCTGTGTTTATAAAAGTAACTGGAAATCTCTTAGGGATGCACCACATTATCAGAACAGTATCAATATTGACAAATGATTGCCTAAAAAGACCAGTATTGGTAACAGCAGATATCAAAATATCAATTATTTTGGCTGTAAATATCGTCCATACATGCAGTAGTACCATTCACCTCAGGACTCAGACCTGAGAAGTGGGAATAATGTCACACCCCAGTTAAGCACATTTTAGTTACAACCTTATTTTAGGCAGTAATCCTAAACGGGTATTCTGAATTCCATATACCTTGGGCCTTGGGAACCAGGAAGTGCTAGTTAAGTGGAAACTACTTCACATCCCAGTTTTACATGCAGGTAAAGTCTGGGTACCGGAAGATTGTCTGTCTTCACAGTAGGAAATTCCAACAAAAGGGGGCATTCCCATTAGTGTATCTAATTTGCAACTCAGACAATTCGACTCCTGAAAATGGAGCACACCAATAGAGTGGTGCAGGAATGAGTCCAATAAGAAATGAGAAGCGAGTTAGCTTAAGGCGTGTTCCATTTGATCTTGCAAGTCAGGCTGTCTGTCGAAATATCCTACTGGGGAAGTTGGACAGTCTTCATCTATCTAGATTACCGGCTTGTTTAACTGGGACGTGATGTAATTTCCACTTTTAACAACTGAGTTCTGATATAAACAGAATGCACCATTAGCACTTCCTGGTTCCCAAGGCCGACAGTGTATGAGATATAGAATACCCTTTACGATATTGCCTGAAATAAGGTTCATGATGTACGCATGCACACAGAATTTTGATGGTTGACTAAAATAATAAAATGCATCTGATGTTGCCCATTTAGAGTCTAAAATTATTGCTGTTTTAAAAAAGACGGTTGCTAACAAACTGTTGATGTGAGTATTGATCTGTATTATTATTTAACTTAAACTGAGCAAAGTCGCTCAGTTTAAGTTAAAGTTAACACTATCAAGCTTACGTTGCAGGACAGCTATGTCAACACTTCATTATTCCAACATTTTAGGCAATAAATCATTGATAATTTTACTTTGAAGAAACTAGGCTCACTGGCCATTTTACAAGCTCATTAATGCAAATAGCTAATCAGCCAATCTGTGGCAGCAATTCAATGTATGTCTATTGTCAAGTTGACCTGCTGAAATTAAAACCAGGCATCAGAATGGGTTAGAAAGCTGATTTAACCCTTGCAACCCCAAGCCATTATCTCATTTTTGTCTGCATAAATTTATTTTGCAATAATGCATGTATGACCTCAATCCTGTCAAGCACAATCAGCCTGAAGGAATTCTTTTTTCCTGGGCAATGAAGAATATTTATGCTGTACTGATGTCATATTGATGTATTAAAAGTTGTATGACCATAGAGGCAAAACAAAAATTCAAAAACATTATTTAAATCTCACTGAACTTTTGCAAATCATACAGATGATGAACAGTCATTTTCACACATTAATAAGGTCTCCTTAAGGTCCGGCTATTCATAGAACAATTAAAGTATGCAAAGAAAATCAAAGCAAAAGCTTTGACACTTATTCCTTCAGACATTTTTTGTTGCATCAGTTTATTAGTCTCACTTTTGGAAGCAATTTCTGTCTCAATGTTTGAAAGGGTCGTTTCACATTAATTACATTTCCTTTTTAATCCTTTTAGGAAGTGACATGAAACTATCTCTTGTTGAACATTGGCTGCTCTTGATTGGACACCAGTGTCAAGAAAACATAACAAGTAAACTGAATGATTCCAATCAGTCCTTAAGACTGTCAGGAGGTTGTCTGTCTCTAAGGGTAGAAATGAAGGTCCAACAATGTTACTGCTACAATTCTATTAAGGAAATTTAATGAAAAAAATAATGAAGTATGGATTTTCCCCTGTGGATCCACAAATACAACAGTTCTGAAAAACACTGCCCTTCACATCTCCAACTCTTTGGCATGGGTATATTTAACCTGGGGTCTTCCATAAAAAGACAAAAGACTGAGCTTCCAAACACATCCGTTCTCATCAAGGTCCATTGTAGAGATATTAGTTAGCAAAATAAGTGTTTCTGCTTGAGGGCACTGGTGATCTCATAGAACTGGAAGGATTTTAGTGACTTTGGATGGTTGTTGGTGCCAGCCTGAGTATTCCAGAGGCAAATATCAACTAAACAAATTAATATTAAATCAGTTTGGTTGTAAATGCATGTTTTACACTCAATGCTGTTAATAAACTGTCAATTAAAAATGTGATTACCCCTGGGGGTCACCATCTTTCTGATCCACGAAGTATGAAGTAGACAACAGTCAGTACTCTTAGTCACAAGTATTGTTTCTGTATTGAGTGTTGTGATACTAAACCTGGTATCAGGACTGAAGTTAAAATTGGGTCATTTTGGCAAGACAAGTTGATTAAAAAAAACACTTGTTTGGTTTAGCTTTTTTTTTTAACTTTGTATTCTGAACTTAACCAAGTATACTGCAACTCAAACAACATAGTCAAGTAAAACCACTGCTGTAAAAATTAATAAATATTTGAAAAATATTTGTTAAAAGACTGGATGATTTTATAGAGCAGCACAAAGTGATGAGTAAACATCAATATGGTCTTAGACCAAACTGATCCACAGCAAAGACTGTAATGGATCTAATTGAACAAATATCAACAGCTTTTGACAATAAAGAATTTACAGTATTTTTATCCATCTCAAAAAAGCTTTCAACACAACTGACCATGTACTAATGACAAAACTAGAGAGTAATGGGATTAAAGGAGTAGCACGTAAATGGCTAAGTAGCTATCTTGAAAACAGACATCAGTATGTTCAAATAAACAATAACAAGTGTGATTTGTTGTATGTTACAATTGAGGTTCCACAAGGATCAGTGCTTGGTTCAAAATTATTCATATTGTACATAAGTCATGTTTGTAAGGTATCCTAAGTGTTGAATTTTGTTTTGTTCACTGATGGTACCTGTTTTGTTGTGGTCAAAACGTGAGCAGCATCTGGATATGAAATTAGACACTTCAAAATGATGGTGCAATATCAAAAAACTGTCTTTAAATATGAGTGAAATTTAATATATGATATCTGGTCATTGGAAAGTCAACAATCAGGCACAAATTATGAGAACTAATATTGAAACCCAAAGAGTAAATGAACATAAATTCTTGGGAGTAGTTATTGATTACAAATTACATTTCAGACCACATGTTCTGTATATACATCCAAAATATCCAAGTCTATTGGCATATTTAACAAAACAAAATATGTTTTTAATCCTAATTCATAACAAATATTGTATAATTCATTCAGTCTTTCATATTATCCTCACTGTGTGGAGGTTTTGGGGACAAAAATTAAATCCAATCACTTATCCAGTATGCCTGCTTCAGAAGAGAGGAGAGTGATCAGAGTAATCAACAGAACCGACAAACAAATATGATTCATAATTCACATCAACTCAAATTTGATGACCTTGTTGATTTTGAAATAGCATCATAAATGTTTAAAGCATACCACACCATGTTTCCAAACTGTATCTAGAGGATGTTTCAAATAAGAGAACCTCAGTATGAACTGAGAGGGAAATGTGTGTTCACAAAAAACAAAGATCAGAGCGAATGTAAAGCAAAGATGTGTTTCAGTGTGCAGTAAATTTATGGAATAATTGAGAAATTGTTTTTAACACATCAGTGTATTGGATTTCTGTACAATGGTCAATGACAGAAATAAATAAACTTAACTAAGTAAATTAAGGATGGCACAGAGGTGCAGCAGGTGGTGCGCGTGCCTCACAGAAGGTGAGGGTCTTTCTGTTTGGAGTTAACATGTTCTCCCTGTGCAGGCGTGGGTCCTCTCTTGTCACTCCAGCTTCCTCCCATAGACCAAAAGGATGCTCATTAGATTGACTGGTGACTCTTAATTGCCCTGGTATGAGTGTGAGAGTGAACGGTTGTCCGTTTCTCTATGTGGCCCTGTGATTTACTGATGACCAGTTCAGGGCGTATCCCACCTCTCACCAAAATGAAACTAAAATGAACTAAAGTCAAAAAAAAAAAAAAAGTTAATTTAAACAGAAAAGCCACTCAGTTGCAGTAACTTGAGTAAAAGTAGTTAGTTACTTTTCATTCATGGGTGCTCTGTTAAAGGAAGTGAAGTACAATACTTCACAAAGAAATTATTTAAATACTGGGAGAAAATAAACTAATAGCATTTACTGAGGTTATTAAATTGCTTTTGTGTAATTTAACTTCTGTGTAGGAAATTTAATTTGATTCATGCTATGTCTACTCATCTCAACCTTAAAAAAACAAGGTCAAAATAAAAAAGTACTCTTATGTACACCACACAATTGTACATATCAATCAAAAAAATTACACACGTATACGTGAACATGAATGTCAACACAGTTTTAGAGGGGATAGAATGAAGCAAAACATTTATCTAGTTCTGCACCTTTGTTACAATACCAGATTACAATACTGAAAAACAAAACTGTCATTGTTGACCAGCTTCCATTGTTCATAGAAACTACGAAGTGTAAACATCTGTTGTAGCACCGTTTTATGTAGATTCATTCAGTTTCACATTTACTTGTATATAAGTAACATTTTTTTAAAGTAACTGTATTTTTACTTGAGTGATATTTTTTTCTCTATCCACCTCTCTATATCAGGAAACTTTAAATAAAATACCCTTTCTGAGAGTAGATTTTTAGACCTGATCTGCCAGTTCTTTGTTAGTTAATGCAGTGTGGCAGGACACACTTGTGTGCCCTGCGACAAGCCCAGGTGTGCCATGTGAGTTTGTACAACCATCTGCAACTATACAGCATTGATAAGTTGATGAGTTAAGTTTTTAATTAACTCTACCAGTGCTTTATGTGCTTTTTTTTCAGTAGACAAAAGCAAATTCAGTAAGTGTAAAAGAATCCATACATCCTTTACATTTTTGTGCATCAGTACCAATCATCAAATTAAACCAAAATGCCAAACCTTTTAGTTTCGGCTAGAGCTGGGAAATGGATCAAATTCTAACTAAGATTACACTTGCTGCCTTTCACAATTATAAAAACTGAGTAATAGAGATTAAAAGATTACTGTGCCACATGACATGTTGAACTTTTTCCCCTTTCCAACATAATAATTATTATTATTAGCTGTATTTTGAGGTGTTTATATTTTTACAAGAAAATCTATGTATTGCCGGTTCTTTAATGTTAAAAATGATCATGTAAAAAAACATTTACATTAAAATGAAAGCATGTGGTGCTTTTATAAAATCAATGAGCAATCCTGTTCGTAATCGGGATCTTAAGATCTATTAAAATAATCGTAATTGTGATTTTTGCCAAATTCGAGAAGCCCTACTGTTGACCTAAAAAGACAAACTAACAGACAACAGAGACCTGTTTGTTTAAGTTATAGAAACTGTGTTGACATCTGTCTTGAAAATGTTATATATAGTTTGGTTTGTTTTATGTGCAAGAGGGAATATGGTTACATTTATGGTCAGTTCAGAAAATGACTTTGGTAAATTTGGATTAATTGCTGTTATGATGTGTTTAAAGCTATTCGGGATGGCAAATGAATAGATTTTATTGATACCAGTGCCATTAACAATTCTGTTTTTTGATCTGATTCTTTAACGATTCCTGCTGATTTTCTACAAGGAAAAGACTTGACCTACACAGGTTTTCAGTGACAGTAATGTCAAACACAGCACTTTTGTGAAATAAGCTTTTTTGCTGAAAATTAAGACAATTTTTTACCACTTCTGCTGCCTGTCTTTCATGATTTTTGATTATTTTGTATAATTTCTGCTGACTGCTCCTGATGAGAGCAAGATGTCCTTCAACTGCAAAGCTTGCAGAAAAAAGTTTAAGGAATTGATAAGCAAAAGACTCATGATATTGATTGCTTGGGGGATTTTTAATCCATTCTCAACTTTAACTGGTTTTCAATTCTCACCCCTATCTAACATCACGAGAAAGGAAAATCCGTGTGTAGGTGAGAAACGTTTTTCCATTTGTAATATTTCAGTCGTATTACAGCTTTTTCTGTTTTTAATGGATAGATTAGAATAAGCACGTACAGAATAATCATATGTTGTAGCTCATACTAAAAAGTTGTTTAGCATGGATGTTAATGTGGAGTGCCTTGAGTTGATCTTTGATGTGAAAAAGTTTGAAAATCACTAAGTTAATGTATATTTGAGTAACAGTGACTGTTTTTATTTGAGAATCGTATTCCTGTGCTCTTTCCATCTCCGTTGATTCAAGTGAATCGCTCTAAGCCTGACCAAAGAATACATTTTATGGTGAATTTATTGAGTTTTATAAGATCCACAAACTGAATTCAGTTTGGCTCATTCGGACGCCCCAGCGCAAGTCAGAAGTCGGATCCAGATGTAAATAAGTGCGTGTGGAAATATGCCGTGGTAATAAGTCCTGAGTCCTGCAGGCTGTGGCACCTACATGTGAAGAGGCTCACACTGAAGTGCAGGCAGCTCACTGTGCCACAGCGTGAAATTACACTAAAAAGCCTTTTTTTCTCCCCTCTCATGCGCGCTCATGAGCACGCGTTCACGTTTGGCAGCTCCACGTCGACATTCTTCCAGCTGCATATAGTGAAGTGCACAGACAGGACTGGGGGAAGGAAAGGTAAAAGCGGCGACAGACACCTTACGACCGGAGAGCTGCAGGTCCACACACGGACACAGACGGCAGTCGGACCGGGCTTTTAACGCAGAGTGAGTCCAGCTAAGGCCTGCCATGTCCTCACTGCGCTTTCTGCTTTTGCATTTTGAGATCCAGACTACTTGCCCCCTCGTGTTGGATTGCAGCTGCTTCCTTTTGCGCCTACCTACATCAGGTACAGTATGACCCGCATAACTTACCCTTATCACCTTACTTTTATTGTCTGAATCGTGACCTGGATTATCATCAAACTATCAACTTCTTTACCCTGTTGTGTTATTTTGCGCTTCTAAAGTTTCTCTTTCTTCTCTGCTGCAAGTGTTAAAAGTAGCTCCAAAGTGACAGAACTTAACACTCCTCTCCAGCTTTCTGCACTTTTCCTCATTTCTATCATATCTTTGTGTTTTGAGCCGTGAATAGCCTCTTTCTCTGTTCACAAAGTTGCAAAAGCTTAACAGGTAGAATCAATGACATTTGAGCACAAGAGTGAAGTAATCTCACTGCACTTAAAGATACCACACAACTGGAAAGTCCAAACATGTCAGCTGATATAGAGGCTCGTTAATAAAGTTGTAACCAAACAGATGGTCAAACTTGAAAAGGTAGGTCGCAATATCAGGGGTGTTTTATTGGAGTTAAGTATCAAAGAATCAACTACTGCACATGCCCAACTGAATATTAGCCATTTAAGTTTCTGTAAAGAGCCAGCAAAGTGTAAAAAGGGTCCATATGGCCTGCTTTCTCTGTGTAGGACCCTCACATGAAGCCTGTATGTAGGCCCAGACCTTAAAGCATATCATAATGAAAGTCTTGCTTATTTTCTGCCTTACATTTTGCATTGATGTGAATACAGTGAAATAAAATATAACCAAAGTGCACAATGTTTCCTTCCTTTTTTTCCCTGCAGGTTAAAGGAGCACCCAGCCATGAGGAGAAGGTCCTGCACAAGGACAAACCTATGAGGTGGCACTGTGGCTTTCCAAATAAAGTTCTGTGATACACTTAGACTCTGATTGCTCGCAGTCAGTGCATTACAGAACTTTGTTTTGGGAGTTAATACTTGAACCTGTGGGAAGTAAATCCTCCAACATCTGGACATTTATGTTGACTGCATGGTGCTAAGATTCTGGCAACAAATTAACTGCTTTTTCTAATAAAGTGTCTCTTTGTTTAAGCTTTTTTCACAGTCTCTGTCTTTTTTTACTGAAGTTAATTTGTGCTCTGATGTAATCTGTTGTGAAGTGCTTTAACTTTGAGTTAAATGATTACTTTAAGAGGACTGCAGTGTGCCATATGGAAGCACAGTCACACCAGTCAGGTGACTGAGTAGGAATAGATAAAGATGATAGGTTAACAGTGAGTGCTTTAAGTGTTTTAAAAGCGCTTACTCTGTTGAGTAACATTTAGTTTTAAAAACCATCATTAATCCAAAGACCCATTACATGTGCTATTTACTTAATAAAGTGGAAGTGTTAGTTTTAAGATGGGTTGGATGTTATAAAAGATGCTATAAGAGTTAAGCAAAACCTGTAGAGTCCTCTTAGGTTTTTACTTAAGCCTATGCTTAAGGGGTGGGCAGCTTGTGGCCAGATGCTTCCCACCCCTCATTTAATTCAATGCCTAGTTGTTTTTAAACATTGATAAAAAAAAAAAAAAAGACATGAAGAAAAGGTTAAATCTGTTAAAAAAAAAAACATCCTGAGTTGCCAATACAACACCATGTTAAAAGGCGTTAGAGCATTAAAGTCTAAATATTTTCGCAATAATCACTAATTATTTGTCTTTTTTGTTGTTTGCAAGAAGTTAACAGATATAACTGGCTGATATTGTTTATGTAACACCCAATGAAGCATCATTAGAGTTGGAAATAATGAAAGCAAAATATTCTGCAATAATCAGTAAATCATCTGTGAATTGCCTTGAAAAAGTTACCTAAATTCTGTTGCAAAATGAGACAGAGCCACACTAACTGGCATTTATATTAACTATATGTAGAATAAATTTGGATTAAAGCCATGTAATTGTCCCTTTTAGAATTATACGTAATTTTGATTGTCTTATTTCGAATAGCCTACAACTGGGACGATTCTGGCACTTTGACAACCCTGATGCAAAACAACCAAACAGACCATGCCTCATTAATCTGTTGCAAACTTGTTTTATGATTTGTGCTTTTTTGTCTTTAACCTATCCGTAATTTGTTTTTTTCTGAGTAATTTTACTCATGTAGCCCGGCCTAAGTAAAACTAAAAATTTCAAGTGGGCGGAAACAGCTGTAGCCTAATTTTAAAACCTTTAATTCCTTAACCTAAACTATAATTTTAGAGCCAAATTTTCTGACATGTTTCACATTATCCTCATGTCTCTCGGTTTATTTGAGGAGTTAGACAAAAAAGATTAAATGCATCGTGATATCTCGGGGCAGTAATGCAAACTGACTATACATTTCAGCCTCAGTTGCCAGTGAAGCGTATGTAACCAGCGTATAGCGCTAAGCATGCTGGGAAATACAATAAATGGTGCATTCAAGAGCTCCAGAATTACACATCTTTATCTGAACCTTACCGCGGGAATAGGGAACCATTTATGTTGCGTTTTCAATTTTGTTGGTTCCAAAATATTAACATCCCTTGTATCTTATTTGACCTGTATTATCAAGTTCAAAATATTATGTTATGAAGAAAATTAACAGATTTTCATGAGGGCCTTTAGGAATTGGTAGAATAATTCTGTTCGTCTGTTTGCAAAAGACTCCACAGATAATCTGATTTTTCAGAGAAGCCAAAAGGTTAATTATTGATCTATTCTATCTTGTAACACTTTAATTGCCTTATTGTCTTGTCCTAGTTCTCTGCCATTGTTGTTTAACCAGTTAAACTGTGAATAAATGATGCATTCACTTTTCAAATGTAATAATGCCTAGACCTGTGTTTGAGTGATCGAAAGCCCTCTACCAGATGTTTTTTTTCAATTTTCAGAATAAACAACTGTGTATTCTTTCAAAAACAGCTAAACAATAGTCTGATAAAAAAAAAAGAAAAGAAAAGAAAAGAAAGTTCAATATTTTAAAGAATGTAATTTGAATTTGATGGTGAGAGGATATGAAAAGAATCAGCAGTTCATAATTATAAGCTCATTAATTTTAAACAAACATAAAAAGACAAAAAAACTGGGGCAAATAACAGACCAGAAAGTAAGTCTAATTTATCTGGTTTTGCACATTTGAAGAAGATTTGTGCAGATATAATGATCATATCTGCCACTAAAATTAACAAATATACCATAACACCTCACACTATGTACCATACTATAATAACATATATACATTCAGATATTAGAATGCACACTTAATCAGAAGAAATTACTAGAGAATTACCCTCTTTATTTGAAAAGGAATACCACAATAACTTCTTTAGATCAAATTTTGTTTTTTCCTGTTTTATATCTTAAAATCAAAGTTTCAGTATTGAATTTACAGGGGAGACTTCCCATTGTCATCTTTACAATAAAAACGTATTTATGTGGCTATTGGTTGAAAGGAGTTTGGAAATATGGGTTTATCATGCAGTACAAGGGATGCATGATAAGCCAAGACTGAAGAGTGCCTTATGGCAGCTGAAGATTGCCAAATTTTCCCAATTTCACCAGATAACTCTGTTCTAAAACCTCTCTACTTGTGTTATAACTTAGTTAATGTACATTATAATTATGAATTCTTGCATTCAGATCCTTTTGCTTTTGTTGCTAAAGATTTGAAGCAACATCTTTGGTGTTCCCTTCATTACAATTCAAAAAGACCATGCAGGGGCACTACCAGAAATTTGGGTCCCTAACCCAATTCATCACCACTCTGTTTCTCAAACCAAGCATCTGTAAAGCACACTGCTAAACAAATACGGTAATTTTTACTTATATATAGAGATTTTTTTAATGGACCCTTTGTAATTACTACACCTAAGTTATTGTTCAAAAACAAAAATAAGCTTCAACCAATAAAGAAAAAAACTTTGTATTAAATTATAGAATTTACAATGTATTATAAAGAACCTTCTGGCGTTTGGACAAGATAAAGTATTTAAGATGTTATTATTTGTTCTATAAATCAGTCCTAATGAGTCTCTGACCTTTGGACCTGTAAAAGATTTAACCTTTGCAGATTATATATTTTAACTGCTCTATAATATGTTTTTTTTCTAGAGACCCCCAGTTTTTAACATGCAGTTTGATACAACGAAAGCATAAACAGAACTAGTATCTTCTAATAAATGTTCAAAGGATGGACCTATTTTTATATAAATGTTATTTGGTGGGAGTTAATCCATACAAAAGATGACTGAATATTACTTTGTTGCAATAAAAAACATGAAAATTCTGGTGTTTTGTAAGTGAAGAGACATGAAAATTGAGTATTTTTAAGGGCCCCTGTCAGTCATTGGCCCTTAGAATCTTCCTAAAAGTCTCCCCTGACACCATGTAGACGTTGAGTTATACTTTATTAATTATGGGCATGCAATGTTCGAGGCAGAGGGGGGTCAGGGGTCAAAGGGTAAAAAGGAGGTCAACACAATTAAAGAAGTCAAGATTAAATAATAAAAAACAATATCAAATAAATAACGATACAAGTATACAAATTATACGAACTATAACATTTCCTGACTTCTGAACCTGACAACAGGAGAAATGTGCCTCCTTGTACTCCCAGTTTGAAGGCATGTACCAATATTCAGGTCATTTCTGTGCCTGAGTGTGATATTTCCGACGGGCTCTGAAGGCAGCACACTTTCCCTGCGCTGACCTCTGACAGGCGGCCCCGCTCATGGATCCGCTCCCTCCCTTCACAAACACGGAAGCAGCATGGCGTCCAACAGCAGCGGCGGCAGCTCCGACAGGCAGCGGATTGCCGAGCAGAGACTGAGGATAATTGCCGGACATTTACATAGACCTGCGGACGGCGACTCTGACGTCCTCCTCGCCGCGGAGTGCAAGGGACAGGCGACCAAGACAGATGTGTCCAGAGAGGGGAGGACGGTGCCGAGGAGGAGGTACGAGGGTGTGATGGAGCGGTGGTTAAGGGTCCATCATCTTTAGCTTTAGCTTGTGTTAAGTCAATTAACCACTGACTAATTGCTAAACCAGAACTAACAGGATAACAAGCACTGGTGAATCAACTCTGCTTTCCTACACGAGCGTTAGCGACGTCAGGAGACACGGCTGAGGCTGATTTTAATTAGCCTGCTAGCTAAGCTTGCTTGGCTACATTCATTTGCTATGGGGTGGGTGCGGCTAGGTTCACTGTCAGGAGTTTAACCTTGTTTTGGTCGAGTTTATCAAAGTTAGTTTGAATAACCTGCTTGTTATAGTTTATTACATTCGCTACATTCGTGGTTTTCATTATTAAAACGCTCTTAAAGCAGGAATGGGTATTCATGGTTAAGCTTCTGGCACATTCCTCATGAATCAACAGTCGTTGAATTAAACTTGCAGCGGTTAAATCGATGAACCAGTCACTACAGCCGTAACAGTGGCAGATAGTGTTACTTGACGTCTCATGTGTTGTTTTATTCATCAGTTTTGTAACAAGGTCATCATTTGTTGGCTGTCATTATTTGAGCAGCCCTAAGCATTGCTTATCTGAATAGCCTGTGAGGCTGATTAAGTCTTTGTCGACATCTTGACTTCCAGTTTGAATACTTAAAAGAGATAATGTAGTACAACTCTCATGCGTCGTTTAATTCATCGGTTTTGTCAATCAGTTATCAGACTTTTACTTCCATTACTTTAAGTACCAATGTGCTGCTGTGTGATAAGCATATAAGGTTGGTGAAGGTGTATTGAAGATTTAGCCATTATATTTGATTCATTACACGAGGCTCAGACAACACAATAAAAAGAAACATCAAATTTGTGTCAGAAACCTCTGCTGAACTTAAGTTGATCTGATTGGCTGGGACAAGCAGTGGTCTGACTTTCGACCTATAAGCAGCTGCCTCCTTCTGAGAAAACTACACACTGTGCTGACATCTAGTGTCAGTCTGAGAAAACAGCTGCAGCTAAATATAAAATGAAAAGCAGCAGCAATTGGTCTCGTGAAAGTCGTCGTCATGTTGCGGTCAGTTTGACACAGAGGTGAATTTGTATAAATGTCAGGTCTTAGAGTTAAGTGCTCAGTGCCTACAGTGTGTAAAGTTTGCATATGTAAAGTGCTACAGAGTTGGAGACAGCCAAAGTCTACCATGCATGATTGTCACAAGCAGAAGAGTTATGAAAGAAAGATAGAGGAAATTGGCTGGAAAGCATTTCATTGTATGTCAAGCAAAAGAAGGGGGGCCTGCAGTGCAGTGAAGTTGACAAACAGAAACACTTCATGTGCCAGTCTCTAAGTTCTTCTTGTTTGATGAACATAACCGCACACTTTGTTGTAATTATTAAATTACATATAGTCACAGTGGCTGGGATATATAGAACGAAAATCTTACTTATGTATTTCTTTTAGCTAAAGGACAGAGCACTATTTTTTTCCCTAAGAAAAAGAAAGTCAGTTTTAAGTCAAATCAACATGGACCGAATGTCAAATGCGACACAGACAATATTGATAACAGCCAGCTGTGCAATGTCAACATGCTTATTAAAACTACCAATCTGTCAAAATAATGAACAAAATTTGAAATGCTTGGAAATAAAATTTAAAATGTAAACAACTGTAAGCTCTTAAAAACAAATTATCTTGTGATCAGCATACTGCCATGAGTAGCTTTTTCTATACAAAAAATACCTCTGATATAAATGCAAAATGTTATCAGCAATATATCAGTTCTGGCAAGTCCTTTGATTCTGATGCTTTAAAAGTTGATTCATGGTACCAGCAGATAAAAATGTCTGCCGGTATTCACAGTTGATATATTGACCAATATATTGGCAATATATCACATACAAATTAGCTTTACTATTGGCAGAATGTATTATAATGTCTCAACTTGTTGTCACTGAATGTCTAGATTAAATAAAATGTTTTAATTTATCAAAGAATCAAATGTTAATACTATCACGATGACAGAAAAAGGTCAATTCTAGAATAGTTGAGACTTGGTGTTAACAAGAAAGGTGTATATTAGTGTCTTCATTGGATAAATTATCTTTGGAAATATCATCTTATGAGATATTGACAAAAATTTGATATTGTGGATTCCAATTCACATAGCTTTTGACCTAGTTTGTGTGTGTTTTATTAATCACCATGAATTGGCATACCATTTTGTTGCACCATATATCAAAATAATAATAAAAAAAAATTCAACGTTCTGTCACTTATTGCTTAATTGTTGAGAAATACCGAAAGACTTCCTCAAATTCATCGCTTTAACTACTTCTGAGAAATTCTTGCTGTTACCTTTCTGGTGCAGCAAGTTGTTTGGTTTCAGGCTAGAATCCTGAATTGCAGGTTTTGTTGCTCCAGAGCAGTTAACATATAAGTTAAATGCATTCCTTAACACCTGCATACGTTGATAAACATACATCCACTTCTCAGTCTTTTGATTTTTTAGCTTTTAAGATATAATATATTTCTGGTGTAAAACAATAGCCCTTTGTTAAATCATACCTTCATGAATGTTCAAATTTTCAATTTTGTGTCACATTTTTTACACAGTTGTCCTCTCATAAAAAGCTGAAGTTTCAGGACTTTTGAATAAAATTACAATACAGAGAGAGGGATTTAACTTTCTGGTCTAGTCACAGGCATTAAATGAAAGACGTGTCTGCATGTCTCCTTTTATTCCAGATAAGCTAAAAGTTAAAGGTTCTAAAATAATATATGTCTGTTTTTGTATCTACGATGCACAATATTATCAGCATGATATCAGTATCAGTCGATAATTGCTTTAAAGGTTAATGCATTTGTCAAATATAAAAAACTGTCTTCCTTACACATTGATCAGCATTAATGAAACAAAATGTAACTTCTCCACTTAAAAATGTACTGTGTCTAAAGGAATATCTGTCAACTGGGAAATTGATTCAGTTTTTGCAGGAGGCATGACTTAAATCCACACACACACAAGCTTTAGCCACAAAGAAGCCAGTTAGTCCATCTTGGTACTGTTTGAAACATTGACTGAGGCTAAAAGATGAAAATGCACAGTGATTAATATGGTTAAGATGTGAAAGAGAGAGAATAAACAAGCAGTTCAAGTCTGTTGTAAAGCCTCAGTTTAGTAACAGGGTGTACATTCTCTCTGATATTTAGGGTGAATCCCAATTCTACCCCTTAGCCCTTCCCCTTCGTCTTACTCCTTCCCCTACCCCTTCGTCTTAGCCCTCTGTTTTGAGGGCCAAGGGGAAGGGGTGAAAACCCACTGCTGAGAAACGAGACGCCACTCGATTCCCGCTACGTCATCACCCAGAGCCACTCGCTAGCTGTGACATAGGCAGATGCGACAATAGCCGTAGCTATGGCTGCGAAGGCTAGCTGGTTATAATGAGAAATTTTAAAATACGACCAACAGTTCAAAACGTGATTAATATTTACTTGATGATTTAATAATTGCTTATAATCAAGCACTTCCTTCGGTCTCTGCTCTAACTCGTGTTGGCGGGCGCGGTGTGTTATGGGAAATTCTCATAGCCCTTTGTTTCACGTGAGGTCCCAGGCTGTCTTTGTTTCGAGGGCTTTGTAGCCCTTGGTCTTAGCCCTTCCTCTTAGCCCTATGGACCACTTCACTAGACATGAACGCGCACAACCAAGGGGTAAGGGGTAAGACGAGGAACGAGGGGTAGAATTGGGATTCACCCTTTGTGTTTTCTCCTTGCTGAATGTTATTATACAGGAAGATCATCTTCAAAATTCCTTTGTCCAAGTGAAGGTTAAATGTTAATTACGTGGAGTTTCGGCAACTCTGTTGTACAATAAGGGAATTAAATTTTATTTGAAAGTATGGCTAATTTTCTATCAGAACCTTGTCACATTGCTTTTAAAAGTGCTAAAGATTTGTTTGTTTTATTGTTACTACAGAAATGCATATTGGATTTAAAGTAGATGTGATCCAAAATTCCTTTGATTACATCTAAACTAAGCACAAAAAGTAAGAAAAAAGTATTTGTTGTATTATTCTTTGTAGTAACAGTGCTTTACGAGTATCATATTGCTGGAAAGCCTGTTTATTTTACCTTTAAATGATATCACATTTGTAAGAAACATGCATTTTGGGGGGGGGGGGGGGGGGGGGCAGCAGAGCCAAGTTTGTTAATTGCACCCATGAAAAATTTGCCAAATCTTCTCTGCCAGTGCCAAACAGCTTTTTTTCGCTGCTGCAATCAACTGTGTCATCATCTGTGAGCATGCCATTTTTGACTTGATTTGGATAGGGCCCGTGTGATAGGGCCCGCAACTTCAAGGTGATGTTCTGCAAAACCAAGTTGCAGCATTCTTTGGATTGAGCCCAAGTACCGTCTCTGAACTGAGGGCCAAGTTCCATATGAAGGGGATGTCAGAGACAGGCCGCTAAGTGGACGTCCCAAGAAGATGAACATCCCAAGAAAACCATTTTCTCACCTTGTCAGCACTTATGGATCGTAGGCATCCTTCGACAGATTTGCAGTCAAGGTTTGCAGGATGATACGGCTGGCGGCTCTCTATCCGGACAAACCAGAACAGACTGCAGACATTCAATATCCGGTCTCATAGGGCTGCGAGGAGGCCTGCCATGACTGCCCTTTACTGTCAGGCTTGTCTGTGCTGGTGTTGGCAATGTGTGCACTTGAACCTGAACATATGGAGGAACTTTAGGTTCGATGATGAGTCCAGCTTCTGCCTGTGGCACTTTGATCATAGGGTTCTTCTTCATAAGTGTGGAGAGGATCGCTATGCTGATTGCTGCACCAGCAGAGTAACATCTTTTGGTGGAGGCAGCGTGATGGGTCAGGGCAGCATCTCCCTTATTGGAAAAAACTTGGCTTGTCTTCCTTGGAGGCAATTTTAATGCAGAGAGATACAGAGATGAGATTCTGCAAGTAGTGGCAGTCCTTTATCTCCACAACCTGGGACTGAACTCTGTCCTCCAAGATGACAATGCCCAGCTCCACAGAAGAGGGTTTATCAGAGACGACCTCCAGAATTTGGAAGTGGAGAGGATGGAATAATCTGCCACCCCACTGAACTCATGTGGGATCAGGTTGTGCATGCTGTTCATGCCAGAATGTCCCTACACAACCACGTTGGCTGACGTGACAAATACTGGTTGAGGGATGGGATGCCATCCTACACCGTGTGTGACCAGGCTGATGACCAGCTTGAGGAGGAGGTGTCAGACTGTTGTGGCTGTGTGTGGTTCTTCCACACTTTACTGAGTCTCCTGTTTGTTAAATGAAAAAAATGTTAAATTGCATGCATGTCTTGTTTATTGAGACTTCAGTCACCCAATACACCAAACAACAACTAACAAGAGTCAATAGCAGAAACAGCTGGCACTGGCAGATGAGATTTGGAAACTTTTTCAGCATGGTCCTTACAAAAGGGTGACATTTTAAAATAAACAGGCTCTGCAACAGTTTCGGATTAGTTATCAAGAAGCATTGTTACAACAAAGACATAATCTACCAGACACTAAGTTCCTTACTTTGAGTGCATAGTTTAGAAGTAGATCAAAGTGATTTTGGATCACAGCTACTTCATCTCCAATGTGTTTTTTGACATTAACCAAAAAATAAAGCACTGTTAGCTCTCAGTAATAATGACATACACACTCAGCTTATTAGATTGTGGATTATTTTAAAAGTAGTATCCATATTTCATCTAGAGATGGCTGAGCTACGGTAATGGATCTCATGCTTATTTGCTTCTGAAGTGGACACATGCGTTAAATGACTAGCTAAAGCATGTGACTACAGCGCACACTTGTAAGCCCTTATCACAAACAACCTGAGCAGTATTAAAAGTAGTTGCGGATAAGAGTGCCTGCAGGGTGTCATAACTGTAAAATATTTTAATGTGTCAGATGGGAAGTGGCTGACTGCACAGGCAGGGTGTGTCTGCTGGTTTCCTCTGCATAGTAATTCAGTTTGAGTGTGTCTCTTCATTACATTTTCTAAATGCTTTGTGTTTTTGTTAGCTTGTGTGCAGAGCAGGATGTGAAGAGCAGTAGACATACAACAAGAGAGTACTGCAGGTGTGTCTGTATGTGTCCTCCTATAAT
Organism: Cetoscarus ocellatus; assembly: GCA_037902135.1. Taxonomy (NCBI): domain Eukaryota; kingdom Metazoa; phylum Chordata; class Actinopteri; order Labriformes; family Labridae; genus Cetoscarus; species Cetoscarus ocellatus. Next base: position 2,082,666 of record JBAMNC010000683.1, read on the forward strand.
GTATATTTGCCAACTGATTGCTAGCTCTACCCAGGATAATATATTTTCAGCTAAGAAATATGACAATGTCAGTTTCTTTCGATAATGGTTGTTGTGCATTATCAAGTCACGACTTTGACTTTATTTGACCATTAGTGAATGCAACTTTGAATTAACTAATTAAAATGAAAAATACACGTGAGGCCCACTGCTCTGTAAAAACAGTTAACAGAAGGAACCTCTAACAGCACTATGCTTTCTGACCACACAATAGTGTATTTGAAATGTAAGTCTAAATGTTGAATTTTGCTTAATTGAAGTTATTTTATTTAAGAAGTGTTGATATTTCAGTTAAAAACTAGTGATGCGAAATACATTTTACGCTCCAGTAACAAAAACAGAAAGTCTTAAAAACCAAGACTGAGTAATTTATTTTTTGAACTGATGAGAAATTGCACATGAACTTCTTCATACTTTGTATATTGCACCAATACATTTTTACTTATTTGAAAAAGTGGATGGATATGAGGACATAGGCAACATTTCTCTAAATGTTGCCTATGTTGTGCAGTTTACTCCATGATTTTTCAAAACTTTTTTAACCCACGACACCCAAACTAACTGTGCCAGGGACTGGCAACCTCAACTGTCCAAGGATGTAGTTATGGCATTAAATGTTTTGCACAGTTAAGTGCAGATGCAAACTTGAATTTTAAGTGTTTTTAATGTATTATTTCAGCATCAGTCTTTCCTAATTTCTGAATTTAACACATTTTATGAATACATATATGTACAATATGGCTGGAGCCTTTCCTAGCTGTTACTGGACAAGAGATGGGGTACATCATAAATTAGCAGCCAATTATAGGGCTGATATTTAGTGACACTCAACCATTCACACACACTCACACCCAAGGGTAATTTAGAATCACCAGTTAGCCTGGCAAGCATGTTTTTGGTCTGTGGGAGGAAACTTTTCTACCTGTATTTAAACCTACATATTCACAGAGATAACATATGAGCTCCACACAGAAAGGCAGCACATGACTGCTGCATCAAACCAGTAGTCTCCTCGCTGTGAGGCACCAGCACTATCTGCTACATCACTGTGCAGTAGGGATGTAACGGTATGAAAATTTTTATATCACATTTTTTTATTTTTTATTTTTTTACAATATTTATCATGGTTATCATTATTATAGCGATATTGTTGCAACGTTCTCAAAATGTTCAAAAAGTACTTATACATGCCCTGAAACCATTTAACAACATTTTATTTAGTTAAAAAAATGATGTGAATTTAAGAACGATCTGCAGTGGTCAGAACCTGACCCTCTTCACCTCTCTGGTTCCTTGCTGAGGTCTTTCTCAACCATCCAGCCAGTCTTCTACCCTCTGATGCTGCTGTGGGGGTGTTTGTGGTGGAGGTGCTGCTGGTGCTTTGTCGTTCCTCCCCTTCCTCACGGAGACTTTTTTGCTGTATTTTCTGCAGACAGGGTGACCCTCTTCAATTAGTTTCCCCTTGGCATCTTAGTGAAATCCAAAATAATACCATACTTCAGACTTTTAAGCATTTTCAGGGGGCAAAAATCTCTGGTACAGTGTCCATGTGGGCACCAACCCCTTTACTTTCACTTTCAGAGGCCAAACATTGCAAAATGTGCATGCATGCCTGCGTCTGAGGGACTGCTGCTGCTTTGCCGAGGAGCAGACACATAGTTCTGGCTTTTCCAGGCAATGAGCAGTATCACCGCAAGTTATTGACAAAGATGTAATCAAGCGTGGTTGTAATGGTAAATAAAATAAGAAATGGTAATACTAACCGTCAGAAATTTAACTGTGGTTTATCATTTTTTAGGTAGCTGTTACGTTCATACTGTGCAGCAAAAATAGAGGCATCCTGTGATCCTTCTTTCAGTGTCTTGTGTCCCCCACTTCTGGAACCACTGATATAAAGGGGGAGCTTACTTTTATTTACAAACCACAGGGAAAATTCCATAATAATTTAGATATAAAGGCAGAAAGGGCTCAACATTCTTTGCTCTTACATCTAGTGAATAGTTCTGAAATGACACACTAAAATTGCTGCATGGCTTTGTGGTTTGGTCTGATAAGTAACAGGCAAATTGGTCATGGCACCACAGTGGTACAAGATTTGATACCAATTCCAAGAGGAAATTTAACATTTCTTTGTCTAATTGCTGGGTTATTTTACCTGTTGTCCAATAACAAAGAATTAGAATTTTTGATAATGTATAGTTTGCTTGAACCATGTGTTCCTCTCTATCTGGGTCAAATTGTCAACTAATGTCATCAAAGAGTAAAAAGGTTATTGCACCCCTGGAATTTCTTTCAGACCTCTTTTTTTAAATGTCTCTGATATTGTGTCATGTTTTAACTTCACTGAGTTTGTTACTCAACCACCGGTATTGTTTGTTTTCCTACAGGCAGGAGATTATGAAATGGAACGGCTGGGGATACAGCGATTCAAGATTTCTGTTCAACAAGAAAGGGCAGGCAGAATTTACTGGCAAAAGGTACTGTGTAATACCACGTCACTGCTCTGAGACATGAAGTGTACGTGACCCTGTTAACTCTTAAGTAAAACAGTCTCAGGTCTCATTCACAGCCTCTTATCTTGCTTTAGTCCAGCTGTTTAGTCTAGCTTCATCACTCATGTGTTTCAGTAGGAGTCATACATTGATCATTCTCTCAGCACACACTCCGATCCGAGCTGCTGCCTCTCTATGCTCACAACAGTGTGGTGCTACTGCCACCCAGTGGCTGGCATTTGAACTGTCCATTGTCATCTGAAAGAGTAACTGTTTGTGATTTTCAGCACTCCTAAAGTCTGTAGCTCGTTAACAGAAACCACTCTCCAATCTGTTTGAGAGTGGGACATATCGTGTTTATAGTTATTGATGAGTGTCTTGTGAGTTGTGGGGAAACACACATTCAAATTCCAGAAAAAAATAGTATGAATGCTTGAATATGACAAAAAATGGCAGCTGCTCACACTGTAACTGAAAATGGCTTCTCTTCCTTCTCCTTTATTCTTGTCGCACATAACAAAAGAAGATGTATGGACCAGCCTTTTTATTGTAATCATGACGCATTCTTCTGGAAAAGACGGCCCTGCTTTTCCCACTGGAAACACAGAGGAATGGCACATTGCATGCAAGGATGTATTTTGAGTAATGAGTCGAGCTGAACAGGACGTTGCACAGCAAATGGTTTCCTCTTGTGTGAGCTGTTTCAACAAACTGCTCTGTGCCTGCTCAACTGAAAAGCTACCTGGGCAGCAAAGAGCAAAGAGGCTTGGGCACAGCTGAATGAATGTCTGAGATGTTGTTCTCCTCCTCTGTGCTCACTGTGACAGAGGCTTTTTCATTATAGGGTGTGTTTTCATGCTCTCTTGGACAAAGGCACAGCACAGTGGCCTGATGGGCTGGCCCTGGCTGTGCCAGCAGCTCAATTATGCAAGGGATGGCGAGGGCGGACACACAGACAGCACTGTCACTGCTGCTCCACTCGCTTAATAACCTCATTGGATTCAAAACTCACACTCTGTTCTTATTAGATGCAGACATGGGTTTAGAAATGGAAAAGCCCAGTCAAGCATTTAGGTGCTTCCAATTTAGACTTTGACTTCTAGTACCAGAATTTACTAACAAAGTTACACAGAGATGCAGATATTATCAGCATGAAGTCTGTGTTGGCAGATAAAAGATAATAACTCAAAAGTTTATTATTGATATTCACATGTACTAAAATTGTTGCTGATATTTACAGCTATCTCAGCTGACCTTAATTTCTTTTTATATTCTCATCATTAAATTGAATAACTTAAATTTAGGGTCTGTACTCGAGGAATCAAACCACAAACATGTTGTCAAGATGGAAGAACTGGCTTAAAGTTGAATTCATAAGGCTCTCCTGTTTCATGGGCTGTTCTGCTCTTATATATAATATAAGATATTGTCAGAAATCCAGTATTATGTATTAATTGGATCTGAAAAAATGAATGCTATAAAAAGTCTGAAAAGGTTGCATTTTTGTTGTGAGAGGTCTTTAATCTTAACTCAGTGTTTCTTAGCTGATTTAGATTCAGGACCAGGCAGCGATCCTCTGGTGGGAAGAAGTGAACAAAATTTAAGACGGTTTTCCTTCTGTGAAATGTATGTATTTCAGAGAAAATTTTTCATGTTTGGTCTATAGATGGAACAGAGCATGACCAAATAAAGCTATAGGACAAAACAAATGTAATTAAGAATGGATTATTCTAGAAGTTTTATTTTTCTAATTTCCTGTGATAAAAATTACATTTTAATTGTTTTCAGAAATTGTATTATGGAACCAATTTTTTGAAATCTCAAAAGGAAGAGAAAAATCAGTCAAAATCTCTAGAAAAAAACCCAAAACTAAACATTGCGATGGCTGCAAACATGAAAGTATGTCTATTTATTCCCTGTCTGAAAACAATACTTAGGTTCATACTTTTCATGTCCTAATAACCCCAAATCGGTGGAGAAAATCGTGTTGCAAACAGGGCTGTTTAGTTATGGAAAAAGTTATAATCAAGGTTCTTTTACCTGATTTCATGATTGTTAGGCACGGTTACTTATTGATTTTAAACATCAGTGCAAGAATTTTTACAATTAAAAAATAAATCATAGTGTAATGAGATGCAGCTACAGCTGAGTGTAAAATATGCATGTTATTAATTGTCTTAAAAAACTGTTTAAATCAATTAATAATTAATATAATGGGACTGATAGTTGAAGAGAAATGTGTTCAACAAAATCATAATCAATACATGAAATAAACATGTTTAGCCACTTTTTTATTGTACAAGTTGTAAAATGAATGACTTAAAGTTTTTTCATATCTTTACAGAGATGGTTTAAGTTGTTTTAAAGGTTTTCATTGATTCTGCTTTAATAAGTGATCTCATTGATATTATAAACAGGGAGGTAACTGATGCACAGATACAAAAATAACTGCAGTCAAAGAAATACAGACAGAGGTAAAGAAGGAGACATATAATTAAGCACAACCACTCCTATAATTACTTCACATTTTCAAACAGCCTGTACTTCACCTTTGTAATTTAAACTTGTGTTTTGTTTCAAAGAGAGTTTAGAGGAGATGACAGGAAAGCGCTAAACACATCTGTAACAGGACAGCTGACTCCGAAACACTTTCAGAATAAATGCATGGTGTGAAAACACGGTTAGTCTCATCATTGAATACAGCAGACAGGTTTTTATTTTGAAGTCCCACTGTCTGGGCACACGGGCAGCTTGAAACTCTTGGTCTCTCTTGAAGCATACACACTCGCCCTTTGCCCATGTCTCAAACATTTGTTTTATCCACCCTTCATCAGTTAGGAGCATGTTTATTCAGCGCCCTCAGGCTTAACTTTACAGAGTGGACAAGCAGCAATGTAGGAGGAGAGAGGGTGCAGGGAGCGCGCTTCATTCACACGTCAGAGCAAGCATGGCATGCTGCGCCGTGATCATGTAATGATGATGACTCTGTTTTTGTGATAGTGAGTGACAGTAATTGTAATTAAAAGTCAGTTAATCAGCCAACAGTAGTTGCAAACAAAAGCCAGGATCTCTGGTGGTAAAATGGTACTAAAAAGTGTCATATTTGATACTGGAAAACGTGTCTGAACCCAGAAGACGGATTGCAAATCAACCCCCACACACTGTTTCAAATTTGCACAAATGCATTAGCAACAAGAGGGTGCTAAAATATTGCCAGTGAAATTGTTCAGCTCAGACAGTGCTTTTTCTGCAGCTCATGGCAGATTTGTTTGAAAAGAAGACAGAAGACTTATTTTATTTTTACACATTCATTACTTTGCCAGAGTGTTGATCATAAAGGAGACTGCATCATTTTAAAACAGTGAATTGTTGTGTTGTACATTTTGACATTCCTATACAACATACATTGCTCACAAGTAAAGAGATGATATAACAGTGTAATGTATAGAAAAGTTTGACATTTCACACCTATGTAGATTGTCGCAAACTCAGTTTGGTCTTAAAATGTCTTAAATTTGATTTTAACAAGTGCGCAAGGACCCTGTTGTTATGAGGTTTTACATAAATTATCTGTGTCTTGCTCTAAAAACCAGGTATAGACTGAGTGGTATGATCATACCTGCTCTGAAGGACTGGTTTGAAGGCACCTTTGGAGCCAATTTACAGCATAAATCTCCAGCAGCAGTGAGTACCGTTCATTATCTGCTGTTTCTGAAGTGATTGCTTAAAAATATGACAGAATTACTATGTCATATTATCCAAGATAATTATTTTTCTTCTCATTTCAGCCTGTTCTTACAAGTAGTGCTATACCACCTCCCACTCTTAATGAGGCCTTTGTGGAGGAATTGAAATCAACAGGCATCCCTTTCTCCCATGATGCAGAGGACCGGGTGTTTCGCGCCCATGGTAAGGCCTACCAGAAGAGGACTTTTACTGTTGTGTAAACAACATTTGATTGATTGTTTTGCAATATTCCTCCATTCATGTGCATTTTTTAAATATTATCAGTTGTTCTCTTAGCTTTTGTCACCTTATTTCTGTTCTGTTTTTTCCACCCCCCAGGCCATTGCTTACATGAGATCTTTGCCCTGCGAGAGGGGAAAGTTGGTCGGGTTCCAGATATGGTCGTGTGGCCAAGTGAGTTTATCTCTGTGTTTTTTTCCTCCTCCCACGCAGCATCACTGATCCTTCTGCTGGCTTAGGTGATTTAAAGGGTTAATCTCTGCAGAGGCAGGGATATTAATATGTATGAGTGGAGGCTTAATAAGAAGCGTCAGGGGGAGGACGGTTGACACCCAATACTCCACAGCCTGGCCCACCACAGTGCACCCATGAGTTATGATTCTGAGATTGGTTTTCTCTTGTTATGACTGGCACAAGTTTTTCATGCAAATGAACGCTGACTGATTGCTGAAAATGGATTAGCAGCCTCCCAATTGGGCACCAAATCACTAAGCAACTGTAGGTGTGGTTTCATTGCAACAGGCGGAAAACACTCTGCACAAATACTGTCTCATTTGCCAAGCATCAAATACATATTTTGCCCTGTAATTTGCATTCCTCAATAGTCCCCCCAAGTCAAGCATTGTGTTTGAAATGGAGGTTTAGCTTGTTGAACTGTAATTTGCAGGCAAACACTGTGTATTTAATTGGGTGGCAAAATGTACGCATATGCAGGCATTCCTCACCGCCTCTGAAAGCACTTGAGGCCAATCAAGCACATCCATGTGGATGGGTATTGCATCTCTTCCCACTCGCTCACCACTCCAGCGTGAATGGATGTGGGCTCTATGATTGGCTCAAAGCAGATTGTATTGATCCAGCACATCCCGCCCCCAGAGAGCGCAGCTTCATGCAGTCTGACACCGCCTGAGGAAAGCCCCAGGCAGATCACAACCTGTCCCTCTTTTGGTCCCCTAGCTCCAATGGTTTGGACCTTACACATTAATTTATTGTCCTATGTATACACAGCGTCATGTGCCATATTTATCTGCTGGGCAATGTTTCTCCAGTTATTATCAGGGCATATAATTTATAAATGGAATAGAGGTCACTCAATTATGCCACATCGTTTATGATTGAGACAACTTACTAAATTGCTATTCTGTGTCTTCATAGACTGCCATAATGATGTGGTGAAAATTGTGGAGCTGGCGTGCAAACATAATGTTTGTTTGATACCTTACGGAGGTAAGTTACAAAATCACTCAGTATACCTACATGCAGTCAGAAAAGTTCTACTTATTGTTATGGATGGACTAAAGCTAGACTTTTAAAATGCTTGTAAACATTTTAGTCTGACTGAAATCATACTTCATCTGAATTCCTCAAGTCAAACCTTGATAAAGCTGTTAAAGATTGATTTTCTTAAACATGTGTTCACATCAATTAAACTCAAACTAGGCAAGGCATTCTGCTCATGCTACATAGTCTTTGCACCAGGCTTTGACCCATAAGTTAAGCAGCATTAATGCTTAGTGTAGGAAGTGTCGCATTGTCAACTGTCCACTGCTATCACTTTGGAGGTATAGTCAAACAAATATTTCCTCCCAAATATTCCACAGCATTATGATGACATGTGGTCCCTAAGGTGGAGGTTTCCTTGACTACACCAAAATAAAGTTAGTTTCTTTCAAATAATTCAGGGCTATTTGGGCTCCACTGTGGAAAAATAGTCCACCTCTGCCTGTTAAACTACTGCACTTGAAAGCAAGTTATGTAGGCCTGTGAGCTCTGTTAATAGAACATAAAGACATTAATAAGGGGGGCAGGAACACACCTAGGTAAACGTCAGACAACCTTTCAGTGATGTATGACTGTCTTTCCCTCACCAATGAGACAAATATATGAGGACCGCACAGTGGCCTGCTCTCCCTCTTATTCAGTTTAGTGGAGGGTGCCCGTGCATGATCAGACCTCCTCCCTATCCTGTAGTTGTTAAAAAGAAATAACCCAGACCATCAAAAAGCTGCTTCTTGGATTATGTTGAAGTGATTTAGAAAATTGATATACTGGTAGATAGCACCACATTTTTACTATTAAGTCCATCATGTTTTAGGCTCTCATGTGTCCATCACAGTGTTAAAATTTGGGCACTGGACTCAGCAGAGTTCTGTCTTATTTCCATGAACAAGGTACTTAAAGGCTTTCAGTTTGGTATACGACATGTCATAATCAGAAAGTCTCATGTTCTTCTTAAGCCTTGGGGACTCTATCACATAAACTACTTTTTAATTTTCCATTTGAAACCCTCTTAACTTTACTCTTATTTTTGTTTTTTACTGTCTCTCTCTCTCTCTCTCAGGAGGGACAAGCGTCTCCAGTGCACTAGAATGCCCCGCAGAGGAAACTCGTTCCATCGTTTCTCTAGATACCTCACAGATGGTACGTAAACATAATCTGTGTCCCAAGAGTCAAAGGAGTTCATCTGCACTGAAGACAAGAGAAGCTGAAACTCATTCACAAACCGTATAAATCAGCCCAATTAAAACAATTCCCTGAGAAAGTTTTGAAATAACACAAAAACGTGCTTTTGAATTGTGCAAAATATTAAATTAGCTGTAGTCAAGACCTAAATCTTTAGTCCTTAGAACACAATTTTAGTCAAAATGCAAATAAAAAGGAAAAACTGTCGGCTGAAAAATTATTTTTCCGTTGATTTTGCTTCAAACTTTACAAATTCTTCATTGATTCTGCTAATATGACAGCCCAAATATTGGCTGTTGATATAGGCATGAGTTTTATTATTTACCAATGCCTTTAATTAACTTTGAAGCTACTAAGTGCCAATAATGACATTCTGTTGATAACACTGTGCATCTCTAGTTTTAAGGAGTTGCACTAGGAATTATGTTCATTAGCTTGCAGAATTTGTATCAAGGTTGTGGCTGCCCCACAAAGTTATATGATAATTATTTTTGAATTATTTGATTTTGATACCAATTTGAATTATGATTTTTGCCTCTATCAAGCAGCCCTAACATAAGGTAGAATATAAAATAGTCGCCATTGCAGCTCCCCTCTTTGATGCAGGCCTACATAAAGGGTGATATATAAGCTGTCCGGATGCCGCTAGCCCTCTGCTCATTGAGTTTGGAGCCACAGACACTGGCGACCAGCGCTCTGTGTCAGGGGTCAGAGGTGGGCTTGGCTCCAGTGGAAGCACATGAAAGAAACAGTGTGGCTGTAACATAAAGTTTACTACCTCAGGAGAATAATTGATGGCAGGTGTGAAATGACCCTCTGCAGGTAGGGGTATGCCACATGCCCAGCGGCCTAAATAAGGGGCGTATATTTGGAATTGGATGTTAAATTGAGTTTAACCTTGAGGAAAATGTGTCTGTCCTCTAGCCCCTCTGTGCACATTTATCCTCAGATGTATGACCGTCACAAAGGAGGACACACTGGTGCAAAACTTAGCAGTATTGTAGGTAAAACAGTACATAAGATAGCTCATGTGTCTTTGACAAAAGGAGGCAGGTTTAGGATGATTAAGGGCTACATTACTGTTATACACAGTCCAGGGGATCAAATTATTACCTCTACTAGGATTCTTTAAATTTAACATTTATCATTACTGAACAAAAGCAAAAAAGATATATCTTTTCTCCAAATTTATACCTGCATTTATATATCAAACCCAAATGCTAATCATAATGTTTCATTTAATGAGCAAAGCTTAGAACTCAATCCATCTGATAGCGGTCATGCAACGTCACATACTTGTTGAACACCACCCTGGCAGGGTCTCTCCTAAGGTTTGCACTATGGAGATTGACTGTTCCTGTTGCAAAGTTGGTGTTTTGATCAGGTTGATTTTTGTAGTTTGAGCAAAATACTTTTTTTCAATTGAATGCTCTTACCGATGAGGAAAAGAGTCTGAATTATACAACAACAGAGCCCCATCTCAGATAGAAAAAGCCAGAGAACGGCGAATGGTGCAGCTCTATCAAATGCTCTGCTGAGTCTGTAAATTGCAAAGAAAAGTTGCACTGAACAGACTTCTGCTATTGTTCAGTGAATTTCTGCATCAAAACACTTACCAAAAGAGGCAACAGATAGTTGCCTTGATGCTACCAGAAAGTAACACTAACAAGCTAATGTTTGCTTGTAACTTACCTGTTTTGATGATAGAGAATGTCTTGTTTCTCTCAACCCAAACAGCAGAATTATTGATCTAAACACCATGAAACATCATACATCTGTAGATTTTAATCCTAGCAGTGATGCAAGGGGACAGATTCTACAATGTTAGTACGCAAACATTAGGGGTGTATATTGGCAAGAATCTGGTGATACGATTCATATCATGATACATGGGTGACAATAGGATACATCACAATATTGCAATAGTACTAACACGAAAAGACATTAGACCCCCCAGCATTTAGAACCCAAATATTTTATGCATAAAAATGCATTTTCTGATCAGTGTCCCTGAGACGTTGCATATTCCCTGAATCATTTATAATCTTAATTGTGACAGAATTAATAACATAACAGTGTAACAGAGAGAAAGAGAAAGGCAAATGGCTGAATGACTGCTGCCATCTAGCAACTGGAAGCATACTTAATTAAAAAGAGATGTCCAGAATTTCTATAGATTGTCTAACAATGAGATACCCAGATATTCCATATAAAATATTGATACAGTTTTTTGCTGCAAAATGTCAAGATATGTTGGTGCATTTATTTTTTCTTATACCAATGTCTTTCAACACTCTTTTTACCCTCCACATGTAACTGAAAGCTATAAACTGAAACTGCTTTTGTATGCAATCAGCATCAAGTGTTTATTTATTTACTAAAAAATATATATTCTTAATATGCATATGTAGTTATGCACTTAAAAAGTTGAAGAAAAGACTCAGAACGACGGCATTAGACAAGAACAATAACTGACAGACGTGGTAATCTTCCAGTACTGTGAGAACATAAAGGCTTATTCCAAGCAGTGCTCTTTTGACTTCATGCTTCTGCTTCTGTATATTTCTTTTTTGTGTCGTAACAGACAAATATGTTAATAAAGATTTAAGTAAAGAAAAAAGTTGAAGAAACAGATTGACAATTATACCTCTAAGTTTTTGTAAAAATATTGAACCAATGGGAAGAAGTTTTATGGAAAAAGTTCTACATTTGATATTTTTATGGAAGATTTTATCATGTTTTCGTGATGTTACATTTTATTGATATTTGAAACTTACATGTAGGTCCCATTAAGTGGGAAGGAGGGCAATAGACATCATTTTTCCACCTCTAGTTCAGAAAAATGACATTGACACAAAGCATTTAATTCAATATGGTTGTAGCCTGCATTAGATACGTGGCTTGTTTTGTGTTCAAACAGCTTTCAGTTGTAATTATTTGTGCAGAATGTTGTAAAGCATTTATTCACAATGTTTGATGACCACCTCTGTTGTGTTTTTCATTCTCAGAATCGCATTCTGTGGATTGACGAGAAGAATTTAACCGCCCATGTGGAAGCTGGCATCGTTGGTCAGGATTTGGAGAGATTGGTGAGCACTCCCCATCCATCTATATTCATCCAGCAAAGAGCTTACATTGCTGTAAAAAGTCATGCCAACAGTCAAGCAGTGTGCCCGCTCACAGGTCGCCCGCCTATGCTCAGTCACCTTGGTGCTCTCTGCTCAGTAGATCTAGCAGGGTTTTAGGAGGCTGAGTGAAATGGGAGAAGAGCGCTGAAGGGGAGAGATTAGAGAGTGAGGTGGCGGTCATGAGCAGATGGCACCATCAAGCTAATTCAGAAAAATGGAGAAGGAGCGAGCATTTGATGTAGAGGAATGCGTGAGCTGCATTTAAAGCAGACTCCAGCTTTGCGTTTAGACCAGCCCATTTTGATGGAGCAGATGGGTGTGCATTATAAACTGCCTTCTAGGGGAGAGTGGTGATAAAACTGAGCCTGACTTAACCTCCATCTTGTGCCTCTGGTGGGGGTTGTTGTTGTGCTTTAAGGTCCTGATTATTATTACAATTAAATGTTCTGCTTAAAGATGCTCTCTTCAAGGGGTGTGGCTGACTTGAGGAGAATTTGTAGGTACTTGATGACCATCGCATTTGTATAAAAGCTGGAGGGATTGTGTATCTGATGAGGTTGCTGAAAGTTTCTTTCTTTAATGTGTGCTTTGCACTTCAAAAAATACCCGCTAGTATTTTTTCACTTTGTAGCCGCCATGGCGCAAGTACCTAAGAGGTCATGTGTAGTATATAGTGGAGCGGGTGGAGCTGTTAACATTGAATTAACTTGAATATGGAAACACAGCTTTAGCAAATTGTTTTCTATGTGTGTATAGGTCTGCTCAAAGTATCTGCCTTTTAGTTTTTCTTGCCACTCTAATGTTGCAAAATTTTTCGAAGGGCTGAACTCATAGAGGGTAAATGTAGATTTGCAGATATTTCCAAATTTATTTTTTCCATCACAGATATAAACATGTTTGTGCTTCATGGGTAACTAAACCCAAGATCACTTTTTGGAGATGAGCCTAAAAAATGGTCATGTTGTATCTATTATCAGTTATGATCCAACATTACCATTTTTTAGGCTCAATTCCCAAGCATTGAAATGCTTCATATTATGTTAGAAATATACATAGTTACTGGCCCTTCAGGTTAAAACCCGGCTACTGCAATTAGATTTTTCCCATTGTTTCCCCCAAAATTTGCAACAGTCATCTGAACCAGTTATTTGTTGGGACATTCTAAGGTTATGGATAGTGTAGTTTGTTCGACCAAGACAGCAAATACTCAAATTTTTTCTTCAATGATGTTAATGTAATACTCACTTGTGTCCCCTTCATGTCCATATGTCATTATTTCTCCATCCAAACCCTCTGGAGTAAAACATAAGCAGCTAAATTCAGTAAAAGCAGACACCTTTGAACGTTTGCTGGTAACCATGGGGTCATTTAAGCCAAAACATCCTCTTAAACAGGAGTCACACTACAAGGTGATTGGCCCAAGGTTTCTCTCAGATCCCCACTTCTGACTTTAATCAGCAAATAACTTCTCATCTTGTGCTCCTTTCATAGTTGGGCCACCCGGCTTGAAATTGTAAATATGAAACATGTTCAGTATTTACAACCTTAAATCCTGGTGTGTGTGGAGTACAATGAGGAAAGCCAAGTATGTTCTCTGTGTTTTGTCACATTGAACAGAGCAAAGCCAATCAGAGAGCAAGCTGGCTGAAGCAAACATAGCCATGGCAAAGAGAGTAAAGGTGGAGCATAAGACTAGATGATCATAAACGAAGAACCAAGCTGTTGATTTTTCGCAAAACACGGGTGTCTACACCGCATAGCTTGTACAATATATGTGGAAAAACTGTTTACTAGTGGAACTAGTTACTGAACAGAAATCATAACCACCAAGGATATAATTGGAAGCTAACTGCCACCTGCATTTAGCCTCAATTCCTTGTGACATTGTGCACCATGTTTGTTTACACTAAAGTCTAGTTTGATTACAAGCTGTGAGAATAGAGCCCTTGTTATTGGTGAGTAAGTCAATTGGTGTGTGATGTCCTATGTATTCCTCTCTTTGGCACATCACACCCTACCAGGATCTTTGCTGATGAGTTGGAAGTATCATCAATGTAGATATCAGCAAAAATTAAATGTGCATCACTAATTCTTACTTTCTGTTGATGTGCTTGTGTTTTCCTATTTGCCTTAATCCAAAATTTTCATTATAAGCTTTTATCAGCTGCTGATGGTATTTGGCTCCCAATAATGTTGTGCGTCTCAAATGTCTTAAATTCAAGTCTTCTTCTGTAAATAGTAAAATATAGAGTTGGTTCTCGGCCTGCTCTTGGTGCAAAAACATTATTTGGGATCTCTACGAAGAAAAATTGATCATTTGATTAAATTATCAATCATCTTTACTCCCCAGTGACTACACTGACTACACTGGCTTACTTACAAGTGTAAGTAAGCCTTTTTTATTTTAAATGTTATAAGAAGTGATGTAAAAGACCTCAACATGTCACTTTGTAACAGTAACCTCCTATTTTACATGGCACAACAGGGATCCAGTAAATTTAGTGCTGCACAAATAATATACTAATCCCTCTTTTAAGTATTTTTGCTTTTTCCACTTGGTTTATTTTAAGCCACAGTTAAAATCTACGATGCCATAAAACCTGAGTTTGTGCATTGCAGCAAAATGAGCCCAGTGAAATGCAGAAGCAGAGCTGCAATTATCTTTTTTCCCTTTGCTTGCTCATTCTTTTTGCTTGTTATTAAAACATTCCTGTGGCTCTACATCACTGTGTTCCAAACAATTTTTGGCTCGATTTTTATCTGCAACAACAAATGTTTTTTGTTTTCTTGTCACAGCTTAATGAGAGCGGCTACTGTACGGGGCACGAGCCTGACTCCATGGAGTTCAGCTCCCTGGGGGGGTGGGTAGCAACCAGAGCGTCAGGCATGAAGAAGAACATCTACGGCAACATTGAGGACCTGGTGAGCTGCACACACTCACCTTTGTGCTTCCTGGTTGTTTTAAGTCAGGACTCTGCAGTTACAGCACAGTCATTTGAAAGGAAATTATTAGCAAGAGTTTTGAGGACTTTACCCATGCTTCAGTATGCTGCATCAGTTAAAAATACATTCACACATTTGGCACACCATGTTTTGCTTACTTCAGCCAAGGGAATGTTTGATTTATCTTAATAAGTTGTGTTTTGTTTCTGTTTTCTTCATGACTAGGTCGTCCACATAAAGATGGTGACTCCACGAGGGGTGATCGAGAAGAGTTGTCAGGGCCCACGCATGTCCACAGGGCCCGACATTCACCATTTTATCATGGGCTCAGAAGGTTTGTCACATTCTCATGTGATTTTATTGACACACAGCATGTGGTCACACGTGTGAGTTTATGTTTGTGTGTGCATGTCCAGAGATAAAACAGTAACATCAGGCTGGTTCTCATGCTTTGAGCCTCTTACACATTAACCAGCGCTGGTGGAAAAGTGATCCGAGGGGTGTTAGTGAGGAACCAGCCAGTGTCCTCCCCACCCCATCTGCTGTGCCCTGTCCTTGTGAATGCCCACAGAGAATACTGCCATATGCCAGGTTCCCCCCCCTACATAATGAGGTGGTTCAGAGACTCTTGGCATCGCTATGTTAAACAGCTGTGGATGCAAACTTTATATTCACCCTACAAAGCTCAGCAATCTGCTCCCTGACTGGACTGGGATCACTGCCGAAATCTCCATTTGTTCTCATTAGAAGTGATTTCAATTTACTAAGACTACCATCAGTATTTGATATCATAGTCGTACCTGCTATATGCACATGTTGCTATTGAAAAAAGTAAAATAAACAATTTTTAAATGTTTCAGCACCATGACAGTTGCATGTAATGTCTAGATTAATTTTAACAGGGTAACAGGTTTACCATTTAGCCTTTATACAGTAGTCAGTCAAAACCTGTGTCACCTAGTCGCTCCCACCTTTGTGTGTGGGGAAAAACTAGTATGTTTAAAATTTAAGGTCATACAGATTTATGTTTTAACATCAGTATCGACTAATGCCAGGGTCAAACTACACGATTTATGCACAATTATGGCCGTAGGGTTTCAGGACCTGTTGGCCACAAAAACCAGTCGTTTCATCTTCTGTAGTGTGTCACAATGACTGACATCAACAGATCAGTGAGACGCCACACAACTTTTCAAGAGAAAGTCTAGCATGTTTGATTTTTGTCCTCCTACAATTTGTTCCTCCACGTCAGATGTGGGCACTTGTGAGCCCTGAATGTGCAACAAAATACGGATGTGAACAAACTGAGATCGATTCCTTGAGAGCTGCTTAAGAACTACGACACAGATAAAAAGTTTGCGAAGCTCTGAAAACATTATCCCTGCCCTTGTGATGTGTTGAAGAGGAGAGAAACAGCAGATTCAACATGGTCTGCAAACTAACATATTATTCATAATTATGTTTGTAGATACAAACAAAAAAAGAAAGTGCTCTAAAAGTGAGTCTATTTGCTGTTTCCATTGTTGCCCCTCCTCCTTCCACTGTCATCACATTAGTTGTTACATGCAGTCAGTTCCAGTCGTGTAGTCTGTCATGTTTGTTGGGCAAGTCACTATACAAATCTATGGCTCTGTGGTCGCCTAGTCTGACATACCGACCATCGTAACCGACGAAAAAAAATGTGTAGTCTGACTAGGGGAACCCCCCCCCACCCCCCCCCCCCCCTTTTTTTTTTTTTTTTTAAACCAACATTGGCCAGTTAACATTGGTAAATAAGAGGTGAACTGTTTTGTCACTGGTTGATAATTGATCACTGGTAACTGAAGTGTATTTAAAGACAGCATATTTATTGGAGGTCTCAAATCTTAAAAACACAGCTCATTCAAACCCCTTCCTAGGGAAATCTTTTGATGGGCTAAGTATTCAAGTTCAAACTCATATCAATAATTCTTCATAAAAACTCCAGCATTGTGAGCATATCTTAAGTTATGCTTGCTGCTCATCATTAACGATGAACCAGAGGAGCAACAGGACCACACATCTCAGAGAGAACTTGTTCTACTGGGAGGCCTAACGCTGGGACCAAGAGGTCACAGTACCACAAAGTCTCATTAAAATTATCTACTTCATCACCACAGAGTCCACATCCTACAGTCTGACAGCAGGACACAGTACCACAAACAACAAAGCACCATGCTAAAACCTTCAATTATGCTCTGCATGCTAAGTGGAACACATCCATTTTATCAGAAATTACTGCTGAAACCTGGAGCTTCTCATTCACTGCACAACAAGCAGGTCCCTCTATCTCTGTGACCTTGAAACAGAATGAATACTAAGTATTTTCTCTTGCGAGGTTTAACCAGGATGAGTGGAATAATCAATGTTAATATGCCTTTTTCTTTTAATCTCCGCTGGAACGTAGAGGGCGCACTCCAGGTTTGTACAGCTAACCAGTGTTAATCCAGTTTCTGAGTCATTTATTCGATTTGAAGGTGGTTTTTAAACAGTGATTTACAACACAACACTTTCATACATTAGGATACAATTCAAGATGTTCATGCCCTGTGCTTTACAAAGCATGTTTTTCCTGGAGTCCCTCTCTCTAATGATAACTGTTAAAGAAGGGTTATACACTGCCTGGCCAAAAAAGAAGTCGCCACCACAAAAAAGGTCACACACTCTAATATTTTGTTGGACCAACTTTAGCTTTTTTTACAGCATGCATTCGTTGTGGCATTGTTTCAGTAAGCTTCTGCAATGTCACAAGATTTATTTCCATCCAGTTTTGCATTAATTTTTTCATCAAGAGCTTGTATTGATGATGGGAGAGTCTGACCACATCCCAAAGATTCTCTATGAGGTTAAGGTCTGGACTCTGTGGTGGCCAATCCATGTGTGAAAATGTCTCGTGCTCCCTGAACCACTCTTTCACAGTTTGAGCCCGATGAATCCTGGCATTGTCATCTTGGAATAGGGAAGAAAAAATCCATTGATGGAATAACCTGGTCATTCGGTACATTCAGGTAGTCAGCTGACCTCATTCTTTGGGCACATAATGTTGCTGAACCTAGACCTGACCAACTGCAGCAACCCTATTTCATAGCGCTGCCCCCACAGGCTTGTACAGTAGGCACAAGGCATGATGGGTGCACAACTTCACCTGCCTATCTTCTTACCCTGATGTGCCCATCACTCTGGAACAGGGTAAATCTGGACTCATTAGACCATATGACCTTCCTCCAGGACAGTTCTTAATCCAATTTTAGTAGTTTCTGCAATCTCCTTAGATGTTTTCTCTTCTTGATGCGTGCCAATGATTTGACCCTTTTTGAACAGACTAACATCTTTTCCATGAACACAGGATGTGTCTTTTGACATGGTTGTTTAAGAAATGAGAAGCTACTCATTGCATCAGCTGGGGTTTAATAACTTGTTGCCAGCTGAAAGACAATTGCCCATGCGGTAATTATCCAACAGGAGGCTTGTACCTATTTGCTAAGTTAAATCCAGGTGGCGACTTTTTTTTTGGCCAGGCAGTGTATAATGGAAAAATTCTAAATTCAGATGTTAAGGTAGGAAATGGGAATGATAGGATTTTATTGATACAAGTTCTTTTATTAATTCTGCTAAAAATGTCTAATTCTTCATTGACTCCTTTACTGGTTTCTGTAGATTTATGTGGGGAAAAAGTAGGGATGTTACAACTTGCCAGGTGGACAATTTTAAATCTGGCAAAATGCAAGTTCAAAATTGAATTTATCCTACTAGTCTAAAAGTAGAGCAGCACACAGAAAATGGCCAAAGTTTAACCCTCTAATTGATCTCTGGTAAACGATGTGTGGTTGTTTTGCAGGATGGAGGTTGGCCAGTGCTTCTTTTATTAGTTCTGGCTTGTAAGGCTAGTCTTCAGTTCTTCTTTTAACTTAACATCCCTATTTTTGCACTGACTGAGGTCACTAGCAGCTTAGAGCAAGTGAAGAATAACCCAACACAGCCTTCATGCAACTTGATACCCGATTTATTTTTAAAAACCAAAATACTGCCAAACCTTGCTGTTTCCACAAAGTGCTACAGATTGTGTTAGTTTGTTCCATTGCCTTTATCTAGTGTTCTCCAGTGTATAAAGACATTTAGGCTAAAAGGCAGCAGCAATTACACAGAGCTGCTGTGGTTGCTAGTGGCAGGTTAATGTGTCATATTTAAGACAGTGCCGTAGACCAGATTTTAGAGCCTGTACCAACAACAAACATTTAGAAATAGTTTAACCTAGAAGTAAATCTGATGGCGGCTATTCTGTTATTTTTAATTAGATAATTTAGCCGTCTATACACTCACATCCCTGTTATAGACCCCATTCACATTTTCAAAAAACCCTTAAATTATTCTGATATTACCCACACAAGCCACATGTGTGAGCGTCCCTCCTAGCATTTTATCTGCATAGAGTCTCAGTAAGCTCATGTCTAAACACTGCAGGGAATTATCAGGGAGGGCTGACATCATCCTGTGCGACCAGCACGAACCAGGAAAAGAGAGGTTTGACAGGATGGATCAAAACAACCGCTGTCACAGGAGAAGTTTATCTGATTGTAAGAAGAAACACGAACTCAAATGTGTGTCTGGACATCAGAAGTGTTGTTTCTACTGCACACCTTAAAAGTTGTACATTCGCTCTAAAACTATCACCACTGGGTCTCTCCAAAGAGCTGCTGTTGTATACAGAGATGAAACTCTGAAGCTTTCTCTCTCCAGTGTAATCATCCTGCATGCAGTGATGCTGCTATATATTCACTTCTGAAGTTAGGATATAAATTGTGATATGAATTGTCTCCTCTCATGTTACGAACACTGACTTCTGCCATGTGTATTTGATGTCGTGTGCTGCCTGTCGGTGACCCTGTTATTTAATGCTGTGCTGCCATCAAATATTTCAGCATGTTGCTTGCTTGACATCACACAGCCACACGTCGCACTTTTAGGTGTCATTTTGTGTAGAAACAAAACAAAATTTGGACTGCATCTCTTGTCTGCCATCTCTGTTGTTCTCATGGCTGCCTCCTGCTAGGACATGTCATCATTGTTTTGCAAGGCACACAAAAAAACAAAACAAAATAATGACAAGTGAATCAGCAAGCATAGAGGCAAATGATATCAATGCCTCAAGTTAGTTAGAACTAGCTCTTGATGCCCACCTCTAGTTAAGCAGCACTACAGCATGTATTCTGTTGATCCCCATGAGAGCATTTCTTCGACCTTGCTGTTCTCATTACCTCCCTTTATTCCTCACTAGCCCACCCTCCTATTCTCTCCCTCCTCTTGAGCTCCTCCCTCTCTCTCTCTCTCTCTCTCTCTCTCTCTCTCTCTCTCTCTCTCTCTCTCTCTCTCTCTCGCTCCCCCTCCCCTGACTCCTCCTCCTTGCTCGTCCACTCTGTGGCTCCTCCTCTGTGCTTCTTGCTGGGGTCCAAGCTACTCACTGTTTTCCACCAGGCCACTAGGGAGCAGCATGTGGCATGTAGTGTCACCGTTTGAGGGCTCATTAACAACCATAACAGGCTGAGGGAGCCCCCTAATGGAACGTGCTGGGTTCAGGGGAGACGTGTCCCTCGCTGGATGGCGTCTGTAGTGATGCAGATCATAAATGTTCCTAGGAAGTAAGAGATTTAGACTACATCACTCAAAAAAATGGTCCAGTGGGAGATTGATGTTTCAGTTTTTGTCCGTATTTGTTGATTAACAAATAAATGTTGCAATCAGTTTAATTTCCACTGCAGACCTCAGCTCTGTTTTAGGTTAATTATTCACATTTAAATTGTGTGAGAAGGTGTGTCCTCAACAAGGTTATAGAAGTTTTTATAAAATTTTAACTCCTTGTTTAAATATCTGTTTAAAAAAAGCTTTGTCATTGATTATAAGTTTGGTTGAGTGTTAATTAACATTAAGTTTAGTTTTGTTCCCTTTTAGTTGGTATTGATTTGTCAGGGATCTTATGACACAAGAACAGATTTTTATAGGGAGGGAGGAGGGAGCTGGGGACCCAGGGAGTGGAGGTGGTCAGGGTCAGGCTGCTTGGTACGAATTTGGAAATATGGGGGGCCTTTGATATGGGGACTGCTCCAGGGTGTCAGCTTTCACCTTCTTCAGGGTGTAGTCGCACACTTTCACTGCACCTTCCTGTGTGTTGTTGTGCCCTGGGGGGTGCGGGCTGATGCCCTTTGGTGTGGTCTCTGGTGTTTCTAGCCCTGTGGGTTGGGGACCCTTTGTGCTTTTCCAACTATTCTGGGCACTTGGGCCTGGATTGTTGTGCCCAGTTTGGGGGTCTTACGTTTGTCCAAAATTAAAATCAATGTACTTGAGACCAACTAAAGAATATTTCAGTTAGTGTTCAGACTAAAACTAAGGGCATTTCATCCATGGTTTTATTTTGTTTTACTTATAGTTATTTACAGTTTCAGTTGGTTATAGTTGTCTTATAATGTCTCACAAAGCAAAAAGCATCTCAATATATCAAAGTCTGAAAAACTAAAATAATATTGATTGTCAAAGTATTGACTTATATGCATGGATTTATGATATACTTTCAAACAAGTTAGTATTCACTTTTGCAGAGACAACTCTGAGATAATGAATATGGTGTCTGTTAAAATCCAGTCTTATGCTCGGTAAAAAGATAGCTTACATGGACAACTTTATAATGCCTGTCAAGTATGATAAAACATTTTTTATATGCTAAGTATGAATGGGATATTATCATTCTGTTTTATTTCATCACCTTTCTGGGTTTTTTTTCATTGAGATAAGATCTTTTTTGTCAATTTTGCCCTGTCCTAGTGTGAGTAAAAATGCCTTTAGAGATGCTAAAAGAAGTGAGTAATCTCATTTAACCTCAACTAACTGCATATTGCAGAATATTGAATGAACAGTTGATAGTTAAAATATGATTATTTTTGTACAGTTTAATCATCTGTCCTGTATATGGGATGACAAAAAGCAGACAGGAAACAGCAAAGCTATTGAATACTTTATTTTTTTATTACTGTATTTTTTAGTGTCAAAAGCTTATTAATAGTACAGTTTTAAGTCTTGAATATTCAGGCCCCTGTGGCATTCTGGAACAAAATGATCACCTTTTTTGCATTATGTATGGTAGAGATTATTTTCAAGCACATTTGGTAATTTTACTCCTTCAGCAGAAGAAAATGTTTGGTAGATCAAACTATCAGTCTAAGGCTTTGTCTACCTTTGCACTGTATGTGCTTCTCTGCTTTAGATAGACTCTGCAGGCTATGAAGCTGATAAACCTCATTTGTCTCCTGGTGTGTGGTAGAAAACCAGATCTACCTGGTGAAATGTGAGAGGAAGGTCACCCCCAAAGGACCCTGGGGACATGTACCAGAAGCCTGTTAAACAGTCTTAAGTTCTGCTCTCAGAGAGGGTTAGCTAAGCTCACATGAAGTGTGTGAACTCATTTTTTTTTTTAACTCAGATTCTCTTCCTGTGATTTTCCACAGGAACCCTGGGTGTGGTTACTGAAGTAACAATGAAGATTCGCCCCATGCCGGAGTATCAGAAATACGGATCAGTGGTGTTCCCAAATTTTGAGCAGGGAGTCGCCTGTCTGAGAGAGGTTGCCAAACAGGTAACATGCTAATCTATGTTTAAACACAAATCCCTGCTTTTCATGTCTCTTCATGAAGATGAGACAGGTACAGTTTTCATCTTCAGTTTGTAAAGACTGTAATGAGAACTTGAAAGGCTTTCCTTCACCTCTTATATCCCTGATTTAAACAAGCACCCAAACTTTTGAGTTTGCATTTAGAGCAAACTTGTGATTCTTTACTTTCTGCAGCTGTTGTTGGTTAAAAGTCTCTGTTAGGACTCTTTACTACTTTGTCTGCAGCATATGTTGCATTTGTATCCAAAGCTTCCTAAAACTGCAGATATTTGGGTTTCCCTCCCCTGTATTTGGCTTGTCCATTAAGTTTGTGCCTTTTTTTCCATTAGATCAAAATTTGGAAATATCACTTAAAGGCAGATACACACAAGCCAACAGGTTTGGGCTGGTACCTAAGAACCTCTTTAACAGCCGTAGACAAAAGTGTAATTATTGGTTTACTTAGCCCTGATTTGCTCCCAGCACCAACCTCCAAGTGTTGAAAAACGAACCTAAAAGAAACAAATACAGTTCATCAAGTGAACATTTAAAGATGGCTCTAAAAGCTTAATTTTCCTCATCAGTTACCATGTTTAATAAGTCTTTTAACACAGAAATAAAAATGTGAGGCCTGGCATAGGGGTATACAAAAATATCGATACACCAATATGTTGTAGTATTTTGTGGTGCAGTACCATAGTGCAGTATTGTGATATTAACTTTTTAATAATATAAAGAAATTTGAGTTTTTTTGTGTTTTAATGCAGTCTCCAGTTGCTAGTTGGCAGTAGTCATTCAGGCATTTGCCTCTCCATGTCTTTGTTAAATATATATTTTTATTATTTCAGTCACTGGGACTGACGGCAAAGTTTATAAATGTTACAGGGACTATAGTTTATATAAATAACACTGATCAGAAACAGTGGATTATGCATAAACTGATGCATACAATATTGCAAGTTCTCAATGCTGTAAACGCTTAAAATATGTTTTAATGAAAAAGATGTGATGTATTCCCTGTTCATAGTATGAGAATTCATCAGGACATATTGAGATATAATGAATCTTCATCCAGGTACTGCCGTATGGATCGTATCCCCAGTCCGTCTGGGAGCAAAATAACCTAAAATGCCTTCAACTGTTTTTGATTACATTTTCAGGAAACATGCATGGCATAATGACAATGACTCTGGTGGCGATCCAAATATGGATGTTAATCCAGGGATTTTTTAAATGTTTTTATTTCCATAATAACTCAGTAAGTTCTCAATGGATTTTGGTGAAATTTTAGGGAATGTTGGTCATAGCACAAGTTAGAGGTGATTACACCTCGATGGTGATCTGAATCTAGATGTAAATCAATTCTATTTTATTTTTAAGTTTTTGTTTACTCTGCCTGATAGGACAGTTTTCCATGTTTTCACTTAAAACTCAGCTAGGAATGTCAGAAATACAGACGCGTGTGCTTTTAGAAGACTTCTAGTCATGCTTTTTTTTTTTTTATATTATTTTTATATTTCTTAGCTTTTTGTTTGATCATTTTATAATCTTTATGTTATTGACATCTTTTGACAGTATTTATCACTGTTGATAAATGGCTCTATTTTTGACTACACTACTTGTTCACCAAGACAATTACTTTGTATCTGTAAGAATATCTTGTTATGGAGCTTTGGTTTGATTTTATCTCAAGATTCTTGCACCAGATGTTCTCAGTACTAACATTTGGTCAATTACAACTTGAAAGCTTTACTTTGCCACTATTATTTCTTCTTTTTTGTATTATTTTGATAGTTATTGTATTCCAGACAAACTAATGCAACCTTATGTTCATTTTCCAGAGGTGTGCCCCAGCATCTATACGACTCATGGATAATGAACAGTTTAAATTTGGTAAGTATTCTTTTGATATCATTAGTCGTAAGCCAGCAAAGATTTCAGGGAGTGTTTATATTTTTAAGTATGAATTGATATTTCGTGCTTTTCTATTTTCAGGAAGTATTTTGTTGTTTTTTTTCATTTTTTTATCTGGGCTAAATAAAAAAGAATTTCACATTGACACTACGATATTTTGTCTTCCTAGCATGTGCAATACATTTATTAATACACTGGCCCCAAATATCAATATTTAATAAATATGCAGCATTTATAGGTCTACATAAACGAGTTGATTATGTCTCCTTATGTTGTATGTCTAATACTGTTGTTTTTATTTTATGTGTAATTGTGAGAGGTGTTTTTTAACACTCTTTGTTATTTAAAGATGTATAATGCTGTTAATTTAATTTTAAAAATGAAAACTTTAACATTGTTTTATCTCAGTTGCTGTCAAATTCTGTGAATGTGACTCTATATGGCTGAGTAAATGCATTGAGCCTTAGATTATGTTATAAAAGCCAATTGATATTCCCCAGTTTATAAGATATAGTGAGACATTAAGCTTCTTAGGATGATATTCTTGCAATATATTGATTATCACATTATTGCTGTGTGGTAATATTATTGATATTTTGACCATTTATCTTTTATGTTACGGTATGGGGTGTTTCTCATGTGATTCCTAGCCCTACTTTTCAATAAACTGCAAATTGCCTTGTTTTAAATATCAGTACAAGAGTAACAATGTTTTTAAAGGTAAAATTTGTTTCTCTAGTTGTTAATTTTATCACTACAGTGGTTGGAGTCTCAATGATGTGCAGTTTATCTCTGAGGACAATAACAATGAATGGCAATGTTACAGCATGCACTGATTTTACCTTCCACAGCCCAGTGCTGTTAAATTGATTATCATTTTTGCAGCAGAATATCTGCGCACACACACACACACACACACACACACACACACACACACACAAAGACAAAGAATTGAAGCAAGATGAAAAATGACCCAGGCTAAAATGAAGTGGTTGTTACATTGAAATTTTATGATGTTGTTTCTTCAGGTCGAGTGGAATGCATCTGGCATTGCCTGAGATTTCTGTAAAGTTCCCCGCTCTCCAGGGATCTCATTATCTCCCCTATATTTCCACTTTTCACAGAGTAGGCACTTCTTAGCATTAAGTAGGGAAAGATGAAGCGACCAGGTTTTCCACTAATAACTAAAACTCATGGCTCCATGATGCCTTCTTGGGCTTATTAGTGGCTTATCCTCACTTTTAATCATGTTGGCTGATAGTGAGAAGGGTTGATGTATTCACAGGTCTGTCGCAGATTCAGACTGCAAGAACAATTCAGCACTGCCTGTCTGGATTCACAAGATGACAGATGAGAATGTTGAAGTTAAAGACAGCATGTATTTATGTGCAAAACACAGAGAGGGACGTTCAAGTGAAATATGCAGTGTATAGGTGTAATTTTCTCTCTGTGGATGTTGAGTATTTAATTAACAAGTATGAAGGCTGAGAGAGACCTAAAGACCTGCAATCAAATTTTGGAATGGAAACAATTAGGACACTAAGTGATGAAGAGACTTGAGCATGGGGGGAAATAAATGAACTGTTAAGTCTCTGCGACATCACCCATGACTTCCCTGCTGTGATTGATAACCATCCCATTGGCCCCAGCCCCTCATTTTCGCTTGTCCACGGGCGCTTTTTGTGTGTCCGATCAGGAATAAATCAAAAAGTGTGGGTGAGGAAGACGGATATCGCCACGTCAGGCCCACTTCCCTTCGGAAACTGTCTGATTTATGGTCGCTGTCGCTGGCAGCCACTGGCCAGTTGTAAAAGTTATTCAAATGTTACCATTTATTTTTTCCTGCTTTTGTTTGAAACTGCAAATAAATCTGACTGGCGTGCCCTCTCAGAATGCTGGAGGATGAAAACAGAAGCAGGGCTATGACTAATGTGTGAAAAACATCATCTGTTTTTCAGGTTTACTTCTCTGTAAATGGCTGGAGCTGACTCTTATCTGGTATGTTCACAGGTCATGCCCTGAAGCCTCAAGTATCTTCAATTTTTACTTCCTTTTTGGATGGACTGAAGAAGCTTTACATCACCAAGGTAAAAGAAAGATCAAAATTTGAATCGAATAATGGTGATAATAATATATATGAACACTGGTTTAGTCAACGATTTTTTATTTTTTTTTGCACTTGAGTGATATTTCACTTACCATAAATATTTGCCCTTGTGTCAAATGGGAGGGTATGAAAGTTTTCTATCTAACAATTTAAATGGTGCCCACAAATATGATGAATTAAATGATTTATTCAATTTCAAGAACCTTTTCAGCACCATGTGTGTCCTTATTCTTGTCATGTGATGCCTCAGTCAGAGGAAAATACGGCAAAACTGATTCAAACATTCTTCAGGAAAGCAAATTCAGACCATGTCATGAAAAAAAAAAAGATGTACAAAACATACTTGGTGTTGAAAAGAATTTTAGAATTGAATAAATGACTGATTTCATGATATTATAGAATGATTTATTCAGTTTTCCTTCTCATGAATAGCTTTGATATGAATATGCTCAGTAACTTAAAAATAAGCCCTCCTAAATCTTCCTTAATCACTAGTTCAAAGGCTTTGACCAGAACCACCTGTGTGTGGCCACCCTGCTGTTTGAAGGAGACCGTGAGAAGGTCCTGCAGCATGAAAAGCAGGTTTACGACATCGCTGCTAAATTCGGGTAAGTAGACGCTTTCTAAGTTCTCATAAGAAGCTACGTCACAGGATCTGTTACACACTTAGGCCATGTGGAGAGCAGAAATTACAAAGCACTGTTAACTTTGACTTTTCACATAATGTGGAGCTGCCTGAGGCTGTGATGTCACTTTAACCAGTTGTTATGTAGTTTCAGTGAAAAAAAAAAAAAAGATGGAGCAGCACGGTCGCACAGCTCCGACTGGGCCTTCTGCTCAGTAGTTTGTCTCTGTGTGGATTGATGGATCACCTGTGGATGTCCTCCTGTCAGGGCGGCCTTTATGTTAGAGTAGGTGTGGTGTGGGTGGTGATAGTAGGGCACTGCTCCCCTCAGGGCCAGAGGACATGGAGCTCTGCTGCTGTGATTGATCACTGAACAGATCAATGAGGAGTTTGGTGGAAATCAGTTACCTGTCAGCCTGAGAGAGAGGCTCTCTCTATGCTGAGCCTGTTTTTAAACCTACAGTAGCTTCACAGATCAGTTCATTCTTTAGTGGATCTACTGTGAGCTGAAGAAAAATGCTCTTTTGATTATACTTATTTATTTTTTTTTTTTTTGATTAGTCATTTTATTCTTTAGGGAATATATGTACATTTTTTAACCAAAATATCTAATTTACTTAGAGACTAACTAATCCATTTTAGGCTTGCAGTTACATGAGAAAACATGATGTGCATACGAGCTGTAACTTGGTGTCAATTTTCTCTCCACTAAATAACTTTTGTGGCATTGTCTTGTGGATGATTAATAAGTCGTTAAAAGTCTTAAAATAGATTTTATTTGAAACCTTGCGATATAGGGCCCTATTTTATGACTGGTGCACTGTTTTTTGGTGTGAAGTGCAAGTGTCATCCTTAATTTACTCTTGATGCATTTATCATTTATATGCTCCGCTCACATTGTCTCCAGTGGTGTGTTTTTATAAAAACAAGAAGTGGTCAGGCGCAAACCTGGTGTGTTCTTACCTTGAGGACCCAGAAACTGATATAAAGAACAATAAGATAGAAAAACTGTTAAGAGCTACTCCTTGAGTCATGCTGCAGGCATTTCAGGAATGCTTTGTGAGGAGTTTGCTGCACGTCTCAGGATTAACACTTTTAACAGGTTTCCTATCCTATCATGAGAAATCCATCCATGAAGCCAAAATGGTGTTTCCCTGTTACATATATACACTTTAAGGATTGTAGATTTTATTACAGTCTTCAATTCAAAACATCAACCAAACAGCAGAGATAGGCAGAGCTGACAGTGTGTATTAAAACATATATTATTTATGTGTTGCATAGCATAATCCATTTTAGTGTTTCACTGTATTGTGATATGTTATTGTACATATTGTGTTGTTGAGTTACACTGCAGTTCCCACCCCTAATAGAGAAAGATATTTCAGCCATCATTAACTGTATTACAATCAGTCAGAAACTGAAGAAAAGTAATTGCAGCATGAGGTTGTCACTGTACCTGAATCTTAACTCTGGTAGAATACCAGTCAAAATCAGAAATGATTGATTCTTCTTTTTATACCACGGCCACCAAAGTAGAAGTCTGAAGACATTCAATATTGAGTCTTTTCTTGTATTTAATCAAAAGTGATTGCAAGTGAACTTCTGCACACTGTCTTGATTACAAAGATGCTTAAACAGCGTTATGGTGTTGAAATGTTGTTAATGTATAAATGCTGCCCAGACAATGCTCTCTCCCTCTTCAGCTCATAGCAGAATGAGTTAACAAGATGAAAATCTGAAGTTAATTTGAATCTATTTCTTTGCTACAGTACTGATCATTAAAAGGTCTTTTAAAACATATTGTATTAATAACAGTTTTGACGAGCTTCTGTAGTACATAATTGAACAAGGTGCAGAGCAGGGTTCCTAAATGTTGGTGCTCTGTGCTTATTGATTGTATTTAATGTTACTGTTTGGCCCAGTGCCCAGACCTGCAGGTATCTGAAGCACTGCCCTGGTAATAGCCAGCAATTAAATCATGAGAAACTTGTCAGTTACATGCAGCATTCTCAGCTTTATTACATTATTTCAAATAAACCGTGATCAGCCATCAGATCAAGTGCCGGTGATGGATTGAGGCGGTTCAGTGAGGGATATTTTCCTGCGATGTAGAGAAACAGGAAGAGGGCTGAAAAATCAATATAGTGATTTTGTAATGAGCTTGGCCTGATTAGTTTGGGTGCTGGATGAAAATTTGATTACCCTCTGCAGGTGATGGATGTGTGGCTGACCTGTGGCGATGCACAGAGCATAGCTTCATTGATCCCCTACATTGTTGGGTTGACAGGCTCCCAGGCTGCTGTTGTGAAGGGGCGCGGTCGGAGCAACAAAGCTAAAAGAAAAGAGCTGTTAAATATTAACCCTGTTATCTGCTTCCAGGGGCCTGGCAGCTGGAGAGGACAATGGGCAGAGGGGCTACATGTTGACCTTCGTCATCGCTTACCTCCGGGTGGGTCACTCCTCTGGCTGGGCTGATGGGCAGGTGGGGCAGGCGGGGAGGATGCAGACTGACAGCAGATAGGAGTGAGAGCAGAGAAGAGTGACCTCAGGAGGGCTCTGATTTGATCTGGTCACACTTGTTGTCAGGGTGTCTAACACAGAGGTATCTAAGTCACAACGAAGAAACAGTGGTGGCAGTCAGAATGACAATGGAGAGTCGTCTGAGGTCAGTCCTGTCAGAAAGTCTTTGATCAAACAGACACTTAAACTGGCAGGGAGTTAAAGTGCAATTAATCCCACTGCACAGAGTTTTACCTGGTTATGAATAACAGCTGAACAGTCTGAACAGGAGATGACAATGCAACAGTACCACCTTTTAATAAGTCAAGGAAACCAGAAAACAGTCAGTTTAGTTTCCCATCAAACAACACAGAAGTGACTCCATGGTGTGTTTTAGGATCTGTGTCTGACATTACACATCCTGTGATGCGACTATTGCACATGCATAAATGCAGTTGTAATGGTAAAATGATATATTGTCTAGCCCTTATTCATTATTCTGCTTTATGACCATTTAAAACAAGATGGACCTAGGTCTGGGAAGTATGCACCAATATGTATATCAACATTTTTTGCTGAATGAAATTTTTTGATATATACTGTATCTCAGTATCTTTTTCCAGTTAGATAATGTTATAAAACACAAGTTCATAAAGCATAAAGTAAGATTGTTTTGATGCAGTGGGCTCTAAAAGCAGAAGGTTTTGGGGTTGTAGCTCACCATTGTACATAGCCATCGTATTGCACTTTGTGGCACCAATGTGAAAAAGATTTGTCATGCTTTGTTTGTCACCTGTTTTAGTATTTTCAGCAAAAACAAAAAATCTGCTTTTTATCTGAAATCTTGAGTATGAATTATCAAGCCACTATTTTTCATTTTACCATTCAGACTCCTCTTCAGTAGTGTTGTGCCTGTCCTATCTCTGCATTTTGGCACCGCTTACATAACTGTTGTTATAAGTAGGGATGGAAATCAAAAACCAATTCCAGAATCGATAACAATCCCCTCAAGGCTTCGATATTATTAGTCTTTTTGCTTAACTATTCCCCAATCAGTTCCTTTCATTTTGTTATGTGTTCCTTGTAAATCAAGGTCATCAGAGGCAGTGAGCAGAAATGATAAAGAAATCAGAGTTGTAATGACATATAGGGAGCAGAAGTGGTGAAAAACTGGCTTAACTTTTGACAAATAATTGACACTCACTGCACAATGCTTAGAGGGTGAAAACACCAGTGACTTTCATAGCCATTTATCTATGCAGCACAGTATTGAATATTAGGAGTGAAGTGTGAAGACAACTTTTTTCCAAACCAAAAATCCACAGGAATCAATAAGGGAACCATTACAGAATCAGAGTGATAAGCAGAATCGATAATGACACAAGTATCAATAATATTTTATTGATTTCCATCCCTAGTTGTAAGTGAGCAGGAGATAGGATGGGATGTTGAGTTCATTTTAATTTTGCTTTAGTGGAGAGTAAGAAAGGCAGGGATGGCCAACACACAGTCAAGAGAAAAACTCAAAAAGGTGCATCACTTAATTCTTTTATAGTGCATCAACAACGGTTTTGATTCAAGTAATGCTGTCTGAAATGATATCTTGGTTGAAAATATATCAATTTTTTTCCAAAACCTGATATATCTCCCATCCCTAAGTAGACCATCTGCCACCAGAACAGACTTTTCCATGTAGCTCTGTTATGTTAAAGTTTACATTAGATTTGTAAAGTTTTCATTGCCACCTTAAATAACCAGGTTGACCAAGGCTTTCTGTCAATTAATGTAATTTTTCAGACATCAAAGATATAGAATACTTCTTTTAACGTAAGGTTGTTAATTAAAAAAACCTGATTTCCCAGTAAATTTTTTGCTCTAGAAAGCTGATATGTCGATACTTTGATGGGTAATTGGCTTTTAAGTATATCGATGTGCTTGACAAAGACTGTGAACGTGGAAGATAGAAATGTGCTGAGTGAGAAACTGAAGAAAGGAAACACCTGAATGCATGTCCATGCGTCATTAGATATAAAATACTAAAGTAAAGCCCTCAGAACCAAAATGAAGTGTGGCAAATCGGTATAGAACAAAGACGACAGATCTTACTGCACTTCCAAAGCTGAACAAAAACATCTTAGGTTTCTGCTAAATCTATTAAGGCCTCTTATGTGCAGCTGACTCACATCATAGGTTTTATGTTCAAGAAAAACTACACATAGAACAAGTAAAAAAGCAGCTCAGACATAAGAGAACTACAAGTAAAAGTGGAAAAAAATAAAATAACAAAACAAATTAGAAATATGGGTCATATTCCAAACCTTTGCTCTACACCAGTCCAACCACCATGTCAGCGAGAGGTTATTTCATCAAGGTTGATTGACGTGGTTTGTTCTTTATATGGAAAGGCAGGTATTTCTTTAAGAGTAATTCTAGAGACTAAGGCCTCTTTGATAACTATCTAAAATAAAAGATGACAATATACACGGATCAAGCATAACACCCCTACTCCCCAAAATCATTATGCTTGTCCATTTTTCCTGCTTCTATCACATAAACTCTGAGGACAAAATGTTCACCTGCTCTCTAAAATATCCCACTTACAGGTGCCACGATGGAGAGATAATCAGTATTATTCACTTCACTTGTCAGTGGTCATAATGTTATGCCTGAATGGTGTACGGCTAATATGAAATAATTAAGGGTCCCAGACCTTGTGGAAATCATCCGCTGAGGAGGTGACATTTTATTGGAAATGGATTCCATTTTTAGGTCGTGCCAAGACAGTTTCTTAAGGGGAAAGAAAACTAAAATTTATTTTGTAGCTGCAGTGGCTTGTAGAAATAATATTCTTTTTAGTTTGGCTTTTTAACAGACATCAGGAAGACCTAGATAGAGTCAAGTCACGAAGATCAATTTCAACACTAAAAGTAGACGTTAAATCATATCCCATAATTTTATACCATTATCTCTGCAGCCCAAAACATGATCAGAAACAGTGAATACCATAACCAGTCTCTGACTTGTACTCACACTAAAGTGGTGTTAAATTAGCATTGGCATGTTTTTCTAATCTAGGTAAAGGTGATTTATTAGTTCAGTGCTGAAGTCTAAACTGAGTGGATCTGGATTGATCACAAAAGTTAGAATTTGTACCCCAGTCCCTGACAGTCTGCATCATCAGCTTTAATTGAAGCCTGGAGATTAGGGAGGGGCTCAGATAAAG
Organism: Cetoscarus ocellatus; assembly: GCA_037902135.1. Taxonomy (NCBI): domain Eukaryota; kingdom Metazoa; phylum Chordata; class Actinopteri; order Labriformes; family Labridae; genus Cetoscarus; species Cetoscarus ocellatus. Next base: position 2,115,722 of record JBAMNC010000683.1, read on the forward strand.
GGTCTAATGAAGTAACACTGATGCCTTTTTTAGTATTTCTAAACACTTTATACATCTTGTTTGTTTCTGTAAAGGAACAAAGATGAAGTCAGTTCTAAGTCAATCAACATAGACCAAATGTAACATGTTTGTGACATAAAATATGGGGACAAAGGCTTGTTACCTCCGCCAAGGAGGTTGTGTTTTTGCCGGCGTTTATCTGTCTGTCTGTCTGTCTGTTTGTTTGTGTTCAAAATAACTTGAAAAGTTCTGAACAGATTTGGATGAAATTTTCTGGAATTGTTGGAAATGAGATATGGAAGAACTGATTAAATTTTGGGGGTGATCCGGATCACCGTCTGGATCCAGGAATTTTTTAAAGGATTCTTTAACATTGCCAGATAGGACCATTTTCGCGAAAGTGGACCAAAGCTGCTTGGTGGAGGTCTGCGCTCTCTGAGTGCTTTTCTAGTTGTATTATTAAATTAACACCCAATTAAATATTAGAGCATATTATTTTGTGATGAATAAATGGATTTTTGTAAGTGATTCCTACTCTTAATAATGTGTTTACACAGCAATGGTTATGTTGAAATTTTATTTTTTTATGTATCTGTTTTTCTTTTCGTATTTTTGTCATTCTTCACAATGGTCAACTTAAGTCGGGTAAAATGTACTTGTGTTATTGTAACCCACCTAAATCTATCTTAAGTTAAACACTTATCCTACATCTCTTTCAAAAACACTTTTGTTTATCTAAAAATCTTGATACATTTCCTGGCCCTTTATTGCACTCACATGTAATAGCACACATGTAATTCAGATTTTGACATGCGCATAAATGGATGATATATAGATACTTTATTAACCCAGAGGGAAATTCAAACATCCTGCAGCATGTATGACATATGACATGAAACATCTGTTTTGTCTGGAACACCTGCCCCCCCCCCCTGTATCCACAGTTTGCAAGAGTGCTTGAAATCCTTAAAAAGTGAATTTAATTGTTTTGATTTCAAGGTTGAAAAAGTGCCCGGAGTCCAGACGAAATTCTTGAAAGTGTTTTAGGTGTTCCCATTTTTATCTCTCATTGGAGATATTTAACTTATTTTTTGCACAGTTTGCTTTAGATTGGGTCGAAACTGTTATGCATGCAGCCACTTGCATCGGTGCAGAAAACCAAAATGCTTTACGCTTTAAATTGTTTAGGGAAATAAGGTTTAGAAAAGGTCATCATTTCCATTTATCTCTATTTTATAGGAGCTGGTTGAAGGTATTGCCAATTAAACCAGTTGTAAGGTTACCTGTTATATATCCAAGTACTCTGGTCACTTTCAACTGCCTAAATCAGGAATGGGCAACTGGCAGCCCGGGGGCTGAATGCAACCTTCCTCTGCACTCAATGCAGTCCGCCTTTCTTTCGCAAATTTCCGAAAATTTCAAACAATAAAATGAAAACTAGAAAAGCACTCAGAGAGCGCAGACCTCCGCCAAGCAGCTTCGGTCCACTTTGGCGAAAATGGTCCTATCTGGCAATGTTAAAGAATCCTTTAAAAAATTCCTGGATCCAGACGGTGATCCAGATCACCACCGAAATTTAATCAGTTCTTCCATATCCCATTTCCCACAATTCCTGAAAATTTCATCCAAATCCGTTCAGAACTTTTAAAGTTATTTTGAACACAAACAAACAAACAGATAGACAGATAAACGCCGGCAAAAACATAACCTCCTTGGCGGAGGTAAAAATCTTCCATTAAGTATTTTAGTCGGATTTGCCACTTTTACACCATGCACACAGGCAAAATGCATTGCAACATGAACAAAGAAAATAAATTCAATTGTAGTCTTGAATAACTGGTTTTATTTTATTCCTTCAAAGAATTGTTACATATTATTTGCAATGATGGTTCAGCAAAGGTATTTTGTGAAGCATCATTAATGCTTTTGAGGATAATGTAGACCAAATGAATGTAAATAATCATCACGAACCAAGATTTTTATTCTTGCCACCCTGGTAATGTTACTTTGTAAAATAGTTTTTATTCTTAATGTGTCTTGCCAGTAAAATACAGGGAATATTAATTTATAAGTGGAAACAGAATAAGATATTTTATTGCGGTGACCAAAGTAACTTTAAATTAGTTTTGATTTCATGTTAAGCTCATTCACTTTTGCAGTGCTGTTTGGTTTTAAGCTTAAGAAAATTGATTTTAAGACAAATGCTAGATATTTGTTGTTTTTTTGAAGATACAGGTATACTTGATTTTGTTGTTCATAGTATTATAATTTTTCAGAGTTTGACCCTCTGAACTGAAAATAACATTAATGTGGTCCTTGTTGTTACCAAAGTTGCTTATCCCTGATCTAAATGAATGAATTAAGTTTTCCACCATCTTATTTATTCTTCTCTTTTCAATGTTAACAGGACTTGGGTATGGATTACTATGTGATCGGGGAGTCCTTTGAAACCTCTGTGCCTTGGGACAGGTAAATGCGCTGATTTGAGCTGCAGGCTTCTTTCTCTGTTTGATTTAAACGGCTGTAAACATTTCTTTTGCTCTCCTCCCACACAGTTGGTCCTCTGAGAGTCCTCTGTCTCCCTCCTGCTCCTGTTTCCTCCTTTTTCTTTTATTCCTCTCTGACACTGTCTTTGATATTCACCTTCATGGCCCCCCATTATCCTGCCATGCGTTGGCGGGAGCTTCTCCCCCTCCGCTTACAAACACGCCATTACTGACACACACACACGCGCACACACTCACAGCAGGAGAGACCTTTCTGTGGGAGAATGCACATATTCATACCACAGTCACATATGGTGTGCTCTGTGTTTTCTACATGGTTTCATCAGCATTTTTACACAAACACATACACCCACTCACACACATACACACAGCTCTATGTTGTGTAACATGCCTGTCGGGAGAGACCAAGAGATCAGGCACTGAGGCGAGCATATGTGCCCGGCTCATTACCCGCCCTCCTCCCCGTCCTCCCCCTCCACACACGGCTGCACAAGCTCAGGACTGGCGGCCATTTCCACACCGGTGGGAACCTCTCCCACTGTGGTCGTCATGTTACACAGCCCCCCTTCCTTCTTTTCTGGACTTGTGTCTTTTCCTGAATTTTTGTTCCTTTACATGTTAAAATACTTCCCATATCACAGTTGTGTTTTTTAAATAAACACAAATAAATCACAGTGATGAGTTTTGCCTTGATCAGCCAGACTCATTTTGCAGTTCTCTTTATTGGAAACAAAACCAGTCTTTTATTTTTATTCTTCAGGGTGCTGGATATTTGCCGAAATGTGAAGGCACGCATCGTTCGAGAGTGTAAAGAGAGAGGAGTACAGTTTCCACCTCTATCCACATGCAGGTAATGTTAACAAATGACAGTTTCACAGAACTTTTGAGGTAATTTTTCATCACAGTAAAGTATTTATCACGAGCCCCATTCATTCTGCTGTTTCAAGACATAACATTTAAACCCTGTGATGCTCTGCCTCCACTCTGAACATTGTGGAGACAGAATGTGGGAACAAGTTGACCCCTCCATGTACACTGTCTTCAGAGATAGTATTAGAGGTATCATATTGGAGAGATGGGGACAATTGGCCTCAATGAGAGACAAGAGCACTGTGAGTGTCTCTGCCTTTGTGTGTATAAGGAGCTTGAGCCGTGTTGCATGCACACAAGTAGTATTGCACAGTGAATTGGCTCAGATATTATGTACTCACCAAATCTATGAGAGTCTAAAGGTGGGATGATGACAGAGCTTATGACAAAAAATAATACTGACTGAAACAAAAAACAGGCTTCACAACAAAAAATAACAGACTTACGTTTTTTTTGTGAATTAACAACACTTACTTAAGAAAAAAAAAATGGAAAAAACTTTAGTTTTCATATTGGACTCAAGTAAACTGAGGGACACATGGCCTGCTTCTATAATTTGTTTCGAGCATGTCAGTTTCAGTATTGGAATAAACTCTATAGCAGGCGTATTCAGAACTTACTAGGATACAAAAAAAAGTGTAAAAGAACACTTAAACTAATAATGGCACTTAATGCTACAAGATTGATTGATTTTGCTAATTTTGAAATGATTGGTATTCTAATTCATTATATATTTGGTGCAATTGTCAGCGTTTGTAGCATTGTATGTAAGACTTCTATAGCCACCACATATGCGATAGAACAGCAGCCCTTTAAGTAAACAGAGATGCACAATATCATCAGAACAAATTGTTATCTGCAGATATTAACCCAAAAAGCCAAATAAAGGTATCAGCAAATGTGAACACTTTTGCCGATATTTACAGCCAATATTTTGGTTACACATATGTGCCTTTTATACCCAATTAACACTATTTTATAAAAAGCTTTTAACCAGATTTAAGCTCTTTTATTGTTTTGTTAATGTTTATTTTTAGCTTTGCATCTATATATTTTAATACAGTTTGTGTTATTTGTGTCCTTTTGTAAAGCACTTTAAAACTTTACCGAGAAAACTTCTATATGAATAAAGGTTATTACTTTTATTATTATATGTTGCCTGTAATATTGGCAGAATGTACAATGTACCATTATGGTTTACCTGGTCATCACTGAACGTCCACTTTTTAAATCAACATATCATTTATATATGGATGGAAAAGGTCAATTTAGTATAGTGGAGGCATTGTAATCTTGACAAAATATTGGTATTGATATTGGTATTGGTGAAAATGAGTTTTGAATTATCTGCATTTTTGACAAAATCCAATTTTGCAATTGCGTATTCTTAACATCCAGGGTCATGTTAATACTGGCTCTGGATACATCCAGAAAGGAGCAATATTTTTGAATTTATAAATACCTTCTACAGGTAGGATTTATTTACCTGATAAAATACACGTTGATATTTCCAAAATACAAGCAGTAAAGAAAAAGTAAACTTTAATGGACAAGGTTCCTTTAAATCATTGATTTGTCCTTGGTTAACTTTTTGAAAGTTTACGGGTAATAACATTTTTAAGGACTCTGTTTTAAATGTTAAAGGGCTCAAATTTTTATGACACCTTGACTAAGGCATGTCTAAATACTTAATTAAATATGCACTGTATATTTTTATTAATGTTTTTGATGATTTGCTGTTCCATGGGACAATAACAATCACAGTGGCATTTTACTCTAATTAATATGCACATATTCATAGAGGGTAGGAGAGGCATGTGCAAGAGATTTGGCTTTAAGATGTAAAATATTTTGAAGCTTGTCACAAGATATGCAAAAAAACTAGAGTGGTAAACAAACCTAAGAGTCCAACCAAAAACCCCAAAAGAACCATCAAGATTTCATTTTTTTGTTTGGGTCTTAAAATGTGCAGCAGCCTGGCTTAAAGAGTTGCGAGATGGAGATTGTGGTCTCAGAACCTCTGATAAAAAATGTGCTGAAAATAAGAACTGGTTTTTGTATAAAATTAAAAAAAAAAAGGTTAAAAAAAGCTTTGTCCTAACCTGACCCATGTTGGTTAGGAGGCAAACAGACTGGTGGACTATCCTACAAATATGAGCAGAGCTGGTTGAAGAGCACCAGACTTCTGCTCTCTGATTGCACACAGATTAGGCCTCAGCCTGATTATGCTTCAGCCATTCATTTCCTGGCCACAGTCTGTCACATGATTGATTTGTCCATTTAACCTCCAGAGGAGTCAGCGTGCCAGGTGATGGGCCATGTCAAATGAACAGAGGCTCTATGCTCTGCAACTCTACGGGGAACAAGTCCACATTTGAAACATGCAAACGGAAGAAGCATTAATCCCAAACTTATCTTCAATCTTTTTCACACATGTACTTAGTGGGAGAAAACCAAAGCTAAAGCTGTTTTATCAGGGTGGAAACACAGGACCAGTGAATATATTTAATGTGATGGATACATTTTCTGCTCTGCATTAAAGTTGAGTCATTCTTCTCCCTGCAGCACAGATATTGCTCAGACAGTTCAGTAAAAGCATTTAATGTCTGATAATGTTATTAAACATGACAGCGCTCCAACACTACTGAAAAAATGAGGGAAAATAGGTCAGGGGTTGTACAAGGGAGGCCAAACCTCCCACTCGACTTTGTATTACAATTTCTTATGAAAAAAAAAAATTTATTTTACAAAGCACCTGGACAACGCGGGGCGCTCGATTCATATGAAACCATTTAAATGCTCAAGTCGAAATATCAGACCTTACCTCGCTCTTTTTATTACTTTAACTCTCATCTTTTTTTCTTACAGGGTGACTCAGACATATGATGCAGGTGCCTGCGTCTACTTTTACTTTGCCTTCAACTACAGGGGACTCAGTGATCCAGTACACGTGTACGAGCAAGTGGAGGTAACACCACTTTTTGTTTACTTTAATGCTTTGTCCAGTTCTTTCATTTCCTTTAATTACAAGGTGTAGTTGTGTTAGGGAAACTCTTAAACAAAATCATTACATACCTCACATTGTAATATGATAAAAAAAAAAACATATGTTGCAGTATGAGCTGTCCTATCATTTGTTATAACATAGCTCCTATTGGTAGGATCAATTCCTATATGGTTCAGTACAAAATGGTACATTTGGAGTTAGTATGCCACCATGTGATCCTTTATGCTGATGATACGCAATGGTGTGGTACATTACTACATTACTACAAATGTCAACCTATGATATGGTACGTCAGTATATATTTTTCAGTATTATTTGTAACTATATGTTTGGTACATCAAAATACAGTGCATGACAATGTAAGAAAAAGGTGACACATGCTGTGACATACATTACCTTAAAATTTGATGCATAAAGATATGATAGGTCAAAAGTAAAGAATGGATTGACTACTGTATGCTATGACATTTAACTTAAGGATACAAAACTGTACCTTATGAAATGTTATGGTTAATTTGATACATTACAATGTAATTCATCATGATATGAAATGTAATAAATTAATACAGTACAGTATCATTGGTCACAATATGATATGTATCATTCATGACAAGGTAATATTCTATGCCTAGTTATGTCATGTAATAATATGAAAATGATAGGATATGGTACACTACGACATTGTGTTTATAATTTTATGCATTATGATATCATGTGATACAATGTAGTGCGTTTCAAAAGGTTTTTTACCTAATAATGTGTTCTGATATGTTGGTTACCTAATGATATTTAAAGATAGAATATATGACTATATGGTATGTAACTGTGGTATGTTCAGCTAAAATAAAAATTCATCATGATTTCATATGTTACAATATGACATACGTATGCTAGGTTTCACTACGATAGATACAATATGATATATTACAAAATACTGTAAACCATTACAGATTGTTATTTTAGGATATGTTATGTCACAATGTAATATATTACAATATAAGATGTCATGATATATATGGCCAGGCATTGATGCATTATAATATTATGCATTACAGTTTGTAAAGATTTGATATGTTATTGTATGGTGTGGATTAGGCCAAGCTAAGTTACAATAATATTTTATGACTTGAAATGTGTGAATTTCATTAGGGATGCACAGTATTATCGTTTTTTTTATTGGTATCAGCAAATAATATCTTCAAAATCTAAACATTGGTATCGGCAGACATGAAAATTACTGCAGATATTTATTGCCAATATTTTAGCCTAATATATTAGCATTAAGTTTTGAAAATGTTTACTTGTTAATTTTAAAGCTGCCAAAAAGAGGCAGATTTTATGTCAACAGATTAGTAACTCAGTTTTTTTGCTCTTAAAAAGCGTGATCATACTCTCTCTGTTGAAAGACATATTTGCAAATAACAGCTGTAATCCAAAATGTACTACTGTCAGTTATTTCTGTAAGTCAGTATCGATATGGCTATCAGCCAAATAAGTTTTAAAATATCTGCATATCAAATATAGGCAAAAAAAAACAAAATTGTGCATCCTTAGGTTTCATATTACAGATTACTAATTTACACACTATGGTATGACACATTGTGATATAATATGTATAATATTATATGTAACGGCATTATGGGTCGCAGTGTTTTGTTACATTTTAAATCATTACAGAATGGCATATTATGTGATCGTGATATATAGTACTCTCTGATATGGTATTTAATGAAATGTTAGGTTACATTATTTTGTGTTGAATAACAGTGCATTACAGTAGAGTATATCAATAATTTGTTCCTTATTACATGAGACAGTTCAATACGACATGTTAGGATATGCCGTCTTATGATATAGTAACAATAACGCTAGATTTAGATACGTAATAACAGGGCTGTTCAATTATGGTAAAAATCATAATCGTGTTTATACAATATACAATATTACTGAGATCACTATTTGAAAACACGATTACTCTGATTTTACAGCAAGCATCAGTCTGAACATTAAAGAAAAGGCGATACATTAGGATAAATGTAAAAAAAATATTTATAATTTGATGGAAAAGGTTTTAAAAAAAAAAAAGTTCAACATGTCCTGTGGCACAGTAATCTTTTAACCTTGATAACTCTGTTTTCATAATTGTAGGAGGCAGAAATTGTAAAAAAAATCAAAATTGGATCAGTTGTTCAGCTCTAACTTTAACTGGATTCATTATAATATGGTATCTTATGAAGTCATATGCTAGGATATTGTGCATAACAAGGGACACCTTACAATATTGTATATTACAACATGGTATTCTATACTATGACATTGTGAACGATGATATGATTCTACAGTAAAGGAGTCATCATAATATGATATGGTACAATATTTCCATGGTATGTTGTAATATGTTATATTACGAAATGATTCATTGCTATATGTTGCATTAAAATGCCACAACTTACAATACTGTATTTTACTCTTTGATTTGTTCAGACATGCTAGGTAAATATGACACATGATGTAATGGTATGTTAAAATGACACTTATCAAGATGTGATCACTGAAACAGTTCTGTGTGTTAGGTTATAACATTATATTGAAAATTTTGATGGGACATGTCAACTTTTGTTACTTTTGGTTTTGATAAATAATTGGGTATATTGGATGACGCATGGTTCAAGATTAATGCCACTATGTTAGAAATTATACATCATAATTCAGTGTTTGGATGTTATACTCATTAGATCTTGATTGATTATCTGTAGTAAACAAAATTCTCCTAAAAAGTAATTGCAGGACCAATTTATTCATTCACCCTCTGTCTCTTAATTTCTTTTCATCCTTGCCTCACTTTATTCAGATTTCTTTTTCATTGCCTGATTAATTTTGTTCAAGCTACTCTCATTTGTGTCATAAGCTTCACTTTTATGAGTCATGAAATAGTAGAAGTGTTGTCAAATGCATAGGGATTTTCTTTGGGCACCAAAATGTTCAAATTAGATGGCTGTAATTGCCACAAGCCAATAAATAATTGCACCACATGAGTCTGAGAGGTGATCGTGCTGCAGTGATATTTGTCCCACACCTACTTATAACACCTACTCAGTGATGAATCCAGACAAATGGAGGTCATGGTTTGAATATAATATTGTTTTTCTTTTTGCAGCATGCAGCTAGAGAAGAGATCCTTGCCAATGGAGGGAGCTTATCACATCACCATGGAGGTATTTGCACTGAAAAGATATCTTTGTTTTAAATGGTAAAAATCAAATCACCACATTAGTATCACCATGTTCAAACTTGAATAAGGTATCATTGAGTAGCAGATTTCCCCACATGGGCTTCCATTCCAACGCGTAGGTACCCATTCATGCTGCAAATGTGCATGTGGTCAGAAATGTTTCATTGCTCTCTTCACATGTCCAAAATCTGTTCCCCCACTGCTTGGATGAATTGCTCTGACTCGGCTATTTGTTCATTTCAGCGGTGACCAAATGAAACGTGAGTGGGGGGAGGGGGCTGTAACAACTCTGTGGGCCCCATCAGGGCTAACCGAAATGGCTGCCTTATCTATATTGCCATCCGCCTCGCTGTTTTCATACATCACTTCAGGCTATTCATCACACCTGTCAAAAACAGTATGCAGTGAATCAGCTGCGATATTAAATCACAATTTTTTCCTGAAGGCGGGACGGGTTCAAAATTAAAAGATTGCTAATAAAAAGGAGGCGGCGGAGGCCAGGGTAAATGATGCCACCGTTATCGCCGGCTGTATGCTGACCTCCAAACGGTGGCCCGGCCACCCCGAGCAGCACGGGGAGGTGACAGAGGGGGAGAGAGGAGGGGATATTGATGCAGCTCCGGCGTGCGAGGCCCACTCTGTAATTGTGATTAATAACAGCGGGGCTTTGCTATCTGGGCGCAGACAGGCCGGTTTGTCTGCCCACAATCAGCGCTTGACAAATGGAGCTAGTTTCTGCGGGTTTTGTGTATCAAACAAAACAGATGTAGTCAAGGATGGGGAGGTGGGAGGCCAGCAGAGGAAATATACATTTTTGTGGCCTTGTGTTTACAGCAGGTCAGTGTTGTGCTGCGTGGGCGTTTGTGAGGGAATCTGGGCGTGCAGAGCTCTCTACCTGTTTGTCTGCAGAACATAATACTCAGCCTACACCACCACGCTGTCAGTCTGAGAAATGAAGAGAACGTAACTGTTGATGGAGTCTTTTTTATTTCATTTAAAGGCTTGAGGTCATTGCACACCCAGTTTGTGTTTTCATCTTAAATTGTTAAAAGTTTAAAAAGAAATGTGATGTCAATTTGTGTCAATCATGTTTGCACACTGATGCAGAAACTTTTGTCAATAATTATGTTCTCAAGGGACAAAATTAAGCTCCCTTGCATTTTTGCCTCCTTCTGAGTTATTTTAGGGATTTTTTTAATATCCAGACCAGTCCATCATCCACCCATCCTGCACCAAAATCTCACCTAAAACCCTGTGCTGTGCCCATGGGAAGTAGATTTCAGATATAGAACTTAAAAGATAAGGTCAAAATTGGAACATTTGGCACAAAACTCGCATATCTAAATGAGCTTTTTGCTGTATTTTTCTTCAAAAGTATTAAAGATATATATATTAATCAAAAAGTAGCCAGTATTTATAGCAAATACAAACAAACTAAAATATGATGCTTCCATTGCAGGCATGTTACACACCAGTAGTTCATACATCAGTTCAGTAAACTTAGCAAAAGTTTTAAACAGGTATGAAAAAGTGCTTTAAAGTAAGATGTATATTTTTTTCCTAATTAACAAAATACAAAGTAAGCTAACTGAAGAAAAATGGAACCCAAATAAATATTTGGTGCGACTCCTGTCAGCCTTAAACCTGAATCAGTTGTCAAGGGTACATTTGCACAAAGTGAGGGGTTCTGTTGGATTGTAGTCAGGAAAGGATAACCAGTTACATCAAACAGGTGCTAGTGATTGTCATTTTCAAATGGAGATGGAAACATTATTAATTGAAACAGCTGTGTAGGAGGCTTAAGACGGGGTGAAGAACAGCCAAACTCTGCCACCAAAATGAGGTTGTGGAGGACAGGTTCATGTCACAGATGATACTGTGCACCATGGCAAGACTGAGCACAGCATCAATGTACAAAGTAGTTATGTTACATCAGCAGTGTCTCTCCCTGGCAGAAATCTTAAAAGCAGGCGGGGGGTTTCAAGATTTTCTGTTTAAGCTTTATTGAAGAAGCACAAAGAAAGAGGCAACGATGAGGACTGTAGACACAGTGGTCTGCTAAGCAAACTTAGCAGCAGATAATACGCATCATGCTTACTTCCCTTCAAAATCAGAAGATATCCTGCAGGACCATCAACTCAGAATTGACAGAACCAGTAGGACCCAGATACAACCATCTACTGTCCAGAGAAGTCTGGCCAGAGGTGGTCCTAATAGGAGAAATTTGGCCAAAAAGCCACATTCCTGACACTGAAAAGGCCAACTGACTCAACTGTGCTTGAAAAATATAGGAACTGGGGTATAGAAGAATGTTGGTGGGTGTTCAGAGCTGATGAGTCAACATTTGTAATGTTTGGCTATAGCAGGGCGGCACGGCAGCGCAGCAGGTAGTGTGCGGCCTCACTGCAGGAAGGTTGCTGACTCTAACCCTGTGTTATCACATTTGTGGGTTCTCTCTGGGCACTCTGGCTTCCTCCCACAGACCAAAAGACATACTATGTGAATGGGTGACTGTCTCTCTATGCGTCCCTGTGATCCACCGGCAACCAGTCCAGGTCGTACCCTGCCCCTCACCCAATATCAGCAGGGATATGCTCATGCCCCAACAACCTGAATGGGACAGGCAGCATAGATAATGGATGGCTGGCTATAGCAGAAGGGCTAGAGAGTGGTACAATAAAGAGTGTATGCAGGCAACAGAGAAGCATGGTGGAGGTTCTTTACAAGTGGGATGCTTTGTTTCTGCAAATTGAGTTGGTGATTTGGTCAGGATTAGTAGTGTCCTCAGTGCTGAAAAATTCAAGCTTATCCATTTTACTTATCCATGATTGAATGCTATCAGGGAGGAGTGTGATTGGCCTTTTATTCAGGCCAACAACACAAAAAACAGAGTCAATGCCAGTAAGAACTAGAGCAAAGCATCCTGTGAGTGATGGGATGGCCCCCGCATAATCCTGATCTCAACATCCAGTGTGTTTGAGGTCACTTGAGGATTTTAGCCAATCTACATCCACACAAGATCTGTGGTTGTGGTTGTTCTGTCTCCAAGATGTTTGTAACAACCTACCTGAAATGAACTGTGTGTCAGAACTGATGCTGTTTTAAAGGCAAACGACAGTCAGACCAATATTCAGTCAAATATTGATTTGACTGAATATTCTTCTTCATGTAATTCACTTTTTATTAGTTACTTTACAACATTTTACACACCTCCTAAAACTTTTGCACAGCACTGAATTTTATAAAACACTGCAGCATGTTCCTGGCAGGAAACATCTTCATTTATTTGCAGCAAACTGATATTAGTTTAGTTTCTTTATTATCTGTGCCATTTATTCTTTGGGGTCACAGGTGGACTGGAGCCTTTTCTAACTGTGGAACACCCTGGACTGGTGGACAGACAATCACAGGGCTGGCATATTGATAGTCCTGTTTCTGTCACAGTTAATTTTCTAAATGCATATCCCAACACCAAATTGCATACGAAGTGGTAGAATTAGCCTCTTCCAGTTTCAACCATTTATAAAGAACTGCACTTTCTTGCATTGGACACTAGGAGACATTATCCAGATATTTGCGGGTCTAAGGACAGCAGTCCTGAGTGGAAATGAGGTGTAAAAGCACAGATATTTGTTGGATTATTTGCTGGTTCTTGAAGCAAGCACATGAAAGAATTGTCCTCTTTAACTGGGTCACCTAGTGTTGCAGTGGTGAAGAGTTGTTAAACATCCATCACCCAAAGAGTCATCCATCTATCAGCCAATACTCGGCCGTATCACATGAACACAGGGCCGCTACCTCACTGCGTCTATCATGTCCCGACCCCCATTTGTCAGAGGAGACCCAGGGAGAGTGAGAATTGCATGTTGAGCCTCTACCCTGCCTCTACAGACCTGAGCACCTTCATCTGAACTTGTGGCCCGGCAGAGTTCAAACCTCTCCAACTCTGCCGACCTCAAGGCCACACACGGCGGTGCTCTTCAGAGGCAGAAAAATGACCTGATTTAGTGAAGTTTCTACTTTGTTTTTCCTCCCCACACAAGGAAAAAAAGATGCATTTTTCTTAGAGAAATCTGTCATTCCTGAAATAACTACCTGCGCTTCTTTGCATGTCTCAGCTGCACAGACTGAGCCCGCTGAGATTGATTGCAATAGCGAGCAAAAAAGAGAGCATATGACAAGATAGATGTGTAAATTATCACAGTGATGGAGGCAATGATGCAGTCCCGGCACCTTCTGTTTTCTCTCTGTTTCCTGAGAGGAGGGAGGGACGGAGGTGGGACAAGGAGGGAGGCCTGCAGAAGAGGAGGAGGAGGAGGAGGAGGAGGAGGTTGTGGTAGGGAGCAGGGGACTTTCTTAGTTACAGGGCAGCAGCTGATTGGTCCCTCTGTCACCATCTGGAGGTGCGTGTGCTATCAGGGTCCCCTGTGACCCTGCTGTCTGCCCTGTTTTGTCAGGAGAAGGACCTCAGCAGCCTCATGGACGATCCCCATCTGGGTTTTCGGGCCGGACTCTGATAACGTAGGGCACTAACACACCCCTCCTCGTTGTGCGATATTAACACTAGAGCCTCATTTGCTGCGCAGAGTGTGGCATGTGAACACTCCCATCATGCACCTCCCTGTTCTCAGGCCTCTCCGTCTAATCTCCTGTGATTACAGTCGTGCTTTTAAGAGTTTACTCAGCGAGCAGCATCTGTGCTGAGCCACTCTCTTCTCACATTTATCTTTTTAAGTTTTAAGATGTAGATACGGAGTGTTTCTCTGAAGTCAACATGACCCCCAAAAGAATACATGCTTAAAATAGATATCTGTGCTGTCGTTCTGCACTAACTTTTCCATCAGCTATTGTGTTTCTTGCTTGTTCTTGCTTGTTATTTGGGCAGTCCAGGCCATCTGTGACTGTTCTGTCCCTCAGATACAGTTCTTAATGTCTTTCTTAAATTAATTAAATGTTTTACAAAAAAAAATATTGATTAAAGTCTTCAGTGTAACATTCACCAAAAATGAATTGAGATGTTTTGTATTAATATTACTGCTACAATTTTTCAACATATATCCTTTTTTATGCCCCATGCACAGTTGTTTCAGTATCAATTAGACACAATTGCATTATTTTAAAAAGTTCTACATATCAAGTAAAATTCTTACTAATAACACATACATATAGGTTTATGAGATTCATACCTTTTCTATGATTACCTGTGTGGGTTAAGAATAGAAATCCACCTTTTAAGCTTCTGGTCTTTTTGTCCTAAATATCATGAAATTATGAAAAATTTTAAATGTTTCCAAAAAGGAGTAGGAAGAAGTGCACCCTTGTTTTTTTGCACCTTTTCTCCAAAAGTCATTGAATAGTTTTTATCCTGCTCCCTTATGAATATAAACCTCAACAATCGTTATTCTTTTTACTCATACGAACCTAAAGCTTGATTTTTTTTTTGTACCTACTGTACAAAAAGAAAAACCGTTTGCTGTTAGTCTGTGCAAGCAGGTGACATTGTTTTTTAGAATTTCAAAGTAGGAAAGTAAGGGAGAAAGCAACTTTTTGTTATAAATCTGTTTGTCCTGTGCCCCTGAGTTCCTCCCTGTTAGTTTTGTTTAGTTTTTTACAAAATCAACCCACATTTAAAATAACATATTTAATACATGTAACCAGTTTTGTTTGTCTGTGTAAAATGCAAGCGTTTGCAATTTGAAAAGTTACCAATATTCAGGACTGATCCACTCTACTTTAAGTCCTCTCATAAATGATAGAGTTCAGTTATATGGAGTTGTCGGCCAGAGGGGTAAAGTTGAAGTCCAGGGGGTCCTGCAGTCTCCCCCAAGAAAGCAAAATTTGATTTATTCACCATTATGCACATGTTTGAAGGACAGAGACCTATTATTTGACAGAATTACAAACTAAGGCTTTTGTCACTCAGTGATATTTAAAAAAAAAATGCTAGTATTTTTCCACAGGGAAAAAAATATTAAAGGAATAGATTTAAATCTTCAAAAAATGTTTGTCTTTTTTAAAATTAAAATTTCTCTTATTTAAATTATTTTACATTTAAAACTTGTAAACAATGAATAACAGAAGCCCATAAACTGTTTGAAAATTGGCATTTTAATTATTAGAGAGATGAAAATGTACAAATTTATACCCTAAATTGGCAGCATACCTGAAGCAATACTGACTATAAATGGACTGAAGATTTCATGCTTTAGGAGAAAGAAAACATTACATTGTGTTTTCTCAGCATAGAAACAAAAGAAAAAAGCAATTAAACATTTTTGTAATATTTATACATACTTGCCAATTTAAGACTTGATTCAACAATACAGGAACAGTAGCCATCTCTAACTAAGTTACAGATGTTTACTGTTACTATCTGGCTGGCAGTTGGCGCTTGTGGAAAGCCCTGCAAGAGCCTTAAATTGTGTTCATGACCAGATTCTATTTATTGCATCATACTTGATTTTCACTGCAAGTTAGTCTGACCTTATTTGGCCTTTTCATACATGCATTGACATAAAAAATGAATTTAATTTTTTTTCTGCAGTGCTTCCACAGCCACTTAGAGCTGGGAAATATATTGAATTTTAAAGAATTATGTTTATCTCACAAGAACTTTTGGGAAGAAAATACTGTGATATCAATAAGGTTTATGTCAATGTAGGTATGGAGACAGATCCAGAGGGTT
Organism: Cetoscarus ocellatus; assembly: GCA_037902135.1. Lineage (NCBI taxonomy): Eukaryota > Metazoa > Chordata > Actinopteri > Labriformes > Labridae > Cetoscarus > Cetoscarus ocellatus. Next base: position 2,132,023 of record JBAMNC010000683.1, read on the forward strand.
TGCCTGATGCTCGATTAAAAGATTGTTTACAATAAACAACAACAGTAATATGCTTATTGGCAACAACAAAATCTATTTAAGTCTATGTTGTCCAAATAAGCAATTGAATATTTTTTCTAATTAAACTTTATTTACATGCTGACATCGAGCAGCTGGTTGTTAGTAAAGTATCTCTGTTACATTTAGAATTTGACCCATGAAAAAAGTCCATGTTTATATCTAGTAATATCATTCAGCTAAACCAGCGTCATTCCTGGCTCATATTTCCCAGCCCCACAATTATTTTCTATAATTAAAAAAATGCTGTGAAAATGCATTTCACTTTTCTAAGGGCAAAAAGCTAAAGACCAAAACAGTTTTATTTTACAGATATACAAAAAAGAGATTAGCTGCAGATCTCTAATTTACATCCTCACATTTTTGTGCTCTTTCTTCCTGTGATACTGTCAGATTTTAAGGTATTTTTGGTGCTCTGAACATAAGAAAAACAATGTTAGTTTATCCATGATAAGGAATTTATTTCTCTTTTATCCATAATCTGAAATAAACTTGTATAACCAGAAAAATAAGTTAAGAGATGATGAAGGATTAAATCTTGTGACAGAAACTGGAACTTACTAGCGATCACAGAAAAATATAGTGAGATTTAAAAAAATGTTATTCCTTTGACATATTTTGTACTTATTTAAGAACTACTGTAAAACATTTTCAGGACTTTAAAGTTTCTGGCAGACTGATTTTGATGTACTGTAATTATTTTATCTTGACTGCAGTATCCCACTCTCCTACCTTTGATTAAGTAGCCTGAAGTGGCTTTAAGTCTGGTTATTTATGGAATTAAGTGTTACTATTTAAATGTGTGGCTAAGAATATAAATATTGAATGATAAATGCCTCTGGTAGTGCTTCTTAAAAGCCTTTTGTTTGTAATGTTTATGAAAAAAAAAAAAAAAATCCCCTGGCAGTGACGTGGGCCTGTTTTTAACCAAAGTTGCCCGTCCCTGGTGAACTACGTTGTTTCTTTACTCTTATAAATGTGCAGTTATCTCCTCCTTAAAAATATAAAGAACAGATATGGAGAAGACCCTGGGCAGCCACCAGTGTGGCAAGAGCAGAATTATTGTCCCACCAAGGGGGTAATTATGTAGCCAGCGTTTGTCCGTAAGTCCATCCGTCTGTCAGTCCATCTAACTGTGAGCAAAAAAACTCAAAAAGTTCTCAACGGGATCTGCAGAAGTTTTCAGGAAATGCTACATGTATGTAAAGTGGTCTCATATTATTCATTAATCATCACTGATAACTATTGTCAGTAGGGGTGGGTATTGAAAACCAATTCCAGTTGAGAATCGCTAACAGCTCCCTCAGTGATTCGTTATCACTTGTCTTCTTGCTTATCAGTTCCTTCCACTGCTTTGCAAGGACGCTGCACTCTCATCAGAGGCAGTCAGCAGAAACGACAACTAAGAAGTCAAAACTAATGGCAGACAGTGAGCAGAAGTGGTCTAAATTGTCTTTATTTTTGACAAAAAGATGCTTACTGCACCAGAGTGTCACGTTTGACATTACTGCCACTGAAAACCTGTGTAGGCCGACAGTTTTAAACACAGAAAATCAGAAGGAGTTGTTAAAGGAACCGTTAAAAAATCAGATCAAGAAGCAGAATCATTAATCGCATTAGTATCAATTAAACCTTACCAATTCCTATCCCAAATCATGAGAAATCATTAAAAGTGAATTATACATAATAATAAGTAAAGTATTAATAAGTATGAAGTAAACATACAGTGTCATATGAAGCCTATTAAATGAGTAATATCAATTATTTTCGGTTGATTTTGCTTTGATGGAGGTTTGTGCACTCGGAGCTCCTCTAGTTTGCCTGCTTTTAATTATTTTTTCAATTAGTGTTTATTTATCTGTTGTTGCTATCTAAACAAACTATTAAATGATGAAGTGAGTGCATTGTCTTCAAAAGATTTGAGTTTATTATCAGTCAAGCAGAAAAATAAGGTCTTCGGAGAGCATTTAAAAGTCTGAAATGCAAAATTATTAGGTATCATGGGTTTTCTATATTCTTATTCAGCTCTATAAACTAGAGTGCAAATAGTCATTTGAGTCATTTGTGCGAATAATGTTTGGATTGTGTGCTTTTACAAATAATTTTCAGCTTAAACTCTTCCTTTGCATCCACCTAAAGGTTTTCAGTATGCTGCAGGGACGGGAGTCATTACACTAAGATTGTTCTTGTGTGCTAACTTACATTTCAATTTGTCGTCAATGTGATGAGCTAAAAATTGAAGTAATGACGGGGGTCTTAAAAATGTCTTCAAAAGTATCGGTTAATGAATATACCTGCTTTATGATGCCCAGTGTGCAGCTGCAACTTTTAGAATGTGTGCATTTGTGGCTTGACTCCTACAGTCGCGTTTGTCTGCACAACATCAAAAGTTTTTCATCATTTTGTGAAGTTTTGTAACAAGCCCGACCCTCCACTGAGATTTTACTCAAACCTCTCTCTGGCTCCAGACTTCTCCACTAAGAACCTGTCGGCTACAGACGCCGCAGAGTATGTCGTAGCGGACAGCTGGCAGAGCAATAGGCACCCTCACTAGGCTCAATGCCACAGCCACGCTTGCTCCTCAGGTTGTGGGTTTGGATGAGGAGGAGGCGGAGCGGCCCAGAGCCAAAGTCCCGCTGACAGAGCACCATTGTGGGTCACTCCTCAGTTTGCTTTGGCACCCTGGCGCCGATCAGGCCGGTGTCGGAGGGCACAGATCGGAGTAGGGAGGGGGTTGAACGAGCAGGCACACAACAACAGCCTCGCGGGTCAGCTGGAGGAGCCACTCGTGTGCACAATGAGACAGAAACACACAGGAGGGAAAAAAAGGCTCTGTTGAGAGAGGGAGGGGAGCAGTGGTGGCTCAAAAGAGCGAAGGGAGCCAGGGACGGAGCGCTACAGCCGCCAGCCGGCCCCTCCTCTGGGAACGCACAGGGCCTAATGAGTTTGATAGTCTGCTGAGCTCCATAAATCATGCCATGCAAAACATTTCTCCTCTCTGAATAAAAGCATTTATCACCCTCTGTTTATTCACTCACTCTCACAAGATTGATTGGCTCCCAGCAGCCCGCTGAGCAATCAGCCGTGCCGATTCCTCCATTCCACCCCCACCCCCCTTTCTTCCTCTCCTCGGTCCTCTTCCTTTGGAGTTGATTTATTTATTTATCTCTCTCTCTTTCTGTCATTCAGTGGGGAAACTTCGGAAGGAGTGGATGAGGGACACCGTCTCCAATGTGGGCTTGGGGATGATCAAGTCGGTCAAGGACTATGTGGACCCCCAAAACATCTTCGGGAACAGGAACCTCCTCTAACCCCCCTGTTCCTGTCCCCTCTACCTTTTTCTAGAAGCATCGTGTGCATTTGGATTAACAGATACTAAAATGTGAACTTTAAATGGACAAAGATGTTGTCTTTTTCATCAGTATCATTCGGTGCCATTTATCGTTAAACCATTTTTTTTCTTTTACATGGTATTGCACTTAACACGCTGTAACAATCATTCACGGTCACCTCAGCTTGTTTGGAGCTTCGGCCACGATACAACTGAACTTTAATTTTTGTCATTTTCTTGTGTTTAACCATCCTTGTCAACAAATCGTGTACTTTCCTTTAGTATGTGTGCTCGTGCGTGTGAGTGTGGCACTTCTTTAATGGTAAGCTCACAATTGAATGCGCTTTCTAAAGCTCTGTGCCTTTCTGAAGCTTCTGTCTGCCTTCCCCCCTCTCCTCTGACTCACTTTGTGGAGCAAAATGAACCCGGACATCAGCTTTTCTGTGTCTCTAGTTCCATTTCCACACCCTCCGCCCCTAAGTCGTACTGACATTTGCCATAAGAGACTCTTTGAACTAATAAAGCTTCCCTCTGCCTGAACATTTTACTGATCCTACACCCATGTAATTACAGGGAAATATTCCTCATGTGCATTCAGATTTTTGGGTAACACTTCATTGTAACTACACACGATATAGTATTAATAAATGTAAAACTTACATCTATAAAGCATTTATTCATTATCATAACTTTAAACATATTTAGATATGCTGTATTGATTCTTTGTGAAGCATTAGTAAATACTGAGCTCATGATTGATCAAGCTTTAAGTAGTTAATGTGTTGCTTAGTCACTCAGTTATGAATGCTTTATTGATGCATCAGTAAAGTTTTGGCCTTGGGTAGAGTTACCACAGTTTCACTAAGGGAGCACTACTGGCTGATCTGTATTTTAAACAAAAAAAGTATATGATTGGTTGAGGGCGGCACAGTAGCGCAGCAAGTAGTGTACTTTCCTCACAGCAAGAGGGTTGCTGGTTTTAACCCCCTGTTGGTCAGGGCCTTTCTGTTTGGAGTTTTCATGTTCTCCCTGTGCATACGTGGGTTCTCTCCATGCAATCAGGTTTCCTCCCACTGACCAGAAACATACTTTTGAGGTTGAAGTTGGTAACTCCAAATTGCCCTCAGGACCCCTGACCCCTAAGCAAAAAAAACAAATTGCTAGCAAATACGGTGGCAAAATTCCTGAAATTTTCAAAGTTGCAAACTTCCCATGGGAATTAACAGGAATTTACAAGAATTTCTGTGAATGAATGGGAATAAACCTGGAATTTACAAAACTGAAGGTTGGCCCTTAACAGGGATTTGAAATATGTTAGGGAAAATATGTTTTTGCACAATATTGACTTAAACAAGTAGATTTTATGTAAGTATACTAGAGAATTTCTCTGCTATTTCTCAGTCACATGCTCATAGCACACTGCTTACTGCAGGAGTGTTGAGGCCACGCCCTCTACATACACAGATGATTCTAGAACCCTGGACTGTTGAAGCCACACATCAGAGCCCGTGGACTTAATAAAGTGAAGTTAAAATCAGTTGTTCAATAAAATACTTGAAACTTGATGAAGTTCTGCTAACAAATAAATCTGTTGAAATGTAATGTTTATTAACTGTATTAACAAAATGTTTATATTTATGTTTGGATATGATACAGTTTGTTTAAATTACCACAAATTTCCAGTTAATTCCCATAATTTCCATGGAAAGTTTCCAATTTGGAATATTTCCAAAACCTCTCAGCTTAACTTCCCATGAAAAGTCTGAAATTCTACTGGGAATTTCCCACCCATTCGTAACCCTACTGACCAGTGATGGCTAAGATGTCTGAAAAAAATTATGTAGTGTTTTCATACATGAGCTTACATGTTTTCAGCTCTTTCATGAAAGCAAAAGCCAGATAGTACTAATGTTTAACTGTTAATGAATAATGATTTCTAGATAATTAGTAAAAATGTAAACCAGTTTATTACAAACTCATAAATAAAGCATCTATAACCAGTTTATACATAACAAATTATTAATGATTTATAGATGAGAAGTTTTCACAATGCAGCAATACAGCATGCATAAGTGTTTATTAATTATAATAAATGCATCATAGATGTCAGTTGGGTATTTGTAATTCTTAAAATGGCTTAAAGGGATAGTTCTGTATTTTTTAAGTGGGGTTGTGTGAGGTACACATCAAGAGCAAAAAAATTAGACACAGTGACAGAGATCAGCCCTGCTTCTGTACAAAGAGAACAAAATAGTGTTTTTACCTTTTTTTTTTTATTATTTTGCAGAGCTGTCACCCCCATCTCCAGCAGTATGTAGCCCTAGCTTTAGCTCTTTATTTCAGAAGCAGAGCTGATCTCTGTCCCTGTGGCTAATGTTTATACTATTGCCATGTATTTCACACAGCTGCACTTAAAAATCCCACCTACCCCTCAATATTTTCATGAAAATGTTACTGATTTTTGTACTAAGAGTGTTAAACCTGTGTGGAAAGCGAAAACAGGAATACAATTGTTGTGGGTTTTTTTTTTCCTTTTTTTAAAATGTTTCCCTTTTTTTGGTCTTTTGTCAAACCTGCTTCATGTGGCCGCAGATCAAGGCCTCTGGATCCCGGTGCTCATGTTGTACCAAAGACTCGATACATCAGATCACGCAAACATTGTGTAAACATATTTTTCCATGTACAAACATCTGCTAATTTCATCTGGTTTTTTTGTTATTTGAATGACATATGCAAAGATAACCCTGGTGAAAACTAAACAAAAAAATTTAAGCTATGTGCGACTGTTACATGTGACAACCCTCTGTTTTGACACTGTGCTGATTTATTTTTTTTCTCCATATGGTTTCCCCGAAGTCCCTCTGCTTCTCCTGTTCGTGTATATGTATCTACTGTATGGTTGTATGATGCTGATTCTGTAATGTACTAAACTTTGATACTAGATACTTGTACCATTTGTCATAGTTTATCTTTGATAACAAGGCAAAGTAAAGCTTTAAGAAAGACGTCATCATGCTTCAGACTTTACCTTCTCCCACATCTGATCCATTTTCTGGACCATCCTGTCCTTTTTGATTCATGAAATCCCCAAAAGAATAAAAACAAGGACTCATTAGGGACCTTTTGTCTGGCTTTTTACTTGTGTCAAAAGAGGCATTGAGCGTTAACTCCCTTTTTTGTTGATCAACACTCCTCCTAAAACATAGTAACACCCAAGTACATTTTGTCAATGCTGTTTGTGCAATAAATTGATCTAAAAAATCTCAGTTGTCCCTGATTTTCTTGTTGAGAGAGCAGAAACCTCTCACATACATCATTTCCAGTTCACCTATCCCCTCCCAGTCTTTATGTTTGTTGTCAGTGGGAGCTGGAGAGGGTCAGCATGAGCGGCCTTTTGTTTGCTCTTCCTCTTACCTTTCAACCACAATGAGCTCAAGGTGATCCAGCACAGCGGATGTAAACCAAGTCGCTGCTCTGCCTCCTGACAGTGAGGATTTTCTTTGTTTTTTTGCTACACAGAGGTTCATTTGGGAGTCGTGTTCACCCACACAGACGCCCACACGCTGGCTGCTGACGTCACTGCCACCTATCAACAGCAGCAGCTCAGCCTTGGATGCTGAGATACACGGCAGAAAAGCCCATTCCTCACTCTTAATAATACAGGGGATTATTGATAAATGCATAAGATGCAAGCGTGATTTAAAGGGATTTAGGCTTCAGACTAAATCTGTTGTTTGAGTTTCATAGCACTGATTCTAAAACACACGTCTACAGATAATACTTAATTTATTGTTTCTCCCCAACACGTCTGCATCAAGCGACGTCTTTCAAATATATCAATGAAATATGCATCCACATGCAACATTTCATTGAGATCTTTTAATGTGTAAGTATTCATTTGTCCACAGGAGGTCAGTGTTGTACCTAGAAACAATGTGTACACTGCACATAGTTGCTCCACAACAGAGGATTTACACATAAAGATTCAGGTTGTGATCAGAGACTGCAGCTGTTGATCAAAACCTCTATGACAATGCCTATGCCTGATCTGCTGCATAGGATTTACTGATGTTTGCAGTAATTCTTTTCTTGGCTAGCAGCTACATTATCAGTAGTAAATAATGCATACACTGCTTGCAGAAATGGAGTGGAAAAGAAGTACTCACTTCTTGGTGGGTTAGGCCTGGCTAACCCGAAAAAAATATGCTAACACGTGACCTTGTTGGGACGTTTTTAAACAGGAGAACATGCTGGTGCAGAAAGTTTGGTCATATTTGACTTAAAATGGACTTATGAGCCTGTTTCCCTCATGTCAGATTTTTGAAAAAACATCATGTAACATATGACTTTTCTGCCGTTTCAGACCCTGGAAAAAAATGATAAAAAGTGACTTTTTGGGACCTTTTTCTGGACAGGAGAACATGCTGGTGCAGAAGGTTTGGTCATATTTCAAATAAAAAATTAGTTATAAACATTTTTTCCTCATGTCATATTTCTGAAAAAATTGTCATGGTACCATATGACTTTTTTGCCATTTCAAACCCTGACAAAAATATGCTAAAACGTGACTTTTTGGGACCTTTTCAAACTGGAGAAAATGCTTGTGCAGAAGGTTTGGTCATATTTGACTTAAAAATGGACTTATGAGCATTTTCCCTCAGGTCACATTGTAGAAAAAACATCATGTTAACATGTTAATTTTTTGCCCTTTCAGACCCTAAAAAATAATACGCTAAAATGTGGCATTTTGGGACCTTTTCTAACAAGAGAACATGCTGGTGCAGAAGGTTTGGTCATATTTCACCTAAATATTAGTTATAAGCATTTTTCCCTCAGTAGGCTATTTGAAAAATGGACCTAAGATATGACTTTTTTTGCCATATCAGCCCCTGAAAAAAACTGATAAAAAGTGAATTTTTCAGACCTTTTTGTAGAAAGGAGAACAAGCTGGTGCTGAATGTTTGGTCATATCCGAATTAAAATTGGACTAATGAGCATTTTTTCCCTCATGTCACATTTTTGAAAAGACAACATATTAACTCGAGACTTTTTTGCCATTTCAGACCCCGAAAAAAAAAATGCCAAAAGTGAGTCTTTTGGGCCTGTTTTCGGCGTGAAAACATGCTGGTCATGTCTGGCTTATGAATGGACTTGTAAGCCTTTTTCCCTCATTTCAGGCATTGAAAAAACCCTCATGCTAACATACAACTTTTTCTCCATTTCGGAACAAAAAAAATAAAATGCTCAAAAGTGACATTTTGGGTGTTAAACAGGCTGAAAAACGTGCTGGTGCAGACGGTTTGTTCATGTTTGGCTTCAATATGGACTTATGAGCCTTTTCCCTCAGGTCAGGCTTTGAAAAAACCCACATGCTAACATATGACTTTTTTTCCATTCAGACCCCAAAAAAAAATATGCTCAAACATGACTTTTTGGGTGTTAAAAAGGCTGAAACACACACTGGTACAGACGGTTTGGTCATGTTTGGCTTCAAAATGAACTTATGAGCCTTTGTCTCTCAGGTCAGGCTTTGAAAAAACCCACATGCTAACATATGACTTTTTTTCCATTTGGAGACCAAAAAAAATATTTGCTCAAACGTGACTTTTTGGGTGTTAAACAGGCTGAAAAACGTGCTGGTGCAGTCGATTTGGTCATGTTTGGCTTCAAAATGGACTTATGAGCCTTTTTCCCTCAGGTCAGGCTTTGAAAACACACATGCTAACGTATGACTTTTTTTCCATTCAGACACCGAAGACATATTTGCTCAAAAGTGACTTTTTGGGTGTTAAACAGGCTGAAACACACACTCGTACAGACAGTTTGGTGATATTTCGGCTAAAAACTGACTTATGAGCCTTTTTCCCTCAGGTCAGGCTTTGAAAAAACCCACATGCTAACATATGACTTTTTCTTCATTTCGGACCAAGAAAAAAATATGTTCAAACGTGACTTTTTGGGTGTTAAACAGGCTGAAAAACGTGCTGGTGCAGTCGCTTTGGTCAAGTTTGACTTCAAAATGGACTTATGAGCCTTTTTCCCTCAGGTCAGGCTTTGAAGAAACCCATATGCTAACCAATGACTTTTTCTCCATTTCGGACCAAAAAAAAAATATGCTCAAAGGTGACTTTTTGGGTGTTAAACAGGCTGAAACACACACTCGTACAGACAGTTTGGTGATATTTCGGCTAAAAATGGACTTATGAGCCTTTTTCCCTCAGGTCAGGCTTTGAAAAAACCCACATGCTAACATATGACTTTTTTTCCATTTGGACACCAAAGAAAAATATGCTCAAAAGTCACTCTTTTGGTTCTAAACAGGCTGAAACACACACTGGTACAGATGGATTGGTCATTTTTGGGTTAAAAATGGACTTATGAGCCTTTTTCCCTCAGGTCAGGCTTTGAAAAAACCCACATGCTTTTTCTCCATTTTGGACCAAAAAAATTATGCTCAAACGTGACTTTATGGGTGTTAAACAGGCTGAAAAACGTGCTGGTGCAGTCGGTTTGGTCAAGTTTGGCTTCAAAATGGACTTATGAGCCTTTTTCCCTCAGGTCAGGCTTTGAAGAAACCCACATGCTAACCAATGACTTTTTCTGCATTTCGGACACCAAAAAAAAAAATGCTCAAACATGACTTTTTGGGTGTTAAACAGGCTGAAAAACGTGCTGGTGCAGACGGTTTGGTCATGTTTGGCTTCAAAATGGACTTATGAGCCTGATTCCCTCAGGTCAGGCTTTGAAAAAACCCACATGCTAACATATGACTTTTTCTCCATTCAGACACCAAAGAAAAATATGCTCAAAAGTGATTTTTTGGGTGTTAAACAGGCTGAAACACACTCTGGTATGGACGGTTTAATCATGTTTGGCTTCAAAATGGACTTATGAGCCTGTTTCCCTTAGGTCAGGCTTTGAAAAAACCCACATGCTGACATATGACTTTTCTCCATTTCGGACCAAAAAAAAATATGCTCAAAGGTGACTTTTTGGGTGTTAAACAGGCTGAAACACACACTCGTACAGACAGTTTGGTGATATTTCGGCTAAAAATTGACTTATGAGCCTTTTTCCCTCAGGTCAGGCTTTGAAAAAACCCACATGCTAACATATGACTTTTTTTCCATTTGGACACCAAAGAAAAATATGCTCAAAAGTGACTCTTTTGGTTCTAAACAGGCTGAAACACACACTGGTACAGATGGATTGGTCATTTTTGGGTTAAAAATTGACTTATGAGCCTTTTTTCCCTCAGGTCAGGCTTTGAAAAAACCCACATGCTAACATATGACTTTTTTTCCATTTGGACACCAAAGAAAAATTTGCTCAAACGTGACTCTTTTGGTCATAAACAGGCTGAAACACACACTGGTACAGACGGTTTGGTCATGTTTGGCTTCAAAATTGACTTATGAGCCTTTTACCCTAAGGTCAGGCTTTGAAAAAACCCACATGCCTTTTCTACATTTTGGACCAAAAAAAATATGCTCAAACGTGACTTTATGGGTGTTAAACAGGCTGAAAAACGTGCTGGTGCAGTCGGTTTGGTCAAGTTTGGCTTCAAAATGGACTTATGAGCCTTTTTCCCTCATGTCAGGCTTTGAAGAAACCCACATGCTAACCAATGACTTTTTCTGCATTTCGGACACCAAAAAAAAAAATGCTCAAACATGACTTTTTGGGTGTTAAACAGGCTGAAAAACGTGCTGGTGCAGACGGTTTGGTCATGTTTGGCTTCAAAATTGACTTATGAGCCTGATTCCCTCAGGTCAGGCTTTGAAAAAACCCACATGCTAACATATGACTTTTTTTCCATTTGGACACCAAAGAAAAATTTGCTCAAACGTGACTCTTTTGGTCATAAACAGGCTGAAACACACACTGGTACAGACGGTTTGGTCATGTTTGGCTTCAAAATTGACTTATGAGCCTGTTACCCTAAGGTCAGGCTTTGAAAAAACACATGCTAACATATGACTTTTTTTCCATTCAGACACCGAAGACAAATTTCCTAAAAAGTGACTTTTTGGATGTTAAACAGGCTGAAACACACACTCGTACAGACAGTTTGGTGATATTTCGGCTAAAAATGGACTTATGAGCCTTTTTCCCTCAGGTCAGGCTTTGAAAAAACCCACATGCTGACATATGACTTTTTCTTCATTTCGGACCAAGAAAAAAATATGCTCAAACGTGACTTTTTGGGTGTTAAACAGGCTGAAAAACGTGCTGGTGCAGTCGGTTTGGTCAAGTTTGGCTTCAAAATGGACTTATGAGCCTTTTTCCCTCAGGTCAGGCTTTGAAGAAACCCACATGCTAACCAATGACTTTTTCTGCATTTCGGACACCAAAAAAAATATGCTCAAACGTGACTTTTTGGGTGTTAAACAGGCTGAAAAACGTGCTGGTGCAGACGGTTTGGTCATGTTTGGCTTCAAAATTGACTTATGAGCCTTTTTCCCTAAGGTCAGGCTTTGAAAAAACACATGCTAACATATGACTTTTTTTCCATTCAGACACTGAAGACAAATTTCCTAAAAAGTGACTTTTTGGGTGTTAAACAGGCTGAAACACACACTCGTACAGACAATTTGGTGATATTTCGGCTAAAAATGGACTTATGAGCCTTTTTCCCTCAGGTCAGGCTTTGAAAACACACATGCTAACATATGACTTTTTTTCCTTTCAGACACCGAAGACAAATTTGCTCAAAAGTGACTTTTTGGGTGTTAAACAGGCTGAAACACACACTGGTACAGACAGTTTGGTGATATTTCGGCTAAAAATTGACTTATGAGCCTTTTTCCCTCAGGTCAGGCTTTGAAAAAACCCACATGCTAACATATGACTTTTTCTTCATTTCGGACCAAGAAAAAAATATGCTCAAACGTGACATTTTGGGTGTTAAACAGGCTGAAAAATGTGCTGGTGCAGTCGCTTTGGTCAAGTTTGGCTTCAAAATTGACTTATGAGCCTTTTTCCTTCAGGTCAGGCTTTGAAGAAACCCACATGCTAACATATGACTTTTTCTCCATTTCGGACACCAAAAAAAAATATGCTCAAACGTGACTTTTTGGGTGTTAAACAGGCTGAAAAACGTGCTGGTGCAGTCGGTTTGGTCAAGTTTGGCTTCAAAATGGACTTATGAGCCTTTTTCCCTCAGGTCCAGCTTCGAAAAAACCCACATGCTAACCAATGACTTTTTCTGCATTTCGGACCAAAAAAAATATTTGCTCAAACGTGACTTTTTGGGTGTTAAACAGGCTGAAAAACTTGCTGGTGCAGACGGTTTGGTCATGTTTGGCTTCAAAATTGACTTATGAGCTTTTTTCCCTCAGGTCCAGCTTTGAAAAAACCGACATGCTAACATATGACTTTTTTTCCATTCAGACACTGAAGACAAATTTGCTCAAAAGTGAATTTTTGGTTGTTAAACAGGCTAAAACACACACTAGTACAGACAGTTTGGTGATATTTCGGCTAAAAATTGACTTATGAGCCTGATTCCCTCAGGTCAGGCTTTGAAAAAACCCACATGCTAACATATGACTTTTTCTGCATTTCGGACAAAAAAAAAATATGCTCAAACGTGACTTTTTGGGTGTTAAACAGGCAGAAAAACGTGCTGGTGCAGTCGGTTTGGTCAAGTTTGGCTTCAAAATTGACTTATGACCCTTTTTCCCTCAGGTCAGGCTTTGAAAAAACCCACATGCTAACATATGACTTTTTCTCCATTCAGACACCAAAGAAAAATGTGCTCAAACGTGATTTTTTGGGTGTTAAACAGGCTGAAACACACACTGGTATGGACGGTTTAATCATGTTTGGCTTCAAAATGGACTTATGAGCCTGTTTCCCTTAGGTCAGGCTTTGAAAAAACCCACATGCTAACATATGACTTTTTCTCCATTTCGGACCAAGAAAAAAATATGCTCAAACGTGACATTTTGGGTGTTAAACAGGCTGAAAAATGTGCTGGTGCAGACGGTTTGGTCATGTTTGGCTTCAAAATTGACTTATGAGCCTGTTTCCCTTAGGTCAGGCTTTGAAAAAACCCACATGCTAACGTATGACTTTTTCTCCATTTCGGACCAAAGAAAAAATATTCTCAAACGTGACTCTTTTGGTTCTAAACAGGCTGAAACACACACTGGTACAGACAGTTTGGTCATGTTTGGCTTCAAAATTGACTTATGAGCCTTTTTCCCTCAGGTCAGGCTTTGAAAAAACCCACATGCTTTTTCTCCATTTTGGACCAAAAAAAATATGCTCAAACGTGACTTTATGGGTGTTAAACAGGCTGAAAAACGTGCTGGTGCAGTCGGTTTGGTCAAGTTTGGCTTCAAAATGGACTTATGAGCCTTTTTCCCTCAGGTCAGGCTTTGAAGAAACCCACATGCTAACCAATGACTTTTTCTGCATTTCGGACACCAAAAAAAAATATGCTCAAACATGACTTTTTGGGTGTTAAACAGGCTGAAAAACGTGCTGGTGCAGACGGTTTGGTCATGTTTGGCTTCAAAATTGACTTATGAGCCTGATTCCCTCAGGTCAGGCTTTGAAAAAACCCACATGCTAACATATGACTTTTTTTCCATTTGGACACCAAAGAAAAATTTGCTCAAACGTGACTCTTTTGGTCATAAACAGGCTGAAACACACACTGGTACAGACGGTTTGGTCATGTTTGGCTTCAAAATTGACTTATGAGCCTTTTTCCCTAAGGTCAGGCTTTGAAAAAACACATGCTAACATATGACTATTTTTCCATTCAGACACTGAAGACAAATTTCCTAAAAAGTGACTTTTTGGGTGTTAAACAGGCTGAAACACACACTCGTACAGACAGTTTGGTGATATTTCGGCTAAAAATGGACTTATGAGCCTTTTTCCCTCAGGTCAGGCTTTGAAAAAACCCAAATGCTAACATATGACTTTTTCTGCATTTCGGACCAAAGAAAAAATATGCTCAAACGTGACTTTTTGGTTGTTAAACAGGCTGAAAAATGTGCTGGTGCAGTCGGTTTGGTCAAGTTTGGCTTCAAAATGGACTAATGAGCCTTTTTCACTCAGGTCCAGCTTTGAAAAAACCCACATGCTAACATATGACTTTTTCCATTCAGACACCGAAGACAAATTTCCTAAAAAGTGACTTTTTGGGTGTTAAACAGGCTGAAACACACACTCGTACAGACAGTTTGATGATATTTCGGCTAAAAATTGACTTATGAGCCTTTTTCCCTCAGGTCAGGCTTTGAAAAAACCCACATGCTAACACATGACTTTTTCTTCATTTCGGACCTAGAAAAAAATATGCTCAAACGTGACTTTTTGGTTGTTAAACAGGCTGAAAAATGTGCTGGTGCAGTCGGTTTGGTCAAGTTTGGCTTCAAAATGGACTTATGAGCCTTTTTCCCTCAGGTCCAGCTTTGAAAAAACCCACATGCTAACATATGACTTTTTCCATTCAGACACCGAAGACAAATTTGCTCAAAAGTGACTTTTTGGGTGTTAAACAGGCTGAAACACACACTG